>CM070717.1:3180622-3593077 GCA_036346275.1 Otatea glauca | reverse complement strand
ACATCTCTTTAAGGGAAGAAACCATTATCGCAGGGATTTACTGCTCATACTACCACTCCATGGATAGGGAATTACTACCATTCTTGTTTCTTCTCCATAGCAAGGGTTAACATTACTGGGCTGGTGCAAAGTCGGGTCTATGTAATGTAACAGTTATGTTATGATCACTCTGCGGCACACCTAAGGAAGTGTGCTAATAGCTTGCACAAAGAGCTGATCATTTCTTGTAGGTAAAGCTGTATACCTCTGCAGAGTGTAAATCTAATTAATTAGCCGCGCCTATGGTCAAAGGCACTTGGTAACGTCATCACATAGCTAAATCTTTTACTATTTTCAAAATGGGATGATTTTCACCTGATGTGCCTTGTTTTGTCAAAGATTGTTGTTATGCCACGTGTTGGCTAGGAATGGTTATGGTAGGATTGGATTATCAGATTATTCAAAGCTCGCGAAGGGCTATGAGTATTACTTATGCTTTACTTACTTCTTATTAGTCAAACTTGCTCTTACAAATTCCGTTTGAGAAATTGCATCTTGATTTACCATTTCAATTTCGCTTTATTCAAATTAACCATAGAAGTCTTTCCTTTGAAATGGCCTGCATATATTATAGGTTTCCTAAAGTCTTGTGGAGTACGTAAAGTACTCACCCTTGGTTAATATGTTGATTTAGGTGGGAAAAGATAGCGAAGCTTTGAAGTTTTTGTTTCGTCGCAGGATGCAAGAATTTCAATAAAGCGATCTTTCTAGGGATTATGCCTTGTCAGTTGCCTGAGGGATTGGATGGACACTACAAGACATTTCTTGTTCTGTGCTACATATATATATACTCTGAGTTGTAAAATACAATGTATAAATAGCTTCTGCTTTAATAAAATCGTGTATGGTTGTGATTCCAATTGTTGTAAATGTGTGTATTACCTACTGATCATGGGACTAGTACTGAATGCTCATGAGATTTCCATTTTTGCATTTATGCGAAAATGGGGGGTCGTTTCAGTTGCTGCTTCTCATCCCCCAGTCATTGTTGTTGAAAGACCATGTGGAGGTCTACCCATGTTTGTGATGAGTATTTGACTAAAATTGAGATTGGTATTCTCTGGTTTGGGTTTGATTTGAATTGCATTTTCAATTTGAAGCAATTTGAGTTGTATCTATTTTTTTCGGTGCTACCGGCCATGGTAACGCAATGCTGTCGACCGAGCGGTAGCACCAGACCCCAGGCTGGTGTAAAAATACCAGAGAGGATATTCTGTTGTTTGGGTTGTAGGGCGGTGCTACCGGCCATGGCAGCCCGGCGCTACCGGCCGAGTGGTAGCACTGGCTCAAATGCCCGGTGTGGAAATTCTAGAGAAGGTCTTTTCTGGTTTGGGATGAAGGCTAGTGCTACCGGCCAGGGGGCGGTAGCACTTGCCCTAATGAGCGGAAATGTTCCAAAAATTGTGATTTTGGGAGTTTAATTGCATATCTTTTTGGACATTGCTATGTGATGGGTTTTCCTTATCTTTGATGGTTGCAGGACGTCGGGTTTTGATCATGGTGAGGCGGAGGATGACCGGGACTAGGCGAGGAGCGTCGAAGGTCTAGATAGTCGAGGATCGCTGGAAGATGATCGGAGACGGAGTCGGTGCAAGCCAAAGAGACAAGGAACGAATGAGATGCTAGCTAGATGCTGCATGGATCAAGGAGGGCCGTCGGATCACGGTCTAGTTGATAAGATAGCGGGTTTAGTTAGTATGCTTTGAAAACCGTGCAAGAAAACCCGATTTGTTGGTGGGTTTTGGGTTAGCCCTTGCATGGCTGTGTGAGTGGGTCAATCCTAGCCTTTTATGGAATGCCCTAGAGTTGAGGAACTCATCCAAGGGTGGTGGTGGCCCAAGAGTAGTATAAATAGAGGGGGAGGGGTGGCCTTCCTCCTCTTGAAGGTTTTAGAGGTTTGGGTGCTCCTTGTTAGTGTTATGCCCTTGAGGCAATCATTTAGATGATTGTAACATGACTATGTTTATGAATAATAATATGATTATTGGTCCAATGAATGTATATCATTGTATTGATCAACAAGTATGTGATCACCCGTTGAAGCCCCCTCGGACCCAGCTGGCCGACCGCCACGGCCACCGCCACCAGGCGCGCCTTGGACCCGCCGGCGCCGCCTCGGACCCGAGTCGTAGGGTTGCTTTTGTTTAACTCATTTTTGCAGGGAATTATGTGAAATGGTATGGCCTATGTGTATGTGATGCATGTAATTTCCACATGGCTGCGTCTTGCGTGTCAAGCCATAAGGCTATTTAAATTGTATAACGACTGCGTGTCGACTTGTGATGCTTCAAACCCTCATGTAAAATTCATTATCAAAAGTTGTAAGGAGTTGCATCCATAATGATGAAGACGATGGTCTCAAGCAAGATGGCTAGGTGAACAAATCAAGCAAGGTGGCTAGGTGAACAAACAAGCATGATGATGGAGATCTTAATGCTAAGGGCCATGCTATTTCACAGCTTATTTTGATTTTATGTGGATGTGTGTTTAATCCTTGCTATTTTCTTTATGCTCATTGCATGTGATGCCATGTTCATAGTAATCTTTGTTCATCCCTATAGTTAAAAATTTTAAATCAAATTGTCCATCCAATTGTTGCACCTATCAAGAATTTAGATCGTTATTGATATGACTGCCAAAGTAGTATATCAATGGCTATCTCAATAGATGATAGGGATGTGTTGGACACATCACGCATAACAATGGTAGATTTAATCAAGCTATCAAAACGGTTTTGGGCTTGAGGACATAAGTGGTTGGGATTTGATTTGATAATGAAGGAACCTATACAAGACAAGTGGTGTCTAGGAAAACACACATGAGGCAGGTTTCTTAATTGGCACCCGTTATCGGGGAAGTGCTCCCTCCCTCATGTGAGCCCTTGGGGCAGGTTGACCTGGCCATGAGTCAAGTTGATGGAGGCATTCATTACTTGTTTTCATACTCAACAAACAAGAGTTACATATGATGTAATTAGCAAAGGTGTTGCTTACCTATGTCATTAAATTTCTAGCGGTGATGCCAAAGCTCACTAGTGTTTGATGAATATGGATCTTGAATACTCACTATGTGTCTATAAAAGGGACATAAAATAGAAGTGTCTTTAATTAAAAGTTTAATAAAGTTTTACATAAACATAGTGCTTAGAATCTTTGCATGTTTTTGTTGTAGTTCAATGGCACCTTCTCCTACTCTGCTACACTGGTTTTGCTTTGAGATCGGTTTTGGAAAGGAAAAACTGAATGGAACTAATTTTGTTGATTGGTATCGCAACTTGAGAATTGTTCTCAAGCATGAAAAGAAGGACTATGTTCTAGAGAATCCAATTCTGATGAACCGGTAGAAAATCTTTGCTCGCAATTTGAAGGTTGAATATGAAAAGCATGTTAATGCTACAGTAGAGGTCATTGTCTCATGCTAGTCACCATGGACTCTGAGCTCCAAAAGCAATATGAGGACAGGATGCTTACAATATGATTGTGGGCTTGAAGGGCATGTTTGGGAATCAAGCAAGAGCTGAGAGGTATGGTATCTCAAAGCTTTTATTTGCTTGTAAGTTGGTGAAGGCGATCCGTCGATCCTCATGTGATCAAGATGATTGGTTACATTGGGAGATTGGAAAAACTTGAGTTTCCCTTAGCCTCGGTTTGGCCACGATGTTATTCTCCAGTCTACGCCTCGAGCTTTGAGCCATTCATTATGAATTTTCATATGAATAGCATGGAGAAGAGCCTAACAGAGCTACATGGGATGCTCAAGGCTGCGAGAAAGCATTAAGAAAAACCCAATCATGTGATGATGGTTGAGAAAACAAGCGCTTTCAAAAAGAGGAAGGCTAAGGCTGGGGGGAGGGGAAGAGCAAGGGCAAGGGCAAGGGCAAGGCTCAAGATGAGATCGCAAGCCTCAAAACTAAGCTTTAGAAGCTTAAAGTTGGCCCTCAACCGATACCCAATGCTTCTATTGCAAGAAATCGGGGCATTGGAAGCGGGCTGCGAAAAGTACAGCGGATAAGAAGAATGGAAATGTGGTTTCCACTTGGTATTAATGTTATAGAAATTAATCTTGCTACTTCTTCACTCAGCTCATGGGTATATGATACAGGTTCGGTTGCTCACATTTGCAATTCGTTGCGGTGATAAAGTAGAGACTTGGCAAAAGGAGAAGTGGATCTTGGCGTGGGGAATAAAGCAAGAGTTCTTGGTCTTGCCGTTGGCACATACCCATTGCATTTGCCTTGAGTTAGTTTTAGAACTTAATAATTGTTATTTTGTTCCTTCTTTGAGTAGAAACATTATTTCATCTTCTTGTTTGGAACATGAAGGTTATGATTTAGAATAAAGAACTTTGTTTGTTCGATATTTTTGAATGATATGTATTATGGTCGTTGCCCCATGGTGGATGGGTTGTCGTCCTTGAACTCAAAGAAAAACTGTCTATAATATTAATGTAAAAGGCATCGGCCTAATGATTTGAACCCTACCTTTTGTGGCATTGTCGCTTAGGTCATATAAATGAGAAGCGCATGAAGAAGCTCCATGGTGATGGACTTCTAACCTCATTTGATTTTGAATCATTTGAAACATGTGAATCTTGTTTACTTGGCAAGATGACAAAGCCCCTTTCACGAGGTTTTAGTGAGAGAGCAAGTGAATTATTGGCCCTAGTACATACAGGATGTATGTGGACCAATGAGCTCATTGCTAGGGGTGGGTTTGATGCTTTGTAACTTTTCTTGATGATTTGATAGATATGGATATATCTATTTAATGAGGCATAAATCTGAAACTTTTGAAAGGTTCAAAGAGTTTGAGCGAAGTACAAAATCAACTTGGCAAAACAATAAAACACTTACGATCCGATCGTGGTGGCGAATACTTGAGCCAAGAGTTTGATGATCATCTAAAGCAATGTGGAATCGTTCGCAACTTACTCCGCCAGAGCGCCTCAATGGAATGGCGTGTCGAACGCGTAACCGAACTTTATTAGATATGGTTGGTCAATGATCGATAAACAGATCCGCCATTATCCTTCGGGGTTTCGCTCTAGAGGCAATTGCGTTCACTTTGAATAGGGTCCCATCAAAATCCGTTGAGAAGACGCCATATGAGATATGGATGGGAGAAGACCCATGTTGTCATTTCTCAAGATATGGGGATGTGAGGCTTATGTAAACGTTTACAATCGATAAACTTGCACCTAAATCGGAAAAATGCTTTTTGTGGGGTATCCTAAAGAAACAAAAGGATATTACTTTTACAAAAGAAACAAGAACAAAGTTTTGTTGCTCAAATGGTGTCTTTTGGAGAAAGAGTTTCTTTCAAAAGAAATCAGTAGGAGTGATGTGTATCTTGATGAAGTTCGAGAATCACATGAATGTGTTCAAACTACCACTGAACCTTCACAAGATGTACAAAGTGTTGTACAACCTGTGGAAGAGACTCCAGCCCCACGTAGGTCGGGAGGCCACGTCATGTACCTATAAGATATGGGAGTGACATATTAATGTTGGACAATGATGAGCCCATGACTTATGAAGAAGCAATGATGGACCCAAACTTCGAAAAATGGCTTGAAGCCATGAGATCCGAAATTCAATCCATGCATGACAATCAAGTTTGGAACTTGGTCGACTCTCCTGATGGTGTAAAAACCATTGAGTGCAAATGGATTTTCAAGAAAAAGATAGACGTAGATGGAAATGTTCAGATCTATAAGGCACGGTTGGTGGCAAAGGGTTTCAAACAAGTTCAAGGAGTTGACTATGATGAAACTTTCTCACGGTAGCCATGCTCAAGTCTGTCGGATCATTTTAGCTATTCTTGCATATTTTGATTATGAAATATGGCGGATGGATGTCAAAACAGCATTCCTTAATGGGAATCTTTACGAGGATGTATACATGATACAACTTTGAAGGTTTTGTTGATCCTAAATATGCTAAAAGGGTATGCAAGCTTCAAAGATCCATTTATGGGTTAAAGTAAGCATCTCGGAGTTGGAACATTCGTTTTGATGAAGTAGTCAAAGGTTTTGACTTTATCAAAAATGAAGAAGAGCCTTGTGTTTACAAGAAGGCTAGTGGGGCGCACTTGTATTTACGATTTTGTATGTGGATGACATATTATTGATCGGGAATGACATTCCTATGCTTGAAGATGTTAAGACTTCATTGAAAAGGAGTTTCTCAATGAAGGACTTGGGAGAAGCATGCTATATCTTGGGCATAAAAATCTATAGAGATAGATCAAAAGGTTAATTGGATTAAGTCAGAAAGCGTACATTGACAAGATATTGAAAAGGTTCAATATGCATGAATCCAAGAGAGGTTTCATGCCAATGTCACATGGCATCGATCTCTGCAAGAATCGGTGTCCTTCGACATCGATGGCGAGATAGGATGAGCAAGATTCCATATGCTTCACTATTGGGTCTATTATGTATGCCATGATGCATGCAGCCCGGATGTCTCATATGCTCTAAGTGTCACGAGCGGATACCAAGCGGATCCTCGTGATGGTCATTGGATAGCCGTAAAAATATCTGAAGTACTTGAGAAGAACTAAGGGTATGTTCCTTGTTTTTGGAGGTGAGGAAGATCTAGTTGCAAAGGTTACACGATGCAAGCTTCCAAGCCGACAAAGATGATTTTCGATCGCAATCCGGGTTTGTGTTTACACTTAATGGAGGAGCGATGGCGGAAGAGTTCCAAGCAAAACACGGTGGCCGACTCTCGACGAGCGGAGTACATTGCGGCCGGAGGCGCAAAGGAAGTGTGTGGATTAAGAAGTTTATCACGAGCTTGGTGTGGTCGCTAGTGCCTCTAGTCCAATGGACATCTATTGTGATAATAGTGGTGCCATTGCACAAGCTAAAGAGCCTAGATCACATCAGAAGTCTAAACACATACTCCGTCGCTTTCACCTTATTCGCGAGATTGTGGATAGAGGTGGCGTGAGAATATGCAAAGTACATACGAAGCCAATGTGGCGATCCGTTGACAAAGCCACTTGCCACATGACCTAAGCATGAGGCGCACACAAGGTCTATTGGTATTAGATACTTAATTGATTGACTCAAGTGCAAGTGGGAGATTGTTAGTGTTATGCCCTTGAGGCAATCATTTAGATGATTGTAACATGACTATGTTTATGAATAATAATATGATTATTGGTCCAATGAATGTATATCATTGTATTGATCAACAAGTATGTGACTTGCTTATGAAGCTCTTTACTTAATGATGTAATTCGATAAATATCTCTGATTGGATATCATCGTATAGGACAACGATGAATAGATCAGCACATGTAGTGATGGATGATCATGCTTCATAGATCATGGGATATGGAGATATCATCTATACATTGTGGACACATGTTGAAGAACATGGGTTAGATAGACCATAATGGGACAACTGCGAGAATGTTTCATTCTTATGTGTCATCGATGTATCTCATACCTAGTAGATGTATGATCCTTAGACACGAGATTGTCTTATTCCCTACATGTGTAATAGTTTTCCTTGGGGCTATCAAACACTACTTCCTAACCGGATAGTTATAAAGGTAGCTTTCATGTTTACTATGAAGCGTGCAAGAGGAAATGGCGATCAAGATGGAATTTGCCACTCCAATGAAACGGAGATATATGACAAGGCCACTCGTGTGATATGATTAAGGAAGTGCATGGCCATGCCGTGATTGAGAGTCAATCACAACTTATTAATATATCACGGATACGAGAGATGGATTGAATCATCAAAGGATGACATGCTTCTGCCTTGAGATCAATCTTCATATACTTGGCAAAGGGATTATTACATGAGTACTTTTGATAGGTTACATCCGATTTGATCATAGTATGTTTGGGAGTTGGCATACTTTGCAAGAAGCCACTACCAACTATTGGATTGAAAAGGAGTTTTCGAATCCATGTCCAAGCGTATGTGAACTGCGGTCACACACTTAATGGTGGGACGCATTAATTTGGATTGGATCCGTAATTAATGAACCTCGTGGGCTTAACACGCGATGGGCCCTAGTTTGGGTTTCATCTCGTGGCTATATAAGGAGGGGAGGAGGAGGCTGCGGTGTGCTTTCCCACGGTTTAGGAGTGATTCACTCGAAACCTAGCCTACTTCCCTCGATGCCCTGCCGAGCGACCAGGTGCTTGCACACGCACGCACGGCGTTCCATCTCTGGGCGTGTGGACTCTGCGGTGGCGGCTGCTGCGGCTGCGGTGTGGGAGGGCGATCCACGGCAAGGCGAGGACGATCCACTACATCGGCGCAACGATCGCGGCGAGGGCGATCCACTACATCGGCGCGAAGGATTCCATGAATCTGGCGTCTAGTGGTAATCTTATCTATGATCCCCTTCTTGCGAGTAGCTTTCTGGTTTCGCGGTAGATTTTTTTTTGTGCTAGCGTAGCATACCGCGTTCCTCTTCACTCCTTTGAGCTTTTCCCACTTTGTTGTGTGGCTTTTGTCGAAGGTTAGAAAATCGACAATAAAACTTTTACTTTGGGTACCTTCGGGTTAGCAGAGTCAAGCACATAATCAGGGACACCAGATGTAGATAGGTTCGGGCCTCCGGGAAAAGTAATACCCTACTCCTGTATAGATGATGTATGGAGTGAATGAATAAAGTACAGAGCAATATGTCTAGCCCTAGTTACAATGCGGATTGCACCAAAACTAAGGTTAGGCTTTGGCTAGAGGATGACGAAACAGGCTTCGTCGACTCTTGAGCTATATGCGCAAAGAAGAACTGCTTACTTGAAAGCTCTAAAATGTCTAATCTTCTGAGAATTGCTTGAGAATCACTAGTTAGTCGCCTCTTAGTCGCTCCTTCCTCCTGAGGACCCCTACCCCCATCCTTATATAGTCGGGGTAGCCAAGCCTTATATAGTCGAGTTGTAGTCGGTTTGGAGTACTAGATCGTAGCCGATGTGGAGTCCTTCATCACGTGATCTTCGCAGCGTATCCAAACTTCCCTAGATATCAGGCGTAGTCGAGTCGGTTTCCTCGTAACGGGAACATGATCGAGTCTTTCCTAATATGGAGTTATCTATTCCGCGCATATCTTATCCCTCAGAATTGGGCCCATGATATCCAGAATCTCTGCATGTCGTTAGGACATATTCTTCATGTATCCTCTGTGGACACATACCCCATGTTTAAATATTCGACAGTAGGCCCTGAACTCTGTTCAGCGGAGGGTCTGCTTAAGCGCTCAGTCGATTACTGCCAAAGCCTTGCTTGGTCGAGTAATGCCTTGCCTGCTTGTAGCCGAACGATTCGAGTAGATTGGGAATCGTTGAGTATCGAGTAGGGATGTGCTGGGTCGAGCGCCCTGCCATTAGCCCGTATCAAATCCTCAGGGTAACCACAAGTTATTCGATGTTGACTTATCGACTCGATTTTGATTAGAGTTAGAAATTCAAAAAAATCTAAATGTTGGGTAGTTGAGCATTTATTGCTCTCGTCTGCAATGCAAAGATGGGTGCACGTGCAGCGTCATCATTCCGCCTTTTGCGCCAATCGAGATGTTGTGCCATGGGGAATGAACCATTCGCTTGGAGAGAGGATTTTGACCTATAAATTCCCATACCTGGAATTGTAGCCATTCCCCCCTTTTTCGCCTCCAGCCCTACTCTTGAAGCCTTCGTCGCGTTGCTGAAGCCCTAGCGTTGCCACCTTTAGGGAATTCACCCCTCATCTCTCTCAATGGCCGCTGCCCCTTCAACCAGCGCTGGAGTCACCGTGCTGCCAGAGAAGAAAACCGAGAGAACTGAGGCAGCCTTCGAGGAGAGACCCTCGAAAAGGTGTGGCAAAAGTCGATCATGACGGAGGAGCATCTCGCTGACTTGGAGAAGGACGGGTTCGTCCCTCCATGGGAGTTTTTCTACTGGAGGCCATCTCAAGGTGAACTCTATCCCACCCCCGCGAATGAGGATGAGACCATCGTTTTTGAGGCCTTCTTCCACTGCGGGCTAAGCTTTCCTCCTTCTCTATTTCTGCTCTCGGTTCTTGAGCTTTATCAGATTCAGCTTTTCCATCTGAGCCCCAATTCAATCACAATACTTAACATGTTTGTCCACCTTTGTGAGGCTTTTCTGGGCATCACCCCAAGTCTCAACCTGTTCCGCCACTTCTATAATCTAAAAAGGGCAATGAAAAACACAGTTGTTGGGGGTGTCGGATTTCACCTCCGTAGCAGCGTATCGAGCTCCTATATTTCTGTCCCTGTTACCTCCTCGGTGTAGTCAGATTGGAAGAAACAGTGGTTTTACATCACCTCTCTGACACTGTGAATTACCCCATATCTTATCGATCACTCTTGCTTCATCCGACTGACCTCTGGACGAAAGTCCCTCCTTAGACCGCTCGCAATGCTTATTACATCCAGAAGATCGAGGAGCTAAGGGAGATCGGGCTGACTAGGTGGCACGTCGCAAGAGATTTCATCATGCGATTATCGAGTCCACTGAAGTGCTAGGACCACTTGGCTTGGGACTACTTCGGGGTCGATGATGCCACTAGGGACAATCCTGAAAATAAGCACTTGCAATACTTTTGTTTTCCTTACCTTAGTCGATGATTAGCGAACTGACTTGCTTTTTGAAAGATCTGCTGAACTCGGACATCTTCTCTAGGCTGAGCAAGATGTTCCAAGGCTCAGAACCTGGAGCTTGTAGCATCGAATCAGCCACCCAGCGGTAGCACCGGCCATTCAGGGTAGCTAGCTAATTTCACTTGCTTCCTTTGATTGTTTCTCTTTGAGGGTTTGTTTGGAGTATTTTGAGTGGGGGAAATTTTTATTTGGGATCATTCACCCCCCTCTGATCGCTATTTCAGTCCTTCATTGTGTTGACTGATGCACCAGGACAGCATTTATATATGGACACTGTTGGTCTAGTGTCGGGACCCGAATATGCAAATCCGGACCCTCTGTGTATTCAGCACTAGTCCAGGATCACGCTAGTGCACACAGTCTCAACATAGATAAAATATCACAATCATACACAGCGGAATAATAAATAAAGACTTCATCTATTAATATAGAACTATTGAACAACCTTAAGGTAAAACTTACACTTGTGAGGCCTAGGTGGTTTCAACTTGTCGACTTTTGTGGTCGCCAATGAATTTATGAGGCAGGCGCTAGATCTAAAACTCGAAGTTCACACAAGACAAAAGTTTAGACAGGTTCAGGCCCTCGACGGAGGAGGTAATACCCTAGTCCTGTGTGCTGGGATTATTTGGATCTCTTGGATCTAAGATTGATCGTCTCCCTGTTGTTGCCCGCCCTCTCCCTTATATAATGGTGGTGGGGCGGTTTACAGAGTCCCGATCGGTTAAGGGATTTCGATCGGTTATTGGATTCTAATCGGTTCAGGATAGAGTTTACATCTTTATCTCATCCTGCTAACAACTCGGATTACAATCATATCTCTTATATCTAAATATTTGTTCAACTGTCTCTAGGATATATCCCCTTGTGCACGGTTGCAAGGCTTGGCGCGGAGCTTATCCTCTAGGCCTTCCACTCGGCCCTATCTCTCCCTCAGGCACTTCTGGGCCGGTTATGAAGACACCTAGGTTCTTATACTCCACAGTAGTCCCCGAGTGATTCATGATCCGATTGCTATATCTTTATCTGGGTCTCAACTTTAGATCAACGTTCTCAGCTTCCAGCATAAACTTCTGACTGGTCTCTTCTTTGATTTGAATGCTTCTCCTTGCAGCAAGGGGATTATGAAGGACTCGAATATAACCCCCGAATTTTTGTTCCAACTGATTATAGTCTTCCATCTGATAGGTTTATTATGGGTAGCTTCGTGGATCTGACCCATATCTCATATGAAGATTAGATATTTCTTCCCGCTCGAGGCGAAACCCTAATATCCTTCCTCTTCAGGATCGATCTACAGACAGATCTTGAAGTGTTTTGACTTCCTGTGCCAATTCATTTTTCGATAACCTCTTTGGCTTCTGAAACTATCTTAACTCCAAGTCTCCTCGACTTTTGATGTCATTATGTCTTCGCATTTACTTCAACCTTACCGTATCAGCTATAAAAGGCGAACCAGTGCTTTTAGAATTTATTCTCTCATGCTTAGTCCTCCATTTTCCTGCACCAAGCTCCACCTTCTTCCTGAGGGATTTCATGGACAGCCGGGATCCAGAACTTACCGAGGAGTGGGCGCTATTCGACCTCTCCATGGACGAATGGGCTGAAGAAAAGGCTGTTGCCCTTGACCGCGCCGCCATCGACGCCTTCCTCGAAATTGTCCCCGCCCTTCATAGGGCTAAGGAAGCTCTCTTGGAGGCGCTTGGTCATGTGCGCCGCGGAAAAGTATAATACTCCTGTAAATGTAAGAAAGTCTTTTCCCAGGCATAGCGCCTGGGGAATTTATATAATAAAGAAATACCTTTCGAGTGATATCTATGATTGTCGTTAGACATAGCTTAGACCCAACTTGGGGTATATCAAAGCTTGCATGGCTCTTTGGTCGGGTGATATCTATATCCGACTGTCGCAGGATATATCTTAGGTCCAACTTGGGACATATTAAGATTTGCGCGGTTCTTGGCCAAGTGATACCTATATCCGACTGCTGTAGGATATAGCTCTGGTCCGACTTGGGACATATCATATTCACGTGGCTCTTGGCCGAGTGATACCCATATCCGACTGTTGTAGGATATAGCTTAGGCTCGACTTGGAGCGTATCATATTTACATGGCTCTTGGCCAAGTGATACCCATATCTGATAGCTGTAGGATATAGCTTAGGCTCGACTTGGAGCGTATCATATTTACGTGGCTCTTGGCCGAGTGATACCCATATCCGACTGCTATAGATATAGCTTAGGCTCGACTTGGAGCGTATCAGGATTTTCTTGGCTCATGGCCGAGTGATACCTATATCCGACTGGTGTAGGATATAGCTCTGGTCCGTCTTGGGACATATCAAGTTTTATCCGAATGGTATCCGTACTCGTTTATTACGATGCACAGCTTATCGACCCATCTTGGGGTATACCATTGGAACCGTGCCTTATCAGGCTCAACCCGTGATATATGATTCCGCCATGTGGTAACCAACTAGCGACCCAACGTGGGGTATATCACAAGAAGATATTTTTAATTCAAACTGGAGGATACCCACGTCCCGCTTAGTTCGATAATTGGTTAAACATCCCATCGTGGGGAGCAACGTGTCCCAAATATGACTGCCTTCGTATGTCAGGATGCCGAGCTAGCGAATCATTACAAAGCATAGAGCAGGGCTAGGTGTTCTGCAATCTCTTTCTCGTCGACTCGGCGAAAACCTGATTTTTCCTCCTTTTAAGATTAAGCCGTGCATTGATTGATGGTTCATTTTTTCCATCGCACACTCCTACCCCTTCTGCTTCCCTGTCTCTCCGACTTCTCCGCCGCTAGGGTTAACTATTGCTGCGCTCGCATTTTTGCGCTGTCGTTGATCTTTCCTCCGAAAATGTCTTCTCATTCTTCCAAAGACACCTCCTAGCTGCCTTTTCCCCAAGATTGGACCACCTCGATAACGACGGAAGAGCGGTTGATGTCCACGACGGATGACAGGGTTCTTCCAGCCTTGACTTTAATTTTCACAGGACCGACCGCAGATGAATCAATCCCTACCCCTCGTTCTGAAGAAATTGTGGTTTTCGAATCTTTCTTCCAACGCAGGCTGGGCCTTCCTGCCTGCGCTTTTCTTCGCGGTCTTATCTTTTTCTATGGTATTGAATTAGTGAACTTGAATCTCAATTCTATCCAGCAAATCTCCATCTTCGTTCACCTCTGCGAGGCATTCTTGGGCATCTGCCCTAATTTCAATCTTTTTTCGCCACTTTTACCTTTTAAAGCCTTATCCCTCAAAAAGCGACCCCAAGGTAATTGGGGGAGCTGGATTTCAATTGCGGGAAGGATTAAAGAAAACCTATTTTGCCATTCCCTTCAAATCTTCAAATAAAGGCTGGCACCAGGAATGGTTATATTGTACCAATCCTAATCCCGCTCTCCCTTCTTTTGTTAGGCGCCGGCCTAAGGTGTCCCTTTCTTGGACATCTATTCCCAATGCTGGCGATATGGATCAGGTGCAGGATCTCTTGGTGTTGATTGATAAATTAAAGGAAGACGGTCTTACGGGAGTTGGTCTGGCCCTCCATTTTGTCGCTCGCCGGATACAACCTCTAAAGGAGTGAGTCCATCTGGGATATGAATTTGAAGGAAGGGACGATCCGACCCGGGAATTGCCCGAAACAGCGTCGAAGGAGCAGGTATATGCTCGGGTAGGCGACTTTTTCATCCCAAGCGTAGAGATGTCCACCGCCAGATGCCCAAAGTCCTTTACTGCATCAAATCCTCCTCCTGAGGTAAGAAAGTTTAGGCGATAGACTTCCACATTCATCTCTCGAATGACTTTTAAGCATTTTAATACTCCTTTCCAGGATCGATCGGCTTTCTTTAGTGACGCGCCTCTCCCAGAAATGCTTGTACATAAGAGTGCCCACTGGAAGCGACCTGCAAGCTCCCAAGCCAGAGACCCGGCCGCCAAGAAGAGGAAGAAAATGATTATCAAGGACCCACCGAAGCCCCGACGCCCGACTAGTGGTCCCAAAATCCAAGAACCGCCAGCACAAGCCCCGGTGCCTTCAGTTCCCCTTCCACATAAGCCCGTGGTACAGCCGAGTCCAACTCCGAGTGACTCGAGCATTCGGGAGGAGCCCAGAGTTCCAGATCATAGCGCCTTTACTGGTCCCCCCGGAAGTGGTTCTGCCACTCGAAAGAAACCCTCGATGAGGATAAAGAAGTATGACAGGTTGGATGTCCCATTGACTCTTATTCGAAGCATTTTGTCGGCTTATTCACCGATAGTTCTTCTTATAGGAATCATTCTTATGATATTCCCGTCGAGACACCATCTAGGGTCCTTGAAGGAACTGAGTCCCAGGATGTACCTGACCTGGTTGAGGAGGCCCCACAATCTGCCTCGCCTGGAGACACAGGGGCGCCCTTCAAACCACAACCGCTTTCATCGACACCCCGTGCTTCGGCATCGGGTCCCGCTGTTCGAGAGCCCGTCTCCTGTCCATCCCTCGAGGTAGAAGAGATCCTTCGAGATCTGCTGACTCTTGCTCGCCCCAACTCATAATGCAAACCGCGTGGGTTGATGAGAAAGACGGCTTGAAGTCTCTCGATGACCCGATGGAGGAGAAAGTGTCGCGGGAGCCGCCCAGACCGTACTCGGGTTAGTTGGATATGCTATCGCCACATCGGATTTGGAGGTTAGCAAAGGATCACCGATGGTGCTCGCATTGCTAACACCCAAGCCCAAATGAGACAACGGCGAAACACCCAAATAACTCGAACCCGATCCGGTATTCCCGGTATGCAAAACTTCGCCAGGATCCCCACATACAGTTTCAAAGTCATACCAACTCAATTTGCATAAAGGGGCAACGAACTCGAAACCCCACAACCGGACACGCATAAGCGGAAGCAAAACAAAACAAAACCCAACCCGGCACAAAGGCGACCCGACGAAAAACCAAAACCCACAAGACTAACAAAAGCACGAAAAAATTGGGCATGATGCCTCTAGAACAGAGGACATCCACCAGGAGACAAGAGAGACAAATTGCATATATATATATATATCAACAATAACAACTAAATATCTCGACCAACTACGCATCTCGATCATCAACCATCATATAACAACCACATCAAGTATCAAAAGTTAAAGCCTCCACATGCTACAAACACAACCCATACATATACAACAAAAGTTATCAAACCCCAAGGTAAATAAAATTAAGACTCATCAGGAAGTGTCACCTTGCCATGAACACTTGGGCGCTTGCATCAATGAGCTAAGCCTCTACTCGGTGTCCCTTGACAACCGAGAGACAATAAGGACAGAACTCACAACTGCATCGCCCTCACTTTGAAAACCACAAGCGAAGCATGAGTCTGAAGGTACTGCAAAGTCTTACCGTGGTCCATATATGACCGACTCACAAAGGAATATGCATTGGATAAAACAATGGAATAAGCCACGGGTAATAAGTGCGAAGCTTAACTTTGTAGTAGATTAGCCTACACTACTCAATTCACAAGTTTTAAGCGGTTATAACAAGCATCTACTACTACATTGAAGGTTTGCAATTAAGTACATGAAGTAACACAAGTATCACCACCATTCACAACAAATTCATCAACATCTCACATTTCTTTTACAGTTTTAAGTTGTTACTACGATGAATGGCGATGAGAGAGCGTGCTCTTATCCATGAGTGGCGATTCAAATCGTTTATTCACTGCGAGGATCATCAATCACACGACATTGATCCCACACAGAATCCGCATCAACCGCCCCTCCACCATATCTATCCGATGAACCGCCCTCATGCGGCACGAGCACCTAGCAACCTCCTGAGCGACACAAGTCCAACTTGGCCTCCCGAGGAGACCTGGGCCTCGAACTCCACCCCAACCATCGCATGAAGTTGCACCCCATCGACTAGGGAATGGTGAAAGAGTGGCTTACGGCGCCCATATCACGGCATGTGATCAACAAGGGTTGCTCAATCAAGGTCAAACTCGAGCGGTCCTCAATCGACACAGAGAGAGCTACACATTCGAGTCTACACACTCTCATGTCCCAACCCTCTGCCGGTCTCCAATTCACATTTACATTTTCAACCTACTCCCATTTCCAAACCATGTAGTTCATAAGTGTGAAGTAGTACATCACAAGTGATGGAACCATCCACCACTTGGCCCGAACCCGACCGCTAAGCAATTTAAGCGTGACATAAAATATTACCCATGTTAGGTTCCAAATGACAATTCAACAATTAACAAGGATGACATATGCAGTAAATAGGTTCTAACATTCTACCCACAATTCAACTCTAATGCACTACTTAAAACACCGTTAAGCAATTCATTCACAAAGATAGAATATATAAGGATCAATGATGCTTAGGTGCTTGCCTTGTGCTTCAATTGGATTTTCAGTAGCCACTGGCTCTTCAACTCCACGGATATGTCACCCTTGCTGGATCGTTCTCTACGATGTATGGATGCAAAATGAGATGCATGAAATGCATATGTAAAAAATGCAATTGAAGTTTTAACAAAATTCCAAAATGCAATCCTTCTACAACAAAGCGAAAAGCAAAAACGTTGACACTACGTATCAATAGCTAAACAATACTTTGATATGCTTTACACAACTCAACCAAAATCCTAACCTTCATTTTGAAATTTGGACAGATTTTAGCCCTTCTAGACCGACTTCACCATTTTAGGCATAACTTCTACATGGTTACATGAAATTGAGTGATTCAAGTCCTAATGAAACTTAAGAGATATATCTACAACTTAGTTTTAGCCGATTTCTCATTTATTGCTTGAGTAATGCCCAGTTTGCCCATGAACAGAGGGTGGATTTTTGGGTTCAGAATTTATAGTCTTTCTGGACAGCATGCACCATTTTGCCATAAAAATGCTATACCTAATGGAATTGAGCAATTGATGACAGTTTTGGAATCTACACAAAATTTCCTACAACTTCTCAGGAAAAACTCAAAGCTAATTCGGCCTCTAACTATTTTTAAACTACAGTCCAAGTTTCAGCTTTCACAGATTCAGCATCTCAGTGCAGCAGGTACCAAAATCATCATAACTTTCGTTTGGATGGATGGAATCAAGTGATTCCGGTTGGAAAATAAAGGTAACTCATTTGCCTACATCTTCTTCTTCAGTGGACCAAGCAGGAAATGCTGGGAACTAGCTCTAAAACACGAAACACAGCAGCACAATTTCCTGCTCGAAAATGACAGAACATTGTACCAAACCCTAAATTGATTTTCCTCAAATCCACCAATGAAACTTCAATCCAAAGCATGTAATCCATACATCTACCTCATTTATACCATCCACACCCAATCATCAAAACCCTAGGAGAGAATTACCTAGAAGGAGGTGGGAGAGGAAGGAGATGAGCTGCTTGGGAGGGGAGGAAGGAGCTGCTGCTTGGGGAGCTTGGGGCGCCACCAATGGAGGGAGGGCTGCAGGAGGAGCTCAAGGCGCCAAGGGAGGAGGTAGGGGCGTGGAGGAGAGACTTAGGGGAGGAGCTGCCCCCTGGCTGATTTCTTGGCTTGGGAAGAAATGAGGATGGGAAAAAAATGAGCTCTAATGCACACATGTGGCTAGATATTTGTTGGCTTTGGTGGTTTGACTATTTTGCCCCCATGGGTGTGGGCATGACAAGGTTTATTTAGTAATATGGCTAGGAGAAGTTATTTGTTTGCTTGAATCGATTCAATTTTTGAGTCATATTTAAAACTAGTGTTTGATTTTGGATTGGGATCAAAATTCAACCTGACTTAGAAAGTTTCTAGTTCAAAATGTTTTGGTTAAGTTTGAAAAATTCTAAGTGGCGATTTACGATAGTCGTTGCGATCGGAAGTTAATAATAATTACGGCCAAAATTTTGGTTGGCGCTAATTTTAGCCGCACAAACCGAAATCGAATTTGGGGCCTGTCAAATCCTCCCCATAAAGAATCTCGTCCAGATTCGGAAGCGAAGAATGGACGAATAGAACCCAAATTGGATAAAGGAGTCATAATCTCACAAGATGACTCAAAAATGCGATAAGACAGACTATAGTGCAACACTTACATACTAGGGAAGAAATCGGGGTAGTCGACCTTCAAGCGGTCTTCTCGTTCCCACGTAGCTTCATCTTGATGTGGTTGCTCCTTGCACTTTGAAGAATTTAATTGACTTAAGCGAGTCTTGCGTTCCGCTTCTTCCAAAACCGAATTGGATGCTCTTGATAAGATAAGTCGGTTGAACTTCTAGGTCATCCACATCAAGCTGCTCAAATGGAGTGCGGAGGCATTGCTTCAATTGCGACACGTGGAAAACATCGTGGATTGCGCAAGTGAAGGAGGAAGCTCTAACTTGTATGCCACTTTACCACGCTTCACGGGATCGGAAAGGTCCGATATAGCGAGTGCTAGCTTCCTCGACTCGAATCGGCGGGTGCCGGAATGGAGATACCTTGGATAGACATGATCACCAGCGTCGAAGGAGAGGGTCTCCTCGACGATCGGCATAACTCTTTTATCGTGATTGTGCTATCCTCGGGTTATCTTGAATAGCCTTTACCTTCTTTTACGCTTCCATGACTAAGTCGGGCCCAAAGAGCGATCGTTCACCACTCTCCGACCGATTCGGGGAGTTCGGCGACCGACCATACAAAGCTTCAAAGGAGACATTACGATCTTGATGCGATAGCTGTTGTTGTGTTAACTCTGCATATGAAAGGCATTCATCCCATTTCTTCCCATATGACAAGACACACGCTCTCGGCATATCCTCAAGAATCGATTGACCCTCTCGGTCGACCGTCATTTGAGGATGATATCTTTGGTGTGAAACGACTTAGTGCCCAAGGCCTCATGTAGGCTTCTCGAGTGCGAAACAAGCTGTGAGCCCGATCGACACTATCCGCTTGGGCACTCCATGCGAGGCACAAGATCCGAGATATATACAACTCGCATATTTCATGGATCGATGGTTGGTGCGAACCGCCGGAAATGTCGGAACTTAAATCAGCCGATCGACTATAACCCATATCGAGTCGTGACTCGAAGAGGTCGGGCAGCCCGATAATGAAGTCCATCTGATATCTTCCACTTCCAACTCGGAATAGGCAAGGTGAAGAGTGCGGTGGCACGAGATGCTCGGCCTTTACCCTTTGCGGACATCGCACTCTGCCACATAGCGAGCAATCTCCGCTTCATGCGAGTCCACCAAAACCGCGGCTTCGGATCTTGGTACATCTTGTTCTTGCCGGATGGATCGTGAGTAAGGAATTGTGGGCCTCATCGAGAATCTTTCTCCTTAACTCATGGTCCTTAGGAGCGGCGAGGCGCTCGCCGAACCACGAGAACACCATGATCATCGAGGCGGAGCGTGTAGCTTGGTGGCGCTCATGCGCGTCTCGTATGTGGGCAACACCCACGTCGATCTGTTGTGCCTCTACGATCTGGTCCAGCAAGTGGAATTCAACTCCAGTTGGCCAGAACCCATCTTCAACCATTTCGATGTCGAGCTTACGAAACTTCGGCACAAAGAGTAGCGCTGCGAGGTTGCTGCTGAGGCAGTTGCATTGTGCTGCGACTTAACGCGTCTGCCACCACATTGGCTTTCCCGGGTGGTAGTGTACCTCGGTTTGTAATCTTTGATGAGCTCAAGCCATCTTCGTTGCCTCATATTCAACTCATTGAGTGAAAATGTACTTGAGGCTCTTGTGATGCAATGTAAATATTGCATTTGTTGCCCAATAGGTAATGGCGCCAAATCTTTAGAGCATGCACCACCGCGACAAGTTCCAAGTCATCGTCGGGTAGTGCTCTTCATGGCGCTTCAAGCTGCCGAGATGCATAGGCGACCACTCGGCCTTCTTGCATCGACACCACACCAAGACCAACGCCCGATGCATCATAATAGACATCGAAAGGCTTGTGAATATCGGTGTGTGAGGGCAGAAGCGGTAGTAAGCCGTTGTTTCAATGTCGAAATGCTCGCTCACACGATTGACCATTTGAATTGAACCCTTCTTGACAACTCTGTCATCGGTTTGGCAATCTTGGAGAAGTCTGGATGAATCGACGGTAATAGCCATAAGCCCAAGAAAATGCGGATCTGTGGCAGTCTTGGGTTGCTCCCATTGGAGGACATCTTGTACCTTTCTCGGGTCAGCAGCGACACGCGCTCGGAAAGGACATGCCCGAAGCGACACTTGGTCGGCCGAACTTCGCATTTCTTTGAACCGCGCCTGGCGATGCTCCCAAGTCTCTCGAGAACAATGCGAAGATGTTGGCATGCTCCTCCTCATTCTTTGAGTATATGAGGATGTCATCAATGAATATGACTACGAATGAGTCAAGTTCCTCCATGAAGACCGAATTCATCATGTAGGTGAAGTATCTTGGTGCATTCGTCGATCCAAAAGACATGACGGTATACTCGTACAATCCATAACGAGTGGAAAGGCATCTTGAGATATCCTCCGCTCGAATCTTGATTTGATGATAACCCACCTCGGTCAATCTTGGAGAACACCGTGCACGGCAAGCGATCAAAAGGATGTCAATCCTAGGAAGGGTACTTGTTCTTGATGGTGATCTGCGTTCAAGGGCGATAGTCAACGCAAAGCGAAGGACCCGTCCTTCTTGGTCACAAGCGAGCCGAGCAACCCCAAGGCGAGGAGCTCGAGCGAATAAACCCCTTGTCCATCAGTTCCTTCAAGCTGTTTCTTGATTCGACCAGCTCATTTGGCGGCATTCTATCTGGTAGCTTGGCTGGGCGGCCCGGGTTGGAGGTCAACTCTGAACTCGATATCCCTATCGAGGGGCATCCTGGCAGTTCCTCAGGGAACACATCCGGTATTTAGACACCACCGGAATGGACTCCAACTCTCTAATTTCAACACCATTTAAGGAATATAGAGCAGCCTTGCCCTTATCGAGAGGAAAGTCAATCGGTCGCCCTTTGGTTCTTTGAGTGAGATGGAGCGGCCGCACATCTAGAACGGCTCTTTGCTTGGTTAGCCAATTCATGCCTGAATGACATCCATCCCACGAAGATCAAGGAGTAGCAAGTCGACAGCGAATGGAACCCCTTGAATCATCACGGAGGCTCCACTGGACTAAGCGGTCGGCTACAACTTTGAACCGGTGCTTCAATGAGGAAGAGGTATGGCTACAATTAACCTTCATTCCATGATGTAGGGCAAACTCCTTACGAATAAAGAATGAGAAGCCCACAGAGTCAAACAACACCCTAGCGGCATGCCCATTAATGCATAACATACCGGTAAGCACTTGATCACCCTCAGGGATCTCCTCGGTAGCTTGTGTAGTTGACTTGCGTGACTTGCCGCTTGAGAGGCCTTCCATTGGGGCGGAGGTAGTGCAAGCTGCGCCTTGAGGCCGTGGGGCGTTAAAGTTGGTGCCCGCCTCGAGAGCAGACGATCGCGGATGAAGTGACCCGCTCGCCCTTGATTGAAGCACGGGCCGGACGGCGATCATCCCCACACTCAAACCCTACTGCGGTGTGGGGGCGGGGAGAAAGCGATAGGTGGCGAACAAAACCCCGGGCGGAAAGGGCGGAGTAGGTGCCCTCGGCGCGGGATGGAAAAGCTGCGCGAGCACCTTTGTGAATCCGCCATGCCGAGTCTTGAGCACCCTCTTCCTCTTCTTCTCCTCTTGATGGCTCTTCATTTTGTGCTCCTTGTGATAGCCCGACTCACCAAGGTGTTGAAGTCGAAAGTCACGGTGAGAGTTTGTCTTGCATCTTGGTGACATACCATTCATGAACCGGTATTGCTTCTTTGCATCATTGTCCACCTCTTAGGTGCATATTGAGCCAAGGAATTGAACTCTGTGAGTAGTCCATCATGGACTTGTTCAATTGCTTGGGAGAAACTCACGCTTCTTAATATCCATGAGCCCTTCGGGATATGGTATGCCGGAAGGCCTCACGAATTCCGCCCATGACACACGGTGATCGGCGGGTTGCATCACCAAGAAGTTGGCCCACCAAGCACCGGCGGAACCTTGAAGCTCTTGGCGGCGTGGCGCCTTCTCATGATCTTCACGGCGGATCGGGGCAAATTTACGCTCTATCGTTCGCAGCCAGTCATCCGCCTCAAGTGGCTCACTAGCACGAGAAAATGTAGGCGGTGGGTATGGAGAAGTCCAAGTACCCATTGGGCGGTCCGCCCATCACGACCGCCTCGAGGCACGATTACGGACCAACATCTCCGAGAATCCTGTTGGTTACTCTGCGATTTTGCTCGACCTCATCGAACATCCGGCAAGTTGGGAGGAGGAGGCGGGTCATTGCCTTGGGGCTGTGATCGCCCGCCATCATCATCTCCCGCTCCACCACGGGTCCTCATTCTAGACTCCACAAGAAAGGAACAAGACATTAGACTTGGTTAAAATCGGGTCAACACCGATTTAACGAATAACACTCAACAATAATTAAAGTCTACAATTTTTAATAAAGTAAGATGCAATGGCCCTTGTGCAACTACATGCATGCATGATATAAAATGTACGTTACCAACGTCAACACTTCTTCCATTCCCACCATCTAAGCTGGTACTATCACAATTATAGACATAGGCGGGTGTCTGATGCTTACTACTACTAAGGGGTTAATATAAACCCGACTCAAGGCGCCTAAGTGGATGTCAAGTTTTGGGTTCGTCTTTATGCACCTTGCTCGATACCACCTTGTCGCGGAGCCGCCCGGACCGTACTCGGGCTAGTTGGATATCTATCGCCACATCGGTTTGGAGGTTAGCAAAGGATCACCGATGGTGCTCGCATTGCTAACACCCAAGCCCAAATGAGACAACGGCAAAACACCCAAATAACTCGAACCCGATCCGGTATTCCCCGTATGCGATCAAAAACTTCGCCAGGATCCCCACATACGGATTTCAAAGTCATACCAACTCAATTTGCATAAAGGGACAACGAACTCAAACCCCACAACCAGACACGCAAGCGGAAGCAAAACAAAACAAAACCCAACCCGGCACAAAGGCGACCCGACGAAAAACCAAAACCCACAAGACTAACAAAAGCACGAAAAAATTGGGCATGATGCCTCTAGAGCAGAGGACATCCACCCGGAGACAAGAGAGACAAATTGCATATATATATATATCAACAATAACAACTAAATATCTCGACCAACTCATCTCTCGATCATCAACCATCATATAACAACCACATCAAGTATCAAAAGTTAAAGCCTCCACATGCTACAAACACAACCCATACATATACAACAAAAGTTATCCAAACCCCAAGGTAAATAAAATTAAGACTCATCAGGAAGTGTCACCTTGCTTGAACACTTCCGGCGCTTGCATCAATGAGCTAAGCCTCTACTCGGTGTCCCTTGACAACCGAGAGACAATAAGGACAGAACTCACAACACGCATCGCCCTCACGAAAACCACAAGCGAAGCATGAGTGCGGAAGGTACTGCAAGTCTTACCGTGGTCCATATATGACCGACTCACAAAGGAATATGCATTGGATAAAACAATGGAATAAGCCACGGGTAATAAGTGCGAAAAGCTTAACTTTGTAGTAGATTCGCCTACACTACTCAATTCACAAGTTTTAAGCGATTATAACAAGCATCTACTACTACATTGAAGGTTTGCAATTAAGTACATGAAGTAACACAAGTATCACCACCATTCACAACAAATTCATCAACATCTCACATTTCTTTTACGGTTTTAAGTTGTTACTACGATGAACGGCGATGAGAGGCGTGCTCTTATCCATGGCCTTGGCGATTCAAATCGTTTATTCACTGCGGGGATCATCAATCACACGACCTTGAATCCCACACGGAATCCGCATCAACGCCCCTCCACCATATCTATCCGATGAACCGCCCTCATGCGGCACGAGCACCTAGCAACCTCCACGGCGACACAAGTCCAACTTGGCCCTCCGAGGAGACCTAGGCCTCGAACTCCACCCCAACCATCGCATGAAGTTGCACCCCATCGACTAGGGAATGGTGAAAGAGTGGCTTACGGCGCCCATATCACGGCATGTGATCAACAAGGGTTGCTCAATCAAAGGTCAAACTCGAGCGGTCCTCAATCGACCACGGTGAGAGCTACACATTCAGTCTACACACTCTCATGTCCCAACCCTCTCGCGGTCTCCAATTCACATTTACATTTTCAACCTACTCCCATTTCCAAACCATGTAGTTCATAAGTGTGAAGTAGTACATCACAAGTGATGGAACCATCCACCACTTGGCCCGAACCCGACCGCTAAGCAATTTAAGCGTGACATAAAATATTACCCATGTTAGGTTCCAAATGACAATTCAACAATTAACAAGGATGACATATGCATTAAATAGGTTCTAACATTCTACCCACAATTCAACTCCTAATGCACTACTTAAAACACCGTTAAGCAATTCATTCACAAAGATAGAATATATAAGGATCAATGATGCTTAGGTGCTTGCCTTGTGCTTCAATTGGATTTTCATAGCCTGGCTCTTCAACTCCCACGGATATGTCACCCTTGCAGGATCGTTCTCTACGATGTATGGATGCAAAATGAGATGCATGAAATGCATATGTAAAGGAAATGCAATTGAAGTTTTAACAAAATTCCAAAATGCAATCCTTCTACAACAAAGCGAAAAGCAAAAATGTTGACACTACGTATCAATAGCTAAACAATACTTTGATATGCTTTACACAACTCAACCAAAATCCTAACCTTCATTTTGAAATTTGGACAGATTTTAGCCCTTCTAGACCGACTTCACCATTTTAGGCATAACTTCTACATGGTTACATGAAATTGAGTGATTCAAGTCCTAATGAAACTTAAGAGATATATCTACAACTTAGTTTTAGCCGATTTCTCATTTATTGCTTGAGTAATGCCCAGTTTGCCCATGAACAGAGGGTGGATTTTGGGTTCAGAATTTATAGTCTTTCTGGACAGCATGCACCATTTTGCCATAAAAATGCTATACCTAATGGAATTGAGCAATTGATGACAGTTTTGGAATCTACACAAAATTTCCTACAACTTCTCAGGAAAAACTCAAAGCTAATTCGGCCTCTAACTATTTTTAAACTACAGTCAAGTTTCAGCTTTCACAGATTCAGCATCTCAGTGCAGCAGGTACCAAAATCATCATAACTTTCGTTTGGATGGATGGAATCAAGTGATTCCGGTTGGAAAATAAAGGTAACTCATTTGCCTACATCTTCTTCTTCAGTGGACCAAGCAGGAAATGCTGGGAACTAGCTCTAAAACACGAAACACAGCAGCACAATTTCCTGCTCGAAAATGACAGAACATTGTACCAAACCCTAAATTGATTTTCCTCAAATCCACCAATGAAACTTCAATCCAAAGCATGTAATCCATACATCTACCTCATTTATACCATCCACACCCAATCATCAAAACCCTAGGAGAGAAATTACCTAGAAGGAGGTGGGAGAGGAAGGAGATGAGCTGCTTGGGGAGGGAGGAAGGAGCTGCTGCTTGGGGAGCTTGGAGGCGCCACCAATGGAGGGAGGGCTGCAGGGAGGAGCTCAAGGGCGCCAAGGAGGAGGTAGGAGGCGTGGAGGAGAGACTTAGGGAGGAGCTGCCCCTGGCTGATTTCTTGGCTTGGGAAGAAATGAGGATGGGAAAAAATGAGCTCTAATGCACACATGTGGCTAGATATTTGTTGGCTTTGGTGGTTTGACTATTTTGCCCCATGGGTGTGGGCATGACAAGGTTTATTTAGTAATATGGCTAGGAGAAGTTATTTGTTTGCTTGAATCGATTCAATTTTTGAGTCATATTTAAAACTAGTGTTTGATTTTGGATTGGGATCAAAATTCAACCACGACTTAGAAAGTTTCTAGTTCAAAATGTTTTGGTTAAGTTTGAAAAATTCTAAGTGGCGATTCGATAGTCGTTGCGATCGGAAGTTAATAATAATTACGGCCAAAATTTTGGTTGGCGCTAATTTTAGCCGCACAAACCGAAATCGAATTTGGGGCCCTGTCAGAAAGAAAGGAATGAATTTTATAGTCACGCCGCCGCTTGTGCACTCCTAGCCGAGTAATATTTTCACTACTCTTGTCACCTTCTTGCTTGTCTTTGGTTAGCATGTTGTCACCTTTCCTTGCGATGGTTCTGAAATTGGGAGGGACGCTTTCTGCTCTGCGAAAAGTCGAATACCTCCAAAAGATGCTCCGGAGGTCGGGATGTGCCAAGAATATCTGGCGACTTGGAAGATCAAAGCTAGACATGCGGTAGAGCTGCAAGATCTTTAGTCAAGTCGGGCCTTGCGGAAGAAGGAAATCCTGTGGCAGGAGAATCTAGATGTTGTTGGCTCCCTTCGAGGTAGATATTTCCTGGACCATCCCGTGCTCTCGTTTAATCGTCTGGTCTTTTGATTACCTTATCTCCGTGTCAGTTCAGGACTCTACTATTGCAAAGCTCCAAGAGCAACTTAAGGCCTCGGAGGCCTCCAACTTGAAATCGGAGAAGGAATTACAAGGTACGCTCAGCAGCTTGGCCCTCCCTCCCTTGCCTTCGTTGTCTTCTTGGTATTTCTTAATAATCTGTTTTGCTTGTAAACTACAAGTTCAAGGCGCGGGCGCAATACGCCTTTTATAATGAGAAAGTCGATGCCCTTGAAACGTCTTGTGCTAAGCTTCGCGAGGCCTTTGAGCCATTGTTGAGGTTGCTTCATCCCGGAGGCGAGAGGCCACTCACTAGGGACCACGTTATCTCCCAACTGGAGGAAACCCCCAAGGAGCTTAAGAGACTATTGAAGGAAACGGCGACCAACGGTGCTAGCCAAGCTCTGGCGATCACCAAGTCGCTTTATCCCCGAGTGGATCTTGAAGCCATTAAAGATGGCTATGCCTGCAATGTGGATGATGGCCAGAGCCGCTTGAACTCGGGAGGAACTTAGGATGCTTCTTGGTACATCACGAAACTTTGGACCTGTGAACAAATATTTGAAAGTGTTTCTTTGAACTTGTATTTTTTCTTTGAATAGGCTGCTATGCTCGATGAGGCCATCCAAGTAGTTTTGACATCTTAAATATCATGTCCGACTAGTTTAGCCCCCAGGCTTTGGGGCATGGTTCATGACGCATGTCTCAGAGTCTTAAAATTCGTAGGAGTGAAGCACTTAGACGCATAATTTTCGAGAAGATTATATGAGAACAACTTTAAGAGTGAACATTCATTCATAAAGAAGCAATTGAATTACAAAGTTCAAGTGAAAAAACAACGTAGCTGTTCTATGTTCCAGGTGTTGTTGACAATTTGCCATCTTCACGCTTGAGCTTATAAGCCCCAGGACGTATCACCTCATCGATGATGTAAGGGCCCTCCCAGCTTGGGGAGTGCTTATGCTCGCATTTCTGATTCTTTCTAAGGACCAGATCTCCTTTGAAGAATGCGCGGCTCCTTACCTTGCGACCATGATAGCGACGTAAGCCCTTAAGGTACTTTGCCGACTAAATTGTTGCAACGTCCCTGGCTTCTTCCAGTCGGTCGAGGTCTTCTAGTCGGCTTTCTTCCGAAGCGACCTCCTCATAGCTCTGAACCCGCGGGGATCCGAATTCTAACTCGGTGGGGAAGACCGCCTCTGATCCATACACTAGGAAGAAAGGTGGTGCTTGCGGTTGCTCTGCTGGGGTGGTTCGCAACCTAAATGCCGAAGGCAATTCTTTGACCCACCGAGTGGCGTATGGTTTGAGAAAATAAAAAATCCTTGAATTTAGGCCTTGTAGCACCATGTCGTTGGCTCATTCGACCTGCCCATTACTTCGGGGGTGTGCTACTGATTTGAAGCAAATTTTTATGCCGAGTTCACTGCAACAGTCTTGAAATATGCCACCTCTGAATTGGGTACCGTTATCCGTGATGATTCGGTTTGGTACGCCAAATCTAACCACGATTTCATGGAAGAATTCTTTGGCCTTTGCGGCTGTGATTGTGGCGACTGGCTTGGCCTCATCCATTTGGTGAATTTATCGACGGCCACGAAGAGATGAGTATAATCACCTTGAGCCTTCTTCAAAGGTCCCACCATGTCAAGCACCCAGACCGCAAATGGCCAGGTGATTGGGATGGTCTGTAGTTCCTGTGCTGGTTTGTTTACCGGTTGCGCAAAGAATTGACATCCTTGCATGTTCGGACGATGTCCTCTGCATCGATGTGTGATCGGCGAGAAAAATTCTGACGATAAGCCTTGCCGACTAGGTTATTGTGCTTGCGTGATTCCACAAATTCGAGTGGATTTCTTTGAGAAGATCTCTTCCTTCTTGTTCTGATATGCACCGTCGTAGTACACCAGAGGAGCTCTTGCGATAGAGTTCTTCCCTGATTACCACATAGTTCTTGCTTCGGCGCATTATTCGTTCGCCCTGCATGCGGACTTTGGGTAGCTTGTCCTTCGTCAAATAGTCCATATACGGAGCTGTCCAATCGGGGGTAATGATCAGGACTTTTGCCTCTACGTTCTTCTCCACTGGGATGTCCGACTTTGGCCGAGTGTTTATTGTGGGTTTATGAATTTCTTCGACGAATACTCCCACGGGCACTGTGGTCCGGCCGGATCCCATCTTTGCTAGATCGTCAGCCGCTTCATTGTCCCGATGGAGCACATGAACAAGTTCCAAACCGTCAAAGTTGCCTTCTAGCTTGCGTACCTCCTGGCAATAGGCAGCCATGTTGTCTTCGATGCAGGACCATTCTTTTTACATCTGATTGACCACGAGCATTGAATCTCCATGAACCGAGTCAAGCGTCGGATCACAGAAGCGATATGGCGTCTGAGCCCATGGATGAGTGCCTTGTACTCGGCGGCGTTGTTCGACGCGGGAAAAAGTATTTGAAGAACGTACCTCAACCGTTCTCCACTTGGTGATATAAGCACTATACCAGCCCCCGCGTCATTGAGCATGAGGGAACCATCGAAGTACATCGTCCAATACTCGAGTTCCTTGACGACCACCGGGTTTTGAATTTCTGTCCACTCGGCAGTAAAAGTCGGCGGCGCTTGAGATTTGATGGTGTGCGAGGCTTGAATAGGATATCAAAAGCTCCAAGCTCATTGCCCATTTGCAATTCTCGGTGGCCTCACAGTTGTGAAGGATATCTCCTATTGGGAAAGAAGTGACCACGAAGCGAGTATGCTCTTGGAAGTAGTGCTTGAGTTTGCGAGATGTAAAAGCGATGTATAATAATTTTTGCACTTGTGGATACCGCACCTTAGATTCACTCAGGACCTCGCTGATGAAATAGACCGGGTGTTGGATCTTCTGCACGTGACCCGGCTCCTCCTTTTCTACGATGATTGCAGCGTTGACTACGCGAGTTGTTGCCGCGATGTAAATGTGAAGGTTCCCGGCATCGGTGAAACCAAGGCCAGGAAGTGTCGTTAAGAAGGTCTTCAAATCTTCAAACGCTTGTTGTGCCTTAGGTGTCCATTGAAACTTGTCCTGCTTCTTGAGGAGTTTAAAGAATGGCATACCTCGCATACCCAGTCGGGAAATAAACCTGCTGAGGGTGGCCATGCACCCTGTAAGCTTCTAGACGTCCTTTTGGCAAGTTGGCGGTTCCATATTTGACATGGCCTTGATCTTTTCTGGGTTGGCCTTAATGCCTCGTTGGGATACGATAAACCCGAGCAGTTTTCCTGAAGATACTCCGAAAACACACTTCTTGGGATTAAGCTTCATGCTGAAAGTCCTTAGACTTTCGAATGTCTCGGTTAGGTCGGCGATAAGGTCCCTCCTCTCCCGAGTCTTTACCACGACATCGTCCACATATGCCTCCTCATTGCGTCCGAGTTGGGCGTGAAAACACCGTAGTATTGCGCATTGATAAGTTGCACCAGTATTTTTCAACCCGAACGACATCGTGGTATAGCAAAATGCCCCAAAGGGGCGTGATGAATGAAGTCTTGATATGATCTTTCGTCTTTAGGCGAATCTGGTGGTACCCTGAGTAGGCATCGAGAAAACTCAGGATCTCGCACCCGGCGGTTGAATCAACCACCTGATCAATTCGAGTAGCGAATGGATCGCCGGACATGCCTTGTTGAGATCAGTATAGTCAACGCACATGCGCTAAGTTTTATTCTTCTTTTGAACTAGTACAGGGTTCGCCAACCAATCGGGATGATACACTTGTTTGATAAAACCTGCAGCTAATAGCTTGGTGATCTCCTGCTTGATGGAGTTCCGACGATCTGGAGCGAACCATCGGAGTCTTTGCTTGATTGGCTTTGCCTTTTCATCGATGTGTAAAGAATGCTCGATCACCTCCCTAGGAACACCCGGCATGTCGGATGGTTTCTAGGCAAAGATGTCCTTGTTAACCTGGAGGAAGGTGACGAGCATGCCTTTCTATTTATCCTCAAGCCCTATCCCGATCAGAGTCGTTTTGGATGGGTCGGATGAGTCGAGAATAATTCTCTTGGTTCCTTTGCCAGGCTTTATCCCTGACATGGCTTGCTTCTTAGATGGGATGTCGCCTTCATCCTGCAATATGGCAACCTCTGCCTGGATATTCTTCCCCTCGGCGGTTGCCTCTGCGGCTCAACAAGTTCATAGTTCTCTCGGTCGCATTCAAAGATCGCGATGTCACTCTGAACCGTGATGGCGCTTTTGGGTCCGGCATCTTCATCATCAAATAGGTGTAGTGTGGGGCGGCCATGAGCAAACAGTGGGCCTTCCCAAGATAGCGTGATCTGTTGTCTCGAAATCCGCTACCTCAAAATTTATATACTCTGTCCGATAGTTGTTTTTGTGCAGAAGGTGACGGGCAAAGCAATCTGCCCGAGTGGAAGCGAAGCGCCCGAGGATCACCCGTGGAGCGGCTGTGAGCTCGGCCTTAGCTTCGGAGCGGGGGCGTTTATGTCGTCGAAGGTTTTGGCGAACAAGGCGTTGAGTTCCTCCCTCCATCAATCAAGACTTTCTTGAGCTTTACATTCGAATAACGGGGTTGAGCACTAGAGGATACTGCGGATGTAGAACTTCGGTTGGGGTGATCCGGCGGTCGAAGGTGATCGGGACTTGAGACCACTTTAGATCTTGAGGGTTACGGTTCCACGCATTGATCTCGGCGGTAGCTTTGCTTCCACGGACTCGTGTCGGTGGAGCCCTCGTATATGTAGTTCATTTCGTGCTCGGTTCTTGTGTCGTCCTCACGGGAGGATCTTTCTTCTTAGCGATCTCATCGCCGTTGGAGCGGTTGCTTGTTGCTTTCACGCACAAAAGCGCTTGTGTAATCTGATCTTTAGCGGCGTGCTTTTGCTTAGGGTGGAAAGGACAGATCGCATCCATGACAATATTTTAATCGTGGGCCTGCCTCCGTGTGGCTCGGGGCCGGTTGCGTTCTGCTACTTCAACTAGCTCCTCGCCTTTCCATTTTTTGTCTTTGTACTTGGAGGACTCGGCCTTGTCGCCTTTGTTCTTCTGTTGTGGGTGATCTTCTTGAAGCTCGGCCAGGGCGTCTGAGGCCGTGGCATAGCGATTGGCCAATGCAAACATCTCCTTTACGGAGGCCGGTGGTTTCCTAGACATTTTCTTGATCAGATCAGGATCGCTGACCCCTTTCTGAAAGGCTGCTACCACCACTGCATCAGATACATCCCTGATGGTGTTTTTCTTCTGCATGAAACGCCGGATGAAATCTCTCAGCATTTCGTCTTTCTTCTGGTGAAGCTAATATAGGTCCCATGGGGTGCTAGGCCTCTCATAGGTTCCCTAAAAGTTCGCGATAAATTGATCGCAAAGATCGCTCCAGGAGTCCACTGAGTTCGCAGGAAGTTCTGTGAGCCATGATTGAGTTGAAGGGGTGAGATTGACTGGTAGATAATTTGCCATCACGTTTTGATTGCCCACAGCCGCTTTAACCGCTAGGGCATAGACCTTCAGCCAAGCTTCCGGATCTCGATCCCCGTCAAACATAACGATGTCCTTGGGGTTGAAACCTTCGGGCCATACTACTCGGCGTAACCGAGAAGTAAACGCTCGGATTCCGTCGATGGATCTGTCATCATGATGAGGGGGAATCGGCGTGGCGAGCCTCTGGCTCGGCGATTGTCATCAACGCGTCGGGGTGGAGTTCGGCCCGGCGAGCCCATGGCTCGGCGATCGTCGTTGTCGTTCCGACCCTGGCGATGATGGTCTCTATGGTCGTTGCAGTCGTCGTACCATTGATCACTTCGTCGATCGTGGCCGGTACTGAAACGTTCGTGGTCGTCGTAGCACCAGCGTCGTTCTTCCTCATCCCGCTCTTGCCATATGGCGGTGATTTCTTGGAGGAGGTCGCGGTTGAGATTCCGGCGGACGTCTCCGACTGGTTGTGTGGGGCGCCACTGCCGATACTCCGACTGGTAGCAGTCCGACTGCTAGCGACGCGAGTAGCCGCGTGGGAGCGTGAGTACGCTTCTCCTACCGGCTTTTCCTGATTCTGCTGAATTACTGCCGCCGTCACCATGACCTTGATCTAGGCCACGATCGGGGCCGTCGGGCTATCAGATGCAATCATCGGGTCGGCGTGTCGGCGTCTCGGGCGGCGGCGTTACTGCAGCGGTGTATGGAAGACAACTTGGTCCCCCAATTCTGATTGTAGGATGTCCTCGTGGACATTGCGGCCGTGAGATCGAAGCGATCGCGCCTATGCCTCCTTAGCCTTACGAAGAAGGCGATCTTCCTCCGCACCTCCTTGAATCTCTTGTTGGCGTTGGAGATCGGTCTTTTGCTCTTCTATTGTGAAGATGCCACGAAGATTGTAGCAATTCCTCGCAAGGCCGACTGGTTTGCTGGCCGAGTCGGAGTGGCACACCTGAGATGGGTCAGCCTGATCTTTACCAGATTGGATCTGGTTTAGGTCTAGGCAAACAAGTTCTTCGAGTGCATCTACGACGAAGTCTAGGTTTCCAAAGCGGAAAGCCTAGCCGGAGATGAAGGTGACGATGATTCCGCTGATTGCTGCCATCGAGTTTATAGGAAAAGATTATAGCGCTTCCCCTACCTGGCTCGCCAACTGTCGACTTTTGTGGTCGGCAATGAATTTATGGGGCAGGCGCTAGATCTAAAACTCGAAGGTCACATAAGACAAAGGTTTAGACAGGTTCAGGCCCTCGACGGAGGAGGTAATACCCTAGTCCTGTGTGTTGGGATTATTTGGATCTCTTGTATTTAAGATTGCTTGTCTCACTGTTGTTGCCCGCCCTCTCCCTTATATAATGGGGGTGGGGCGGTTTACAGAGTCCCGATCGGTTAAGGGATTCCGATCGGTTATTGGATTCTAATCGGTTACAGGATAGAGTTTACATCTTTATCTCATCCTGCTAACAACTCGGATTACAATCATATCTCTTATATCTAAATATTTGTTCAACTGACTCTAGGATATATCCCCTTGCGCATGGCAGCAAGGCTTGGCGCGGAGCTTATCCTCTGGCCCTTCCACTCGGCCCTGCCTCTCCCTCAGACACTTCTGGGCCAGTTATGAAGACTCTTGGGTTCTTATATTCCACACAACTCAAAATAAATAACAGCAACGGAATGAAGAACGTCGACGAATCCCATCAGTATGTCACAGGCAACTAACAAGGTTCAACTCCTAGATTTTTGCCTCCTCGTGGAACTTCTCCTCTTTCAAAGTTGTAGTCTTCTCCTCAACTGATGATTTTGTGTGTTGCAAGGGGTGAGTACATAAAGCACTCAACAAGTTGTGCACAGGATGCAAGTCTAGTATTCTATATGCATGGCTTAGTACAAAGGTGTGGCTATCATGGCTATTTTACAGTAAAGCAACATTTATAAAAGAATACAGTAAATAGATTGAAATTGAGGTAAAACAAATAATAATATATATATAGATTCAACATTTGACAAGTAAACCAAGTTTCCAATCCTAAGTCAATTTTCACTTTCCATGGTATCCTGCCATCCCAATAAGTTTTGTTTAACAAAAGTGTAACCCTTGACTGTAATTCTCGAGCATTGCTCAATACCGCGAGAACGACTATTCGAATAGATTTTACACTCTACAGAGGTTATGCACTTTACCCACACGACATGATCGTCCTTTGTTGCCAAGCTATTAGCACACTTCCTTTGGTGTGCCGACAAGGTAATCATGACAAAGCCTTTACAATGCTATGTCTAGACCCTGTACTGCTCGCTGAGGTTTCAACACGAAAGGGACTGGTTACCACACTCGGGCCCCCTCTTGCGCCATGTGAGTCTACCCGTGCACCCAAAACTCACTATACACCACAGCAGTACCGAAATCTAGACATCACAAATTAGTCGGCTAGGTTGTCCCATTCCAGACGTGTGGTTGCAAATAAGACTCAGGTCAAAGGCTTGCAAGGTTAAGTCCTTAAGGTGACTAGGGCAAGACTTCCACATACCCTCTGCCAAATTTGGCCCACCTTGGCACACTGCCCCTCGCCACTTGCCCTAATCTAAATCATTACCAACCCAGTTGATTACCAAGCACCACATGATATCAACAAGTTAACCTCGTTGCGTGACATCCACTTGTCACCACAACACAATGTCATTGTGTGACCACACATGACACACATGTTCATAACATTGTTCCATATTCCATTAGTCAAGATTAATCCGTGATGATTCAACACATGTGATGACATGGCATGGCTAAGCAATCTACGACGGTCTAACCAACCCATGTTGATTATCAATATTAACCAACTATTAATTAACCATCCTAGGGTGACAATTAGATCATGGCATACAATGGCAAGGTAGGGTATAGATCAAATTGGTATAATAACTAAGTCCCAATTTAATTTGAAACAATTGTATACTTGAAATAATATGCAATAGGGTAAAACAAATATAGCAATTTTATAAACATGGGTTCAACATGATCAAAGCATAACTTGCCTGGCCCTTGCGATTTTTACTGTTCTTTACTCTTTATCTTTGATTCTTGATCTTCGATCTTCAATCTTTACCTTCTTGATCTTCAGATGCGTCTAACGATTAAAGAAGAAGCAAATACAAACCAACTCAAAAGATAAATCAAATAAAATCCAAATTGAGAATGGATAGTATTGGATCACGACGGCTTAGATGAATTTAGGAACTTGAATGGATTAGATCAGATATTAGACAAAAGAGAACGAACTTTCGGATTACACCGAAAAGGAAAAGACTGATAACTGAGAAAAAGAATAATATTCCAAAGAATATTTCTTCTAAAGTTATTATCTTGATTGGATAGACATTGACATATGGACTCTCGATCTATAAACCGGGTCCATAAAGATACGTTAGTTCGCAATGAACTAAACTGATGCTCAATGCTGACTTTTGTTGACCAAATAGATACACAGTCAAACAAAAGAAAGATAGACTAATAAATTAGATATGGCAAAAGAATATGACATATGGCCAATGGTCTATCGACCAAGTCCATGAATGACTTCTAGGTCAATGGTAGATTAGATTTTCAAGAATAGGGCATGGACAAGTTGGGTCGATATTCATGCGATTCGATCTAAGTTCAGTCATACGTCGATCAAGAGGCTTGACGATGACATGGCAGCGAGAAAATGAAGACAAGGCTAAACTCATAGGTGATGGTGTTAGATTACAATAAGGCGATAGAGAGGATGATGATATTACACTAGGGCTTTTGCGAGTATGCACACATGCGATGATAACGAAGCAACGACAGGACACTCATGCAAAGATGAGATGTCGATTATCGGTACAATGATATGGTAGCAAGGTTATGATATGGCTCAGGATTGATCTGCAAGTTGCGAGGTTTACATGACATGATGCATCATCAACGACAGATTGGACACAAGGTTAAGTTAGGGTTTGAGAGGAATGACTTGCGGATAGATCCACTTGGTATAGGGATAGGATAGGTAGGGTTGGCTCTGCGATAAAAGATTACCAAGGGTGGCTAACCGAAACAAGATCCGATAATGACAGGTAGATTCTAGAATATGGCATTGATGGCAACTGAAGACCAAATGAACTTTAAAGATGGGCAAACCAGACAATGATGGCCTCTTGACATGACAACACGACCAAGGCGAACTAAGATGGTTGGCGGCAAAAGACGGCGCACGGCACTGACGAAAGGCAGCGACTAACGAATATTAAAATTTTCGGTTGACGGAATAGCAAAGGGGAAGTGAGCACCACGTAGAACGTGGCGAGATGAGCTAAACGGTATAAGCGGATTTGGCGGCAACCCAATGGACAGATAAAAACTACCAATGAAAGGCTACTAAAGCTAATAGATCAAACTGTCATAACTATTAAAATAATTGATGAAACCTAACCAAATTTTACAGAGAGCTATCTGGGGCCCTAAGTCACAATATGACTTGAAAGGATTGGAGCTTTAACTTCTGGATTAACAGGGAACGCACGAGGAAATTTTTAGTTGTACGTACGCAGTCTGATCGTGGAAGATTGAATTTTCTGTAGAAATGCCATGGACAAAACCTTGAGTTAGGGTGAGCACCATTTAGAGGACATCAAGATGAGTCTACAGTAAAAAGGACACGATCAAATTCGCAAAAACGAAGGAGAATAGGCGATGGCAAGATTGGAGATTGGAACGGCCATAACTTTTGATTTTGCGGATGAAACTGCACCAAATTTGGTGGAGAGGTAGATTAGAACATAAGGCACGAGATGACATGAGATGATTTCAGAAAAACCCATAGGAACGACAGAGAACGCGATGCCAAATTCGGCCGACGAGGGCGGCGCACCGAAAGAGGAACGGCTGCGACTTTTTGGGTTTGGGAGGTGCTCTGGGGATTAGGGGTGTGTGGGAGGGGTCTTAGGACACTTATATAGGCTAGAGAGTCATGCCATATAAGGAAACACGAAGAAAAACTGGATTTGTATTGAAAACGGATCGGATTGTACACCTAGCGCGCAATGCACAGTAACTGATGACATGGCGCATTGCGGTGCGTCAGATGGGGATCGGAGGGCTGCGGCTGGGCGGCGACATGGCCGGCTCAGGACCTGACACGTGGATTTAACCCAATTTCCGAATTAAAATAATTCCAACAATTAAAATAATTCATTTAGAGCAATAAAAATACCAAAAAAATTCTAGAAAATATTTTAAGACATTTGGAGCTCGAATAAAATATTTTTAACCAAACTTTATTTAAAATTTTGCAGTATTTAATTAAAAATAACAAAAGGCTTAATTTAAATTAATTTCCAAATGAATAGCAAACGAACTCCAAAAAATCTCAAAAAATTACAGAAAATTCTTTGAAGCACAATGAACTCAAATAAAACTAAATTTATTTTAATTGAAGTTTATATTAGTCTAATTAAATTGTTTTAGCATTAGAAAATTCTAGATTAACCTTTATTAAAGCGAGAAAATTAGCGGGGATTTTTGGAAAGATGAACTAAACAAAATATTTTTGAAAACCCAAATTTTGGGATGTTACATCTAGCTAGAGTGCAGTCAGTGAGTGGGAAGTGGTACGTTCTCGTCATTGCTAATGATTTTTCGATGTACTCTTTGGTGTTCTTCACGGCCTCAAAGGATGATTGTTTTACCCACTTTAGGGGGTTTAGTCTGTAGGTTGTCTGTTGAGCTCCCAGGTGCATTATGAGCTATACGTAGTGACAATAGTACGGAGTTCAATAACTCCTACTTTGAGAGCTTCTGTGAGGAGTCAGGAATTGAGCATCATTCTCCTCTCTATACTTCCCTTAACAAAATGGCGTAGTGAAAAGGAAGAATAGGATCTTGGTCGAGATGGCCAGGACGATGCTAGATAAGTATAGCACTCTTAGAAAAAAAATTGGGCTAAGGCTGTAGCTACTGCTTTTCATGTTTCTAATCAAATTTTCTTGAGAGCACACTTGCACCGTACTTCATATGAGTTGAGATATGGGCAAAAGCCCAGTGTTGCATATTTTTGTGTTTTTGGATGCAAGTGTTTAATTTTGAAGTCTGGGAACTTAGATAAGTTTGAGTCTCATTCTTCTGATGGTATTTTTCTAGGTTACTCATCTTCTTCTCATAGCTATAGGGTCTAGAGTAGTGAGACAAGTAAGATTGTAGAGACCTGTGAGGTGATCACCTTTGATGAGGCTAGTCTAGGAACTAGATCAGATATATTAGGTTCCTCTTCTCTCTCTGAGACCATCTTTGTAGAGGATGAGAATGATAGAGATGATGGTACTCTACCTAATCTAGTCACCTCTGCACCTGAGGTGCCTCCTGTTTCTATCTCTGCATCTTAGGGTGATCAGCCCTTTCCTTCATACTCTTCTGTAGCTAGTGGCTCTGCTCCTATCTCTTCTGTTCATGAGGTAGAGGCCACTTCTTCTTTTGGACCTCCCCCACTTTAGTGGCGTCACCCGCCTGATCAGATGATCGCGTGATCTGTTTGAGTGTCACACGCTCAAAGTCAGGCTTATCTCTCTTCTATCTTCACTCTGCCTTTGCTGCCTCCTTTGAGCCAAAGGACGTTTCTCATGCATTGACGGATGAGTCTTGGATCAATGCCTTGCATGAGGAACTTGAGAGTTTTGAGAGTAACAAGGTCTGACAGCTTGTTGAGCCCCCTTTTGGTCATATTGTCATTGAGACCAAGTAGGTGTTCAAGAACAAGCAAAGTCAGGATGGGGTTGTCATAAAAACAAGGCTAGGCTAGTCGTTCAGAAATTCTCTCAGGTTGAGGGTTTTGACTTTGAGAAGACTTTTGCCTTGTAGCTAGACTAGAGGCCATTAGAATCCTGCTTGCATTTTGGACATCCAAGGGCTTCAAGCTGTTTCAGATGAATATCAAGAGTGCATTCCTCAATTGATATATTTAGGAAGAGGTTTATGTGAGGCAGCCTCCATGATTCGAGAACCCCAAGTACCCAAACCATGTTTATAAGCTTTCCAAAGCTTTGTATGGACTTAAGCAGGCCTCGAGAGCATGGTATGAGAGGCTTAAGTCCTACCTTATTAGTTATGATTTTGAGATAGGTAAAGTAGACAAGAATCTATTCATTAGACATCAGGATTGTGACTTTCTGCTTGTCCAGATTTATGTAGATGATATTATCTTTGGTAGCTCTTCGCACTCTCTTGTATCTTAGTTTTCATATGTGATAAGCATAGAGTTCGAGATGAGCATGATGGGCGAGTTGAACTACTTTCTCAGCTTCCAGATCAAGTAGACACGGGAAGATATTTTCTTGCATCAAAGCAAGTACATTCGAGACTTCCTATGACACTTTGACATGTCTGAAGGGAAGTCGGTGATGATTCCTATGGCCACCATGGTTATCCTTGAAACTGATGAGGATGGTGGGCCTGTTGATCAAAAGGAGTTCAAAAGTATAATCGACTCTCTCTTATACCTCACTGCTTTGAGTCTAAACATACACTTTGCTATGTGTCTATGAGCTCGATTTTAGGCCTCTCCTTGTGCCTCTCACCGCCAGGTAGTGAAGCGCATTTTTAGGTACCTTCGAGCTACCATTGAATATAGTTTTTGGTACTCTTCCTCTTCTTGTTTGTCCCTTAGAGCTTTTTTAGATGCAGACTTTGCTGGCTGTAGGATAGATAGGAAGAGCACTTCTAGCACTTGCCAATTATTAGCACTTCTCTTGTCTCTTAGTCATCCATGAAGCAGTCTGGAGTTACACAGTCCACAGTTGAGGTCGAGTATGTTGCAGCTGCTAGTTGCTGTAGTTAGGTGTTTTGGATGAGGTTGATATTGTGGGACTTTGGGTTAGACATAGATAGTGTTCCACTTTTCTTTGACAATACTTCTACCATTCACATTACCAAGAACCTAGTGCAACATTCCAGGGCCAAGCACATAGATATCCGATACCACTTTCTTAGAGACCATGTCGAGAAGGGTGATATAGTGCCTAGTTTGTCGAGAGTGACCACCAGATTGTTGATATCTTCACCAAGCCTTTGGATAGCTCTAGGTTTGTTGCTTTTAGGAGAGAGATTAGAGTTGTGTGTCCTTACGATATGTCTTGAGGGGGAGCTAGTCTTGTATATTATGTATTATATTTGTTTACTTCTAGTATTTCCTTTCTTTTGTATCTTCTAGGTGTTTTTGTACTTTGTTTATAGAGTTCTGAGCTCACGTCACTTAGACTTCTAGCATACTTTGCATGGACCTCTCATCTTATGCTATAGGTTGCTATCATGCTTAATTAGTTGTTCTCTCTTCTCTCTAGGTTGAGTTCCCTCACTGTCTTTTAGGTCTAGCAGGTGTTGGGCCCTTTGGGTAGACAGGGTCTATGTGTACTTCCTAGCTTGGGTTTATAGAGTGAGCTTTCATATGTTAGTCATATGGGGAAGATGAGAGCGAGTCTGAACCATAGTGTTCTTTTTACCTTTTTATGCTCTATAGACTGCCCAGTTTTCAGTTTCTCGGCTTCCTCTTCTCATTCTGTATTTCTAATTTTAGTGGAGTTCATTTAGAAGTTTTCTGCACTTAATTTGAAATTAACTCAACTGAACCAGAATTGTGGTTATGATTGATTCACTTGTTGAGGGGGAGTTTTGAGAAGCTTTTTCACGCATTGCATATAGGCTTTATTTTCTGTCTTCAATGAACTTTGTCTATTATGCAAATGAATTTTCATTAATGTTATGCACCTTGCTACTTTTTTGAAGATCATTGCTAGCTTAGTCATGTCTAAGTTCATATTACTTCATCATGCTAAGCTTGCTAAAAATTAAAATTTGGGCTTAATGAAAACTTGATGAAACCTATAGCTTTTACTTGTCGTATTTCCTCGCTAGGTGCATATGCTATGTTTTGTGAAATCTTGGATTTCTACTAGAGTCCCTAGAGCAACTTGGGTGAAGCTAGCTTGTTTCATACTAGAATTCTTCACTTGCTCATGAATCTAAGTGCCAAAAATGATCAAATATTGACTTGTGTGTGCTAAAATTGATCTTAACACTATACATTCATGAGACTGCTTCCCATTGCATTTGGAATGAACTTGGAATATATTGTTTATGACCACGACCATTTTTTAAAATGTTATACTTGAGATGGTCGACTATGACATGAGTCAATCAAAATTTGAGAATTGCAAAAAAACAAAAATGAGGAAGAGAGTGAAGCCTAAGAGGCCTTTGTCGAAGGCTCCTAGTCAAGGATGTGCTTCACTAGGATAAGCTCTCTAAACCTCATTATGTACGTGGAAAGCTAGGATAAGCTCTCTAAACCATATTGTGTGCGTTAAAATCTAAAATTTACATTCACAAAAGATAATTGAGCAAGAAGGTTCTCTTATGCACTTTTAGCTCTCCAAAGTGTTGACTAGGTTAAACTCTAGGTTATCCATTTGATCCATGGCATGTCTTTGCTTCTAGTTTGGAGATTATGCTAAGTGTTGCTCTCGTTGAAATCGTGCAAAAATAGCATAGTCTTATTTTTACTTGCCAGCATGGATATTGAAATATGCCACCGGATATGACTTAGTTTAGCATAATCTTAACTTGAGTAGCTTGGTGTCATACTTTGCTCTTTGTGGTCATTTAAATATCCTCAAAGCTCTTTTAGAATGCATCTTATGCATACATGTTTTTCTATTTTGATGCCTATATTGCCAAAAGGGGGAAATATGGTAAAGGCATCTTTAAATAGGGAGAATGCACTTCTTGCTTCTCATGGTCATGGTGAAAAATTGTTCTTTTCTTTGATCATGAGTAAAATTGAGCTTTGTGAGATTTTTCTTAGTCTTTGGAGCATTTATGGACAACTTGTTCTTTCCTAGTGTTGCTCTAAATCTTATCTTGCCAACTTGGTGATGATCTTTGGTTTCTCCTGCATCTAGACTAAGTGTGGTTTTGCAATTAAATTGATTTCTTCTTCCTAAATTCAAACTTAAATTTATGCCTTTTCATTATTGTCAATATACTCATGAAAGGGGAGATTGAGAGATCATGTCGTGGTCTACCCATGTTTGTGATGAGTAATTAACTGTATTTAAGCTTGTGGTGCTTAGGTTTGAGTTTGAAATAAGCTTGTTTTGGTTTTGAGCAATTTGAGTTGAGTGGTCGTAAAGCCCTTTAGTGGTCATGGCCCTACCCAGAGTGGTCATGACCTCTTGAAGTCTTAAGGAGTGGTCGTAACCTCTTAATGAGTTAAGAAGTGGTCATGACCTCTTTGGGAGTGGTCGTGTAACATCCTAAAAAAATGCAAAAATAAATAAAATATAAAATTAAATTGGAATTATGATTTTAATATGAATTTCAATTTTTCTAAGGTTTTCCTTAGATTTGTGGCTTTTGATAAAAGCTTTTAATGCCAAAACTATTATTTTCAAACATTAAAATTCAAACCATATAAGAAATAAAATAAAAATGCAAGTTGGAATTATGGTTTTATTCTGAATTTCCACCCTTTTCTATGTTTTCTTGAATTTTGGTCTTTAAAATATTGCTTTTACATTGGTTGAATCTTTTAATATTTAAACATGAAATGTAAAATCTCATAAGGATAAAATCTAGAGAAAATATATTTAAATCCAAAGATAATACTAGAACCTCCCCCAATGAATTTTAGAATCATTTGTAAACAATAAATGCCTTAACAAAATCACTTATATTGTTGAATTCCTCTTTTCCCAAATTGAGAAGATCAAAAATCTGACGAAAATTTATCTGAATCCAAGGACCACTTGAAAATGTCCTCAAAAAGTTCCAAAGAAATGTGAATACATTTAATACTGATAAGAAATCAAAAACAGTGACAAAAGACTATGAATAGACACTGTAGAATTATTTAAAATTGTATGAATAATATTATATTATGAAATTTTTATGAAATCATCTACAGAACTAGAAGACTATGCAAAACAAATTTAAAAATAAATAACCTTATATGATGCATTTAGAAAATCAAGAACTGAAACTTTAAATAAATAGCATAAACACTATTAGAATTTTATAAAACTACACAGATCTGATAATCATCTAAAAATTTCATGGTATCACCTGTATGTCCCTAAAATAACATATTAAAATCCCCAAATGAATTGAACCTAAATTGATACATTCGAAAATAAAAAAAATCAGAAAACTTAAAACTAGAACAGTGAGCTTGTCGGAATTTTAAAAAATTGTACAAATAAGGGCATGATCTAAAATTTTTACTATAGGATAAGTTTTTCCTAGGGATTTAAAAAACAATTGTAAATAGAGGCTTCCAGTTTCTTCCTCATCTTTCACTGCCATGTGGGACCAGCACCAAATCTTGGCCCACTTGACAGCATTTCAGCCTCTCTTTACATGCCCTTCCCTCAACCAAACACTTTCTTCTCCCTCTACCCAACTCTTGCCACGGCAGTCGAAACCCAATGAGAATTCTACCATGACAAACAATGGGTCTCACCCCCGAGCTCACCCACGTCGTGTGAACCCAACCTCACTTTTGCGCCGACATTGCTGCCCTGGAACTCAACCGAAGCCCCTCTTCTTCAGCGCACCACCTCTCCCCCTCTATTCACTCGGTCAATCGATCGATCTCAACGTCCTGGTTGAATCAAGCTGTCTCGATTGATTTTACCGCACCCACCTTGCTTGACCGCCGTATATGACGGCTACGTCATCCATACCCTGCCACGACAGTGATTTTCCATGCCCTGTGCCAGCTATGAACCTGAGAATTTCGTGCTACCGACCACGCTGTCCTTGGACTCTATAGAAAATGCGGCACAAGTCGGTTGCTCTCGCCTATTTAAGCCAACCATCGTCTTCCATAGCACACCACACCTTCCCTAAAGCTCAACAGCCCAGGCCTCATCCTGAGTTGCACCACCACACCCACCATTGTTGAAACTTCACCAAAAGGGGAAGCCGCAATTAAGGTCGCTCGATAAGGCCTCCTTCAATTCCTTTTAGCATGGAGTTCCCCCGCAACCCTATGAACTTGACCATCTCCTCAATTTCAGCTTCCACCGCTTGGAGCGCATCATTGCTCATCTTCTCCGAGGCTGGCAACTGGTGGCAGCCCTCTGCGATGACTCTCAGACGCGGTAAGACACAAAATGGAAACCCACCAGCTCCTTGAAGCTCATCCCCACCTCGGCCAAGCTCAAGTAGTGCTTCTTCAAGCTCACTGGCCAACTACCACCTCTGCCACTTCATCATACCGCCGCTAGCCCATCTCCGGTGATCGCTGACCACCATTGAGCCATCACCTAGCTTCCCCTGGCCCTACTCTTGCCTCCCATGCCCATGGCCAACCGGCGCCGCCGATCCCATCGCTGCCGGCAAGGCCCCTGAGCCAGCTCTATTTTGGCTCACTGCCAAGTGGGGCCGGGCTGTCAGCCCCCAACCCTCCACAGTCGAGCAAGGCCGCTGACTTGCCGGTCCCCTTCGTCAGTTGGTGCGGTTAAATTTAAATGACCTTAAAATGAAAAGACGCTTTCACAATTGAAAAGTGTATTTTCCATTTTATTGGCATTTTCAAAACCTAGAGCATTCAAACCTTAATAACTTTTACATTCTAAGTTCAAATTTTGTTTAATAAATTTTAGAATTCATCTAAAATCATAATATTTCATACAATTCAAAAATACTTCATTTTTATCTAAGTTCAAAATTTTTGAATTTAAAATTCAAATAGACATAGAATAGTCACTATTTAGAAACTATAAACCCTAACTCAAAAAATTATTAAATAAATTTCTGAGACAACAATAAGTAGCTTATTTCTGCAAAAATATTTACATTTGAGTTTAGTCTAAACTAAATTCATAAATAGTTTGATATCCAATGCATATAAAACCCAACCTTGAATAACTATTATAAATAAGCTTAAAAATTATGAAATAAATTTATAAAAACTTCAGGAATCTTAAGTATCCATATATGCAAAAATATTAAATATTTGAAATAGTTTGAATCAATTTTATACATAACTTTGTTTTCAATACACAAAACAATAGAATATGTATAAAATGTCACAACAAATGTAATACAAATGAAACCAGTTTCAAAACACTCCTAAGGTCAAAACCATCTAATGCTGCATAAACAACCATATTTAGACATGTTTTCCACATAACCCTAATAAAAACCCTACTTCATTAAAAGAAAACAAAAGAATTCATAATATAAACTAATAGAGTAAATAATGAGAAATCAGCATTTTAAAACTTTTTATCACCAGAACCTTCTATTTTAATTCATTTTTGAATTTGGTATTAGTTGACTTCTTTTTGCCACTTATTGTTATTGCTATATGTAATCACGTGTAGACACCGATGTACGCGAGACTACTACTGTCGATCTCGACCCTGAGTCAGTTCCTGAATCAACTGAGCAAGGCAAGAACCCCTTTGACCATGTTGATCCTACTATTTCAATTAATTTATATTGTTTTGTCAAAACTATTATGCATGCGTGTATTTTCAGTAAATTCACTATATTGTGGTATTGGTAGATATACCCAACTTCCGTAATAAATATTGACATGACATCCTTGATAACCCTAAGTTAGGTTTAGACATATAATAATGTCAATTTGAGTATATGCGATTACTTAATCATCTTGCTTAGCCATAATTTAGTAACGGAATAATGGATAAAGAGACATGTTAATCTTTATGAATCAAAGATGTTGGACATGGTTAAAGGTTATTGATATTTTGGTAAAAATAAAAATAAAACTATGGTTTTGATGCAAGTGATTATTGGCAATAGCCTGATGTGCATGTGACTTGCACGTAGATAGGGGGAGATATCACCCGGGCCGGATTAATGACCGAACTTAGTGTCGTATAATACAAGTATAAAAGTACAACCAAAAGTGTTAGTATGGGATGGCCTTAACCTATTAAGTTATTTAGATTTAGCTTTGCACATTGGAAGGTTGGAGTAGTACGGGCTTTCTAGGAAAGATTGCCCGAAGGGGTGCCCTCACTGAGGTGTTGGAAATAACTCCTACCAATACAAAGGTGTACGCCTTGCTATGGGGAGAAGTGCGGACTCAACTAGGATGGACTGTTGAGAGTACAGTGATTGTATAAATATCTTCTACCGTCATAGGAAGGGTTTGTCATCACCGGGCTAGTGCAAAATTAGGTCTATGTAATTTAATGGTTATATTATGACCTCTCTGCAGCACACCAAAGTATGCTAATAATGTTTGCACAAAGAGGTGATCATTTCTTGTGGATAAAGTTGTACACCTCTACAGAGTTAAAACTTTACAAAAGTCGTTCCCACGGTTATGGGAGACTTGGTGCACTGACACTAGTTAGAAGTTTTGGTTTTTTCAAAAAGGATTAAATTGGAAAATATTTGTTGGAAGTTGTTATTTCAGATTATATGTTAGGGATTGGCAAGAGAATGGTACGATACTCACAATCATGGAGGACTATAAGTTATGCTATATTATGCTACTCTTATTTATTTACATATCAGTCATATTTGCTTTTACAAATTCTATTTACAAATTACTATCTGATATACTCGTTCAAATTCGCTTTATGCAAAATAACCTTAGTAGCCTTTCTATTGACATAGCCTGCATTTAATATATATTTGCGATACACTACAAGTCTTGCTGAATACACAAGTACTCAAACTTGCTTAATTTGTTGGTTTAGTGAATGAAGAAAGCGAGGTTCCGGATGAAGAGGAACGCGGTATGCTACGCTAGCACAAAAAAAATCTACCGCGTAACCAGAAAGCTACTCGTAAGAAGGGGATCATAGATAAGATTACCACTAGACGCGCAGTTGCGGAATCCTTCGCGCGTCGATGTAGTGGATCGTCCTCGCCGCAGTCGTTGCGTCGATGTAGTGGATCGTCCTCGCCTCGCCGTGGATCGTCCTCCCACGCCGCAGCCGCAGCAGTCACACCGATGAGTCCACACGTCTAGAGATGGAACGCCGTGCGTCGTGTGCAAGCACTGTCGCTTGGCGAGGGCAGCGAGAGGAGTAGGCTAGGTTTCGAGTGAATCACTCCTAAAGCGTGGGAAAGCACCCCTGCGCCTCCCTCCTCCCCTCCTTATATAGCCACAAGATGAAACGCTAAACTAGGGCCCATCAGTGCTAAGCCCATGAGGTTCATTAATTACGGATCCAATCCAAATTAATGCGTCTCACCCATTAAGTGTGTGACCTGCGAGGTTCACGTGCGTTTGGACATGGATTCGAAAACTCCTTTTCAATCCAATAGTTGGTAGCGGCTTCTTGCAAAGTTTGCCAACTCCCAAACATACTATGATCAAATCGGACAGAACCTATCAAAAGTACTCATGCAATAATCACTTTGCCAAGTTTATGAAGATTGATCTCAAGGCGAGAAGCATGTCATCATCCTTTGATGATTCAATCCATCTCTCGTATCCGTGATATATTAATAAGTTGTGATTGACTCCTCAATCACGGCATGGCCATGCACTTCCTTAATCATATCACACGAGTAGCCTTGTCATATATCTCCGTTTCATTGGAGTGGCAAATTCCATCTTATTTGCTCACTTCCTTTGCACGTTTCATAGTAAACATGAAAGCTACCTTTATAACTATCCGGTTAGGAAGTAGTGTTTGATAGCCCCAAGGAAAACTATTACACATGTAGGGAATATGACAATCTCAAGTCTAAGGATCATACATCTACTAGGTATGAGATACACTGATGACACATAAGAATGAAACATTCTCGCAGTGTCCCATTGCGGGTCTATCTAACCCATGTTCTTCAACATGCGTCCACAATGTATAGATGATATCTCCATATCCCATGATCTATGAAGCATAATCATCGATCACTACATGTGCTGATCTATTCATCGTTGTCCTGTACAATGAAATCCGATCAGAGATATTTATCGAATTACATCATTAAGTAAAGAGCTTCATAAGCAAGTCACATACTTGTTGATCAATACAATGATATACATTGGACCAATAATCATAATATTATTCATAAACATAGTCATGTTACAATCTTCTAAATGATTGCCTCAAGGGCATAACACTAACACCGGAAGATTTGTACTTCACCGCAGGATACAGGGAATATATCGACGAGTTTTTCTAGAGTTTATACCTTGCTAGTTGCCTGAGAGTTCAATGGGCATACCACAAGGCTTTGAATTTTCCGCTGCAATATATTCTGTCTTGTAAGACTTTATTGTATAAACAGCTTTCGCTATTATATGTATAATATTGTGTATTGATGTGTTACCAATGTTGAAAATGTGCGTATTAGCCATTGATTATGGGACTAATAATGTATGTACATGAGACCTTTTTGTAAAAAGGAGGGTCGTACAGGTTGTGACCTCTTAGAAAGTAGTCTTGAGTGATCCTGACCTCTTAGAGAGTGGTCGTGACCTCTTAGAGAGTAGTTTTTAGTGGTCATTACCTCTTGAGGAGTGGTCTTGACCTCTATAGGAGTGGTCTTGAGTGGTCGTGATCTCTTAGAGAGTGATCATGATCTTTATGGAAGTGGTCCTGGCCTCTTTGGGAGTGGTCGTGACCTCTTAGAGAGTGGTCCAAAGTGGTCATGGCTTTGAGTGGACACAGCCAAGAGTGGTCAAGTAGTCACAGCCAAGAGTGGTCATGGCTTTGAGTGGTCCATAGTCAAGAGTGGTCAAGTGGTCACAGCCAACAATGGACATAGCTTTGAGTTGTCATAGCTAAGAGTGGTCATGGACAAAGTTAGTCATAGACTAAACGATCCAAGGTGGGATTTTAGAAGTTTGACTGGTCACTGATCTTTGTGAGATTACTGTTGCATGTTGTCTTGAGCATGCTATGTGATGTGTTTCTTGTCTGAGTTGGTTGCAGGACTTCTGAGCTAGGTCTTGGTGAAGTAGAGTAGACTGGGACTAGGCTATGAGAGCAGAAGTCTAGATGGTCAAGGTGACGCCAGAAGATGACTAAGGCCAGGGAGTTGCTGCAAGCCTGAATGACAAGTGGATGGATGAGATGCTAACTTAAGCCCTACTCAAGCGAAGGGGGATCGTGGGATCAAGGGTTCGCGGGTGAAGTAGTGGTTAAGTTGGTATGGTCACAACCCATTATGTTGTTGGGTTTCGGTTAGTCCATGTATGACTAAGTGAGTGAATCTCAACCCTTGATGAGGTTTCTTGATAGCCAAGAAGATCATCTAATGGTGGAGGTTACTCCCAGTATGCTATAAAGGGGAGAAGGGATGTCTCTACACCAACTTTGTCTTAACTAAGTCTAAGAGAAGTTTTAGATAAGGGTTCTTTGGTTTCTTTATGCTCCTTTGAGCTTTGCCCACTTGAAAGTGTGGCTTTGTAACCAAGCAATTCAAGATCCAAGTTTATCTATGTTCTGAAATTTATTTCTGTTCTTACATTTTTGCTTGGTTCTTTCTTGTAACTTGAGCTTTACTTCACCTCTTTTTACCTGTTATGTTTTACTGGATCTTTGACGCATAACTGGTTAAGAAATTTATCTAGAATATGTTCTAACCTAGCAAGATCTATTAGAACGTACTCTTGCTCAAGTGTTGGTCTCCTTCCTTTTTGAATCTTTGATCTGATCTCTCTCTGGTGTTTTTCTTTGTTGATCTTGTGTTGCCAAGAATGAATGATCGATGGATGAATCTTCTATAGATCATATCCCAATCATCTAATGAAGCTTTTAACAAGATCTCCAAAGCTCTTCTCAAAGAAATGAGTTATTGGCTTGAAAAGGGATGATTCTTGGCAGATCTCATCTTGAACATTTGAGAGGTGTTTCTTTGGTGTTCTTGCTTGCTATGACATGTGGAAGATCATCTTGAACATCAAACCTCCATGAGCAAGCTCAGGGTGAAGTTTGTGAGTTTTTCCCTATCTTAGGTGCAACCTTCCTTCAAATTGAAAAAGGCCAGAACTTTGACATCAATCCTTGCGATTGAAGGTTGGAATAGGTTCTTGACATCCATAGAAAGGTGCACACAAAGTTTCATGCGATTTGAATAAGCCAATCAAAAGTTATCTCAATTCTTATTTTTTGAAATCCTTTTGATTTTACAGTTCATCCTGATTTTACAGTTCACCCAAGAGCACTAGACTTTTACCTAGTGCTGATCTAGCTGAGCCGTTTGGTTGGCTCTTTTAGCTAGAGACCACAAACTATCATTGGCCATAGAGAGGTCTTCATGATGCAATGATATGCTAAGGTCATCACCTGTTATTCGAGTGATCTTTAGTGGCCAATGTTTTGGCATCAATCCCATCTGTAATATCAATTTGTTCTTGATACAGTTCGTCAATCTTGGGTGTAAGCACCCACTCAATCGGATGTGTTGCCTTCTTGGGAGGCCTGTGCATGGTTAGCTGATCTAAGAAGAATCTATGATGAGATCTCAGATAAGAGATCCTTTGAAGAAATGAGATCATGTATAGTGGAGAAAACACCACTACTGTATGCACGTGTTCAAGACCATCAGATGAGAAATCAATGCTTGGGATCTGCAATCGATGAGATCAATATATATTGTGGCACCTGAGATAGTTTAGCTACTTGATCTGGACAGCCAAACTATAATTTTTAACACATGTGTTGTCTCTACAAGTGTAACATCCTGGAAAATTTGAAAATAATGTAAAGTGACTTAGCATGCCTTTTTATGCATTTTTGGGATTTCTACTGAATTTATTTGCAATAGGACTTAGTTGCTTTATTTAATTCTCTTTTCTTCAATTTTGAAATGAATAAATATTAATTTTTCATAATTTTTACACAATATAAAGATACCTTAAAAATTCAAATAGTGTTCAGAAACAGCAAATTTGCAGGAATTTTAATTTGAAAACTACAATGGAAAAATGAGTGAAACAAAGAAAAATGTAAATTAAATTCGATTTTCTACCTCCACAAAATATTTCATAATTTTCTAAATTTCCTAAATCCCCAAGAGGACAACCACAAACTACCAAGCAAGTGAGGAATTCTGAAGTCACTACAGTGGCACCGGCGAGGTGTTCGACGAAATGTCCATTCGGTCGCAGCCGTTGGCACAAGGCCCCACTAGCACACGCGACGCGCCTGGGCCATGCAGCCGTCGACAGCCGGCACATCGAGCATCCTCGCCGCAAGCACGCACCGTCGCATCCCCTCTCTGCCCTCTCTGCTCTCTCCCCTTGATGCGATCGGACGCGCGCGTGGGCACTGCTCCATACCCCGCACCGGCGCGGAAAGAGCACGCTCGCCACGCGGCCGCGTTTTGCCAGCTCCGCACACGCCGTCTCATTGCCATAAGCTGACTAGAGCCTCGTCCATCTCCCCAGCTCATTAGTGCCCTTGAGCTCGCACCGCGCTCAAGACGTACGCTGGGAGCGCGGACACACTAACGACGGCTGGTGAGCACGCCATCACGCCTTCCTTCACCGGGTGAGCTTGCTGACCAAATGACCATGTCACCTCCTGTTTGCCACCCCGTTTAACCCTTTTGCATGCTTGTTCTATCCTAGGAAAGCCTTGCGGAGTTGCGCCGTTGTCATCGTCTCCGAGCCCGGCGGACGCGACGTGCATTGCCTCCTCGTTCCCGTCTTCCCGGTGAGTCTCAGCCGCGCCGCACCGCGTCACTTCGTGCTGCCCTCCTTCAGGAGCAAAAGCCCCCATTTAATTTGGCATTTCATGCCGCAGGTAGCCACCATTGCCGGTGCTCGCCCGAAGGACTAGACAAGGCAATTAGGTTGACTCGGTGAGGCATCTCTCAATTTCTCCTGGGTATAGCATCCTTGAATGTGATGCAAATTGCAATTCACTTTTGCACATAGATCTGAAATTAGATCTTTATCCTTTGATTACCCTCGCCATACATACCTGTTTCTGAAGCTCATTGAATTTGTATCTTTTATACAGATCTGTACAATTCGCCATTAGGGAAAGAGGGAATGAAAACCAGCAAGCACATGAGAATCCTACCAATTGCATTGACCAACTTAAACAAACACTTATCCGAAAATCAAAGACCACATGCTCATTACGAATGCCAGAGGAATGGGGTTATCCACAATAAAATAACTCATATGTATCTACTACTTAATGTGTCTGTAATATGAATATCTATGCTTACCATGTGGTGCACCTAAGCTAGGAGTTGTTGATATTTTGCCAGTTAGAACCAAAGGAGAAAAACTATCTTGTTTCCATATCCATTACAATATTTGCACAAATTAGGCATCATTATCCTCTTTTTAGTTACCAATAGATGTAATTACTAGCTATTTGTGACTATATATGCCATGGGCCGAATTACCCGGTGTAACCCATGCTAAATTTTTTTTCCAATATTGCATCTTTGTGAAGGTAAAAGGGGCAATATTTTTAAGAAAAACAATATTGAAAAAAGTGCAAATTCTCTACTTTTGTCTACACTATGTATTTTTTAAATGAAAAATGTCAACAAAAAAAAAGTAAATAATGAAGTACATGGCATGCATGTTATCAAAATGCTCATGTGTCCTGAGGCTACCAAATGACAAACCTGCCATGCTGCAGCCTCCATCATCTGACTGAGATTCTTGCTCCATATGAATTAATAAAATAAACTAAAGACTGTCCACAGTCGAATTGAACTAAATTTGTGTCAGACTGTAGTTTACCATTAGAAACCAGGCCCTAAAATAATTCAAGAATCGCGGAATAGTGGTTCAAACTGATAAATAAATGGAAAGTTACCTCTAGAATAATTAGCGCATATTTAATTGCTTACCACATGGTAGTTAAACAGTTACAACCGACCAAAGAAACGGTGTGTGGTCAAACTTCTCGGGGAAAGAGACAATTTTCAGTAAAGAATGAGGTCAAACCCCCACATTCATCTAATTAAGGACTTATTTATGGGTTCCAAAAATTAAGAGAAGAAAACAAGCAGCCACATATGGGATTGATAGATAAATATTTGGGGATTGGGTTTGTGACCTGCGTGAATGTGCTTCAAATGAAATGATACTTGGGATTCCATGATGCAATGTGCATGCTACAGATGTGGGTGTAGTGCTCGGTTTTCTGTTAGTTACTATTTTTTACAACATTTGATACCAACCTATGGCCAATACATTTTTATTTTTTCCTTCAAATAATACAGTTTTATTTTTTTTACAGTACAATAGTAGCATGACAGTATGATATCTATTTTTTTGTTGAATTTATATAATTAAAAAACACTTTTGATCTTCAGCAATGTGTAACTTACTTAATAAGAGTAGTCATTAAAACTAGAACACATTGGCCAAGTGTGCTAATTACCTCAATAGCTTCTGTTCCAAATATTTTTCATTTGAAAAAAAATCAACCACAATCTCGAAAAACGGGAAGTTTTAACTAGCTTTTCAATTTTAATATTTTTATAAATAAAAAGTATGTATAGTACTTATATCTTTGTTTTTGAAAATTAGTATGCATACTACTTTTAGCTTGTTTTTTTTAAAATTTGACAAGAGCTCCAACATTCGCTAAGAAGGAGATGGGCACCTAGGTTGGTCCTAGGACTCGAACCCAGCCAGATAGGGAGGTTAAACAACCTCCATATCATCGGACCACTGACCAGTTCCCTACTTTATATCTAAAAATAAATTTCAACTATACAAAAATTTTCTAGCTCGATTGTTATATTTGTTCCGAAGTATCGATATGTTTTATCAATAAGTTTTAAATTAATTAAGGTACTTTGTAATTAATTTATAGCAATCTATTCTTAATTTCCTTTGCATTACAAATATATATGGTATTTATGTATTTTCTAAGATTTTAAAATATTGTATTATTATATGAATGTTATAATAATGCTACTAATATAATAAGGTTGTGAAACTTTTTTAGTAAAACCTATACTTTTGTCCCCCCACATGTAGTTTTAGATAATTACTTTTTTATTTTAGATATATACGAACATATTATATTTTTCCTTTATCAAGTTCCTTTTTCCACTACTTCTTTATATTTCTAATTTTCCAATTTATGACTGGCATCAAGATTTTTATCATGTTTCCTGCCATGTTACCGCTAAAATGGAAAGTAAAACGGAAGTTGTAAAAAGATAACTGAAAAGTAAGAATTACTCTCTCACGTTAAAAGTTAAATGAAAAAGAATAAAGTGTATCGAAGGTGTGTAAACTCGCAGTGAAGTATCACTTAGGTGTACCAGAACTTGAAATTAACTTGTTAGGTCCCTAAACTTGTAAAAAATTGACAAAAGCTCTCAAACATACTAATTGTGTCACAGAAGTCATTACGACTTTAAAATAAGCCACAATTTTTAATGTACTTGTGGATAATTCAAATTGATGATCTATAATGAAATTTGGAGGTATAATATAGGACTCTTAGTCCACTTAAAGCCGTGATATGTCAACTTAAAAGATGTGTTAAACTAATACCATTCGTTTATGTGGATGATTATCTTGGCAATTTGAGGTCTCATAATGAACAATACCATTGCCATACCTTTATTTCTGCGTAAAATTTGCACTTTAGTTAAGATAAAAGTCGAAGTGACTAAAGTGACACGGTTTAGCAAGTTTAGTGATCTGCCATACCATTTTCATGTTTAGGTACCAAAATGGTAGTTCATTACAAGTTTAGGGTCCTATGTGGTGTAATTTATTCGTTGAGAAGGAAAAAATATTATATTAGTTAAAACTGTCATTTTGGACATTACTTTAATTCTATAACTGAATATTTAATTTGTAAAAGCTATATTTAATTTGTAAAAGCTAAGCATATGAGAAGAATGATGGCAAATATATTTATATCATTCCGACAAGGTCAATCGGTTACTTATGATCTTGCATATATACATACCGTTGGTAAAAATAGATATGATTTGATCTTGCATATATACATACCATTTGGTACTAATATAATGGTGAAATTGAACCGCGAGGAGAATATATGAGGTGATGTGGCACTCTCTCATTCCATAATCTGCTTTCAGCTTTACTATAGAAATAAGATCACTACTGCGGATCGGGCATGCACAAGCGGTTCGAAACCACTTTCAAAAGCGGTTTTAGAACCGCTTGTAAGCAACCACAAGTGATACCCCGTCGGGTATCACAAGCGGTTCCCCGAACCGCTTGTGGTTCGACATTTTCACAAGCGGTTGGTGTTACCAACCGCTTGTGGAGAGGTTCTCTCAAAAGCGGTTGGTGTTACGAACCGCTTGTGGAAGTTCTCTCCACAAGCGGTTGGAGTTACCAACCGCTTGTGAAGAGTCTGACAGCATAGCGTTTTGATTATATTCAATATAGAATATGTTTTCAGAGGGGTTTTTGATATAGATTTTGACAATTAAAATAAATATAACTTCATGAGTTTTTTTTGACACACTTAAATATATATATATTAGTCATGAGTATTCATTCAGATAATTACAGACTAAAAAATGAACAAGTTGATGAACACAGGAAATAATAAGCCACTTTTACAAGTTTCAAAGAATAAAAGGGCGAATCTTGAGCTCATTTCTTGCGTGAGTCGCTCTTTGTGCCCTTAGTCGACGTTGATGTCAGTTCACCTGTCCTTATTTCAGGACAATCTCTCCAACCATTTGTGTGGAACTCGCCTTTGGTGGATACAATCTCGTCGACAATAAAGCCGATGAGTTGTTCTTGGATTGCTGCAACCCGGTGCGGCGGGATCACGCCTTGCACATCGACGTTGGGCTGACAAAGCGGGAGGTAAATAAATCTCTGGACATGTAATTATTAAAGTGTAAGTACTAAGAAATTGACATGTGCACACTACCTCGGCGTTGGTTGTCGGCACATCACCGTGGGTAATACTTTGCATATAGTGGCACACATAATAGCCACATAAGTTGTTTCCACCGTCATTGTAGAACCTGCGATGAAATTTGAAAAGAACACGATTATTGGGATGAAAAACTGTTACGGCATATTAATATTCTTTAATACGTACTCGAGTGCTTAATTGTACATCAAATTCGTTCTCGAAATCTCCTTGTTGCTTCTTTCGAAACCGTGCGAATGCCCTGTGTGATGCGTTAGTATGAATGGTAATTATCAGAGTTGGAATTAGCAAGGTATTTCAATATATATAATAAGGAAAACTATCGTATATATATGTGCTATATACCTGTTTAGGGTGTCAATGATAAATTGATATTTTTCACCGGAGTCCTTTTTGAGTCCTGAACAATGATCTGGCTGCTATCAAGCTTGATGACAAGAAGGATCCAATGAAACCTATTCATGCATTGCAACATATATGTAACTAGCTAGTAGTATTATAAATGCCTTGGAAAATATAAGAACGAGAGGTTGTATATATACGTACTCGAAGTTGAAGGGCGTAAGTATGTACGCTTTGTAGTCTTTGTCCCAAGAATGCATCGAGAATGTAATCTTCAACATCCTTTCGGTTGTATCCAAAGACGAACTCGTTAACAATCTCTGGGTCGATGAAGCCCACGTTGAAGATATTCTCTTTTCTACATCGTTGTATCTCCATTCTACATAGAAAGGTATAAGTTTAAGAGTTGCAATTTTATTGTACGAGGAAGCACACGTAGTAAAGGTATGAGCTTGACACTTACAGCACCACCAGCAGCTCATGAGAGACACGTTGATGGAGTCGGCATGGTAAATATTGTATAAGTCGTCAAATTCGAGCCATATGTTGTTGTCCCGCGATAAAAATCATCTTCTTTGAAACGGAGGAACATCGTTCTTCCTTGAGCGGACTCATCATGTACCATTCGTGAAATTGCCGCATCTTGGTTGGCGATCCTTTATCTCATTTGGGTCAATCACTCCGGCCCAACCGAAATTGCCATCTGACCTTTGTTGCCATTGGGATATCATCTGTTAATCCAAGAGCTGCAGCTGTGGAACTGAGTCCTGCCTCCTTCAAAAACCTCTCGAGGTTCTCCTGATCTTGGTCTCTCTTCTTCTTTGCCGCCGCTGTCTGACCACGTTTATTCTTCTGTGTAGCCTTAATTATTGTTCGTTCATAGTTGGATGGCACAGGTAGCGGCTTTGCACGGCATGTCGCGAAGTGTTCCGCCGCTTTTGGATCAGTTGGTACCTTTGGCTCTACCTTCTTTTTGGCGAAGTATGCAGCCACTTCTGCTTTAGTGACCGCGTCACTCTTCTCCTTATTCATATCATATGCCCTCTTTGGAGGTTCCTTTACCTTGGTCGATCGGCTGGACTCCGCCTTCTTGGGAGCAGGTGAGGGAGCCTTAATTCTGTAACAGCCTGAAAAATGTAAAAACGAATAAAATATAAAATTAAGTTGGAATTATGATTTTGATATGAAGTTTCATATTTTATGTAATTATCTTGGATTTTGGTCTTTAAGGAAATTATTTTAATTTATTGATGGAATCTTTGTTTTCCAATCTCTGAAATACAAAATCATATAAGAATAAAATCCGAAGAAAATTTATTTAAATCTTAATACATCTCCGGAATGTTCCCAAAAAGTCTCCAAGAAGTTTGAAAGCATTTAATGCTGATAGAAAATCAAAAAAAGTAACTAAAGACAATGAAGAGAGAAACTGTCAAAATTATTTCAAAATATACGAGCTTATGGTATAATCTAAAGTAATAACGGATCCTATATAAAAAGTTTCTGAATTATTAAACTTCATTTGATGCTTTTAGAAAATTTAAAACATAAAATATAAATAAGTTAACAGAACATTGTCAGAATTTTATATACATATCCAAAGAACATTGTCAGAATTTTATAAACATATCCAAAGAACATTGTCAGAATTTTATAAACATATCCATATTTTATCATCAACTAAAAATTTTATGGTGACCTCTATTAACCCCTAGGATCACATAGAAAATTTCCCAATGAACTTCACTTGAATTGATATCTCAGAAAAATAAAAATCAGAAAACCTAAAATTAAAACAGTGACATTGTCAGAATGTTATAAAATTGTACAAGTATGATAATGGTCTGAAATTTTAATGGAAAGATAATAAATATATCTGGATCATATACAAAAAGTTTCAAAACTTTTGACCACGTATGATAGCTCAATTAAATCTAAAACTCTGTATTATCCAAACTGGAGAGCACTACTACAAAAAGGCTTATATTCGACCCCTTATCATTGAAGGTTTTGAAAAACCGTCTGTGATAGTTGATCATCACTAACTGTTTTATCCAAAAACCGCCAATGATGAATACCATTGACATCACTTATGACTACCATTCACATCACTAACGGTTTTTTGGCAAAAATCGTCAATGATGCGCTTTCTCATCACAGAAGGTTTTATACCTTCATCAAAAACCATAAGTGATGACTACCATTCACATCACTGATAGTTTTTGGCTAAAATTGTCAGTGATGTGAATTCTCATCACTGACACTTCTATCCAAATACCATTAGTGATGTGAATCATAGTCATCACTGACAGTTTTTAGTTAAAACCATCTGTGATGAGAATTTTATGAAAATAATTATAGAGAGCCCCGACCAACTTAGTGTTGTTACGGTTTCCCGAGATATTTTTGAGGTGTCTGCGATTGTGACCCTATTTGGTGAAAAGAGACCATAGATTTGGAAGAGTGGTTATAGATCCTTTTGTTCTTGGTGATCTAAGGTTAGTAATTGGTTCTAATTGCATTATATTCAAGATCTACCTTGGTAAATAGGGAATTGAAGATGGTTTAGATCTAGCTTGGTGTAGATCCATTTGTTCTTTGTGATCTAAAGTAGTAATTGGTTCTAATTGCATTATACTCAAGATAGTAGCTAGCTAGGTAAAGAGAGAATTGAAGATGCTAATTTTAAATGTAGCTTATATATAGATCCATTTGTTCTTTGTGATATAAGAAGCTAGGTTGATAAAGAGAGAATTGAAGATATTTGTTTTAGATGCAGCTTGTAGATCAATTTGTTCTTTGTGATCTAAGGTAGCTAGCTTAGTAAAGAAAGAATTGAAGATACATTTTGTAGATATTGTAGATTGTAAATCCGTTTGTTCTTTAGATCTAGTATGATTTATTATTTAGGGTAGGGTTTAGCTAGTTAATTTGTGCTCCAATTTAAGAATGTGTGCATGTGCACTCCTAGTGTACTTTATTATTTAACACATTGTTATATACGTAGCGTAGATGGATAGAAGCTAAATGTACACTGAGAATCGTGCGAGTGCCGAGTACATTAATGGCGTCTCTACTTTTAGAAGAGATATAGAGGAGGATATGCTTAATAAGGGGGTCCAATTTATGTCTTTTCCATGTATTGACTACAAGAATTTGAGGATGTTTGGCAACTTAGCCTAAATCGAAGCACACTTGATTCTACAGGGTTTCAAATTGGGGTATACATATTGGACCAGTCATGGTGAAGAGAATATTATATAGGAAGCAGGTAGTATTAACATCGCTGACGAAGTCAACGATATGCTGGATGATATCGATTGTGCTTCCGATGAGGAGAGGTTGCAGGATAACAATCTGAATTAGATGCTAATCGATACAGAAAGGAACCGTGATGAGAGAGAGTATGGTAAATTCCGGGGCATGATGGAGGACTCAGAGAAACCATTGTTCCTGGGCTGCAAGTCAAAATACACAAGGTTGTCATCGGTGCTTGAACTGCTAAAATTGAAGGCAAGCAACGGTTGGTCCAACAAGAGTTTCACGGCATTGTTAGGTCTATTAGCGGACATGCTTCTGGAGAGAAATGTGTTGCCGACAACCACTTACAAAGCGAAGAAGGTTCTCTGTCCCTTGGGAATGGACATAGAAAGAATACATGCATGTCCGAATGATTGTATCTTCTACCGCAAAAAGTACGCAAACTTGCATGTATGTCCAGTGTGCAACGCATCCTAGTACAAGCATAAAAATCAATCAGATGATGATGACGAAGGCATCAAGGTGAAGAAAGGACCTCCTGCTAAGGTGGCGTGGTATTTGATTGTAATTCTCCGTTTGAAGCGTTTATTTGCGAACACAAAGGAGGCAAAACTATTGCGTTAGCACTCGGAGGAGCGTAAGAATGATGGAATGCTAAGACACCCTGCTGATTCTGCCAAGTGGAGAAACATCGATAGGAGTTTTGAAGAATCCAGTGAGGAACCGAGGAATATAAGGTTTGGATTGAATATAGATGGAATAAATCTTTTTGATAACATGAGCAGCCGTCATAGCAGTTGGCCCATGAATCTATGTATCCACAAACTTCCTCCTTGGTTGTGTATGAAACAGAAGTACATTTTGCTATCTATACTTATCCAACGCCCAAAGCAACCTAAGAATGATATTGATGTGATCCTAGCACTATTGGTGAAAGATCTGAAAACATTGTTGTTTCCCGGGGTACAGGTATGAGATGCGTACAAATGAGAGAACTTCAAGTTGCACTACATGTTGTTTTGCACCATAAATGACTACCCTGCCCTTGGTAACCTGTTGGGCCAGAGTACAAAAGGAGCCTAAGTCTGTACTCACTGCTTAGATGATACCGAGAGTGTGTGGTTGAATCACTCGCGTAAAACTATGTACATGTGTCACCGTAGTTTCCTTCGGAGGAATCATCCAAACCACAAGATGAAGAAACAATTTGACGCAAGGAACGAGATAGTTCAGCTCTAAGGCCTTTAAGCTGGAAAGATGTTCATGATATGGTTAAGGAGTTGCATGTTGCACATGGAAAGGGACGTAAATCGAGGACAAGTGAGAAGAGCATCTGGAAGAAGAGATCAATATTTTAGGACTTACCATATTGAAGCACCTAGAAGTTCGGCACTGCATCGACATCATGCACATAGAGAAGAATGTATGTGATAGGTTGATTGATCTCTTATTGAACATTAAGGGAAAAACAAAGGATGATATCAATGCACGGCTTGACTTGGTCGATATGGGCATCAGATTTGAGTTAGCACTGAAAGAGACCGGTAAAGGCCGAACGTACTGCGAACCTGCTTGTTACACTATGTCCAATGTTGAGAGAACTGAACTGTGCTAGTGCAAGTCCTTGCATGATGTGGAAGTTCCATTCGGTTACTCCTCCAACATGAGGAGACTTGTTTCTATGCAAGATTTAAAATTAACTAGCATGAAGTCTCATGATTGTCATGTGCTGATGAAACATATGCTCCCTATTGCATTTAGAAGTATTTTGCCGATCAAGGTCTAGGAGACAATCACGAGGCTGTATTATTTGTTTAACACAATTGCTCAGAAGGTCATCGATCCTGAAGGACTGGATGCTCTACAAACTAAGGTGGTGATGACTCTATGTAATCTTGACATGTATTTCCTTTCGTCATTTTTCGATATCATGGTCCTTCTCATTATTCACCTCGTGAGAGAGATAAATATGTGCGGACCCATGTTCCTACGCAGCATGTACCCGTTTGAGAGGTACATGGGAATTCTCAAGTCATACGTACAGAATCGATCTCGACCGGAGGATAGAATTGTCGAAGGTTATGCAACCAAAGAGGTAGTCAAAATTCTGTGCAGATTACATGGCTCGGGTCGAACTGATAGGTCTGCCTAATCTCGCCATGAGGGGAGGCTCCAGGGTATTAGGACCATCGAAAGAAAAGTAATCACGCCTGATCCGGTTGCGTGTGCTAAATTCTATTTCATGGTTTTGCAACACATGGCTGTAGGGTCCCCGTATCTCAACGAGCACAAGAACTGGCTATGGTAAGAGAATCCGGTGCAGCAGGAGTCTTGGATCACGAGACAACATAACATTCAATTCAACAGCTGGTTGAAGGAGCGGACTATCATTGGGAGCTCGTCAGGTGAAACACTGACATGATTGGCAAAAGGGTCAATATTTATAGTTGTGATATGGAAAGGATACAAATTAAATGGGTACACATTTTACACAAGAGATTAGGATATGAAAAGCACAAACCAGAATAGTGGTGTCCGCATTGATGTGTTCAGTACAGCTAGGTCGACGAGGAGCTTTCGATAGCTTGCATTAGATTGCAAAATTGGTACATGAAACAAGCCAACAAATCGATGGCAAAACTGATATCGAGTATCACGGTCAGGTTCAAAGAGGAGCATTTCTTCCAACAGTCATCGTGGGGCTTCTTCGTGGTCAGCTTCAATGACTTGTTCGATCTTTACAACCTCGATGCCCTCGACGCCTTACTATGAGATGGTGGACATTGTAAGTGTGCGGAATCATGGTCTACATTCGTGTAATACCAATAAATGTCTTATATATATGATCCTTGCTTTTGTATATATAGATATATGATCCTTCAACCAAAAAAGGAGAAACAACCGGTGGGTTTTCTCGACCCACTGGTGGTGTCCAAGCAAACCATGCACAACAATTTACAAACCGTCCAAGAGTACGTGGAAAATGCATTGTTGGCTCAATGGGCAATTTACAAGCCTTCCAGAAGTCCGTGGAAAATGCATTGTCCGCTCAACAGGATACAGAATACATACTTTTATCTCACAACCCGGGTGTAAGGTCGAGGAAGCCAACTAGAGGGGGGTGAATAGGCGGCTTTTAAAGTTCTCTCTACTAATTTCTACAAAGCAATTCACCCCTAATTACCTTAATGCCAAAACATTAACAATTATTAATGCGGAAGCGATAAACTAAGGTTTTGGCAATCAAAGCCTAAATTCTCTAGGCTCACTATGTGCACTAACTAATTATGTCTCTAACAATAAATTGCAATCCTAAAGACAAGCAATCAATCAATTTAATTCTATGAATCTAAATTGCTTGAATATAAATAATGAATGGAAAGCAAGCACAAGAGAAACGATACTTTTTACCGTGGTGTTCGGAGACTTGCCGGTGTCTCCTAGTCCATGTTAAGGTTAGCCCAAACACATTGGACCGGCTTCACGAATTGAGCACCCACCTCGAATCCACTACTGGTAGCTCCTTTTCCCTCCCGGGTAGGCGAGCTCCAACCTTCACAAACTTTGCCGGGGCTTCTCACAACCTCCGTTGAGAAGCTCACCGCTCACGATGCTCTACGCCGTCTAGGAGGCGGCAACCTCCAAGAGTAACAAGTCAAGCCCTTCCGCTTGAACTTCGCCTAGTGCAACACATGCACTTCCGGTGACCTCCTAAGTGCAACACATGCACTAGGATCCTCCTCAAGTGCAACACATGCACAAGAGGCTCTCAATCTACTTCCTAATTGTAACACATGCAATTAGAGCTCACTCTTAGCTCAAGAACCAAATTGAAGAGTGCAACACATGCAACCAACTCCCCCTTAGTTCAGCAACCAGCAAATGCCCCCAAGGCCTCCTTTTATAGCCTCCAACCCAAAACTAGCCGTTGGGGACGAATTGGGCAAAATGTCCAGCAAACCCGGTGCTACCGCCCTACTAGGACCGGTAGCACCGGCCTCCTCGCCAACGGCTACAAAACTAGCCATTGCAGGAAATCTGGTAGCACCGGCTAACTGGGAGCGGTGCTACCGCTCGGGCGGTAGAACCGGCCTTCACCCTGGTAGTACCGGACCCGAGTCAACCGCAAAAACATCCTCTCTGGAATTTTTACACCGGGGGTTCATCCGGTAGCACCGGCTACCATGGCCGGTAGCACCGGTCTGCCAGAACTCCCAAAACACCCTCTCTGGAATTTTCACACCGGCCAGAGGGGCAGTAGCACCAGACCTCCGGTGCTACCAAGCTACCATGGGCGGTAGCATCGGACCGAGCGGCGGTACATGCTCCCATAAACGGTACTACCGGCCAGGCGGTGCTACCGACCCTATATGGGCGGTACGACCGGCCATATGGAGAAAACGTAGTTTTCACAAAAACTTTTCTCCAAACCATTAAAGATTTATTCTTTGAGCTATGTGAGGATCAACACGTGATCACAACACTATTCAAAACACATTTGCACATGTTAATCACATACTCCAAAGAATCGCATTAAGCATAACTTATTTGCAAAACACATTTGCAAATAAACCAAGAACTTATGAGATCAATCCTCTTAGCCATGTGATGATCAACACATGATCAAGTCAATTTGCAAAATACATTTGCAAACCCTATTCACATGCTCTAGGATCGAAACCCATAATCTCAAGTTCATTTGCAAAACACATTTGCAAATAACAACTCCAACTTATTTGCAAAACACATTCGCAAATAAACCACGAATTTATAAGATCAATCCTCTTAGCCATGTAAGGATCAACACATGATCCCGACACTTTGCAAAACACATTTGCAAATGCCAACACATGCCCTAGGATCGAACCTCATAACTTCCAGCTTATTTGCAAAACACATTTGCAAATAACAAATCAATACTTTGCAAAAACACATTTTGCAAACACAAAGCATAAATCAAGCTTAGCCTTGTGATGATCAACACATGATCCAAACACAAGCTAGAACACCAAAGCATGAGCTCTCTTTGCAACACATACAAATCTCTAGCATCATGCAAACAATCACAACAAATCAAGTTGGTTGAGCTTTCTCCTTTTGCAACACATGCAAAACTTAGCTCCAAGCAAAAACCAAATCAAATAAGATTCAATTAAGATGCAAGCATGAGCACCCTTATTTGCAACACATGCAAATACTTTGCTCATGTAAAATCCAATGCACGAGCTTCACTTATTTGCAACACATGCCAAATGGTTAGCTCCATGCAAACACCAAACATGAGAGTGAGCTAGAGTCAACCGGATTGAGTTCATCAACACATGATGAAGCTCAAGCTAAAAGACTCAACCCCTCTTAATAGTACGGCACCTAACTAGCAACCCGGTCTCACATCCAAACACCGAGACTGGTAAAAGACTAGGAACACATCCTTAGCCCTAGCTAGTTATACCTTTGCATCTAGCGATCCACTTGAAGCTTTTATGATTTCCAATCATCTTCTCTCCGGGATCGAATCTTCTTCTTCTTGTTCACCAACACATGATGAACCTTCTCTAGCCCTTCTCTTCACTTCGGCATCACCTCTTGAAGCTCATCAACACATGATGACTTCTTCTTCCTGATTCTTTATCATCTTGGACTCAACCTACTTCACAACTCATGAAAGATGTTAGTCTAATAAACACGGTTGTCTCAATCATCACCGCACTCCATTAACACATAATGGATGCCTCTAAGATCGATTGAGCACAACCCAAATCAACTTGAAAGATTAATTGGTGTCTTGTGTACTTTGATGCAACTAATGCTTCACTATACTCAAGAACTTTTCGCTTGTCTTTAATCAACAAAGAGGCACCATCAACACATGATGAAATGTTCTTTTATTGATTGAGGGACAACCGAACTCAATTTAAACTTATTTAAATTGACATGAGTATATATCACTACACAAGTTTCATATACTCAATTTGATGGAAAGTAATGATCCAATATGTTTGAGTGATGAAAAGGGATCAATACATTTGAGACCATCAGCTATAGAATAAACTCCATTTGATATGTGCAAATAGATAATTGGACTTTGGAACCAATATGCACATAATCAATCTTAGATTGCATATGAGTTTATCCTATATTAGCATGAGTATACTTCAACTACACAAGTTATATATATACTCAAAAGATTGTTTCAAAGTCTTGATCCTTTATATTATATAGCAAGAGGACATGGATCAATACAATTGAAACATCAAGTTAAATTATTAACTCCCCCTAGATGTGTGCATTCATGTATATATAGATTTGGAAACATAATGCACATATTTAGACTAAGGCAATAGAAGAGCTTATCTTTTAACTTGAATCCTAAGTATGCATTAAGACAATAGAGTGAATATGAGTGCATACCTTGGATTTTTCATTTTCCATCCGAATTTGAGACTAATAAGAATGTAGCTCAATTAAACATGTTAGTCTCATAATGATTGGATTTGTCATTAAACAATGATTAAACATTAATATTAAACCAATCACCAAAACCAATGGAGCTTGAACTTACACCGGGGTAAGTGCTTCACTAGTTTGCTATACTTGATTATTTGTACTTTACACGCAACTTGAAGTTATGTTGAATGACCATGATGACATACCTATGTAGGTTTCACTGGGTTCTAATTGTAATTATACCAAGATAGAACCGGGTAATGTACCTTGATTCATCAAAGGACAGTACCCATGACTTGAAGCTTGTCAAAAATTAACTCGATAGGTCGTTCAAAGTGTACAAAGCTCGTGGATGGCCATGATATCCAAGTACGGGTCGAAGCTGAAGCCGATTATAAGTTTGTGGTATCCGCTAGTAGACAATAATCTTATATCACACTCCGAGATAATGCCTCTAGAACTAACCAATTTTATTTTGGCAGTGCCACTAGCAACCGAAGGGCACTAACCAATGTGGATTCTATGTTCCCGACAACATGCAACTCATCATGGGTAAAAAACTACCAATGTCCTGGAGGTTTGCCAATCTTATAATAATTGTTTTGTACTTATCAATTTATATACACTCAAGACCTTAGTCTTCCATCGATAGGTTTGGAAATGCGCTACATCTACATTGGAACAGACCGATCTATTAGGAATTCGAGAACAACTCTATTCCTTCTTGCTGAGTGAGGTCATAAATCTAGAAGGCGAGTGGCACATGCCTAAGTTGTGAATTACCTCTTAGGTTAATTTGTAAACCTTGTGCTGGAATTTGTGAATTGAAGTTATGCATTCAATTGGTTAATATATATATGAGTTGATTTCTAAAATGGATGTGCTCTACATGGTGTAATATGTAATTTGAATTAATGTCTGAAATGGATGTGACAATATGCTTGTGATGTAATTTGTAATCTGGTTGTTTCAGAGGGCATATCTATAATCTGGTTGTTTCAGAGGGCATGGCTAGAATTTCCAGAGGCTAGCCAATAAACAGCAAAAGCCTCAACAATTTAATGTAACATCACAGATGATTTTTTTATAGATAATCGCCTGTGATAATATAACATCACAAATAGTTATTATTCGAAACCATCTGTGATGTGTAGGGCATCACAGATGGTTTGGATGTGTATTTTGCTTAACAAATGTCTGTGATGTGTATTTCGCAGACAGTTTGAGAAATGTCTGTGATGTGCCATTGTAATAATTAAAATATAGTTACAAACGATTAACAAAACCGTTTGTGATTATGTTTTCGAACCGTTTGTGATATGATTTTCTGTAGTAGTGAGAATTCCAGTGTCATCCATTGGTTTCACTGCCATGTGGGGTCCACCTAGTTCCTGGCCCACCTGGTAGTGGCCACAGCCTTGGCTCACTTTTGCTGGCCCTAGAAAGCTCTGGCTTCTTCATTCCCAGCCCGCGCGGCATCTCTCCCTCTCTGTCATCTCCGATCAAGCCGCAAACCCCAACCTAAGCCTCCGTATAAGACACCTCGACCAAGCTCTGCCATGGAGACACCCTTCCCATTCCCTGTGCCACCGTTATCCTAGGAATTTCATGCCAGCGACCACCTTGGGCATCAGTCGAAATGCGGTGCTATGCCCCTTTGTGTCCATACCTCGCCTATAAGTATTGGCCAAAGCCCATACCGAGCTCCATGCACCTCTCCTCACCCTTCTCCACTATCTTCGCCATTGCAGAAGAATAGCAAGAAAGGGGAAAGAGTGAATTGAGCTGCATCAGTTATTCGTTTTCCAACTCCATTGCGCAATAGCACCTTGAGCATCTAGTAATCGTTTTCCCCCAGTCAATTGTAGCCACGCCATCCTTCTTTCTTCACTCCGGCCACACTGTGGCAGCTTACCCTAGCCAGTATTCGCCATAACCGAAGGGTAAAATGGGCTTCCCTTGGGTCACTGATGCTCACCCACCCATTTTCCCCCCAAGCTCAAACCTTTCTTCAACCTCTCCAGCCAACCACCGTCAAAGCCACCACATGATGCTATCGCTAGCTCACCTCAGTACCACCTGTTGGTGCCCTAGACGCGCCCTACCTGCTGGTGCTCGTTGAGTCAATGGCCGACCAGCATCGCTCATCCCTCGCCGCCGACTGCCACCTCCCCATGAGCGCTTGCTCTGAGTCTCTGTCACATGGGGCCATGCTGTCAGTCCGCGTAAAGCCTAGAACCCATTCAAACGTTGAGCCCTAGTCATTGATAAGCCGGTCCCATTGGTCAAAATCACTGTCAAACATAATTAAACCCAGTTTTACTTAAGTTTTGTGCCTATGACATGTGGGCCTGATATGGGTTAAAGGCTAACCGAAGCGTTATTAAGTACATGGGTCACTGATATGTGGGTTCACATTGTCAGCAACAGGAATTAATCAGAAAATCAGATAAAATCCGGAAAATAACAAAAAAAAACGTTTTCTCTACTAGAAAGCGTATTTTTCCATTTTCTGGTATTTTCCAAACCCTAAAGATTCAAATGTTAATAACTTTCGCATATTTTCTCCAAATTGAGTCAAATAAATTTATAAATTTATCTAAAATCACAAAATTTAAGAATATACAAAATATTTAAAACTTTCTCTCTTTTTAAAATTTAAATTCAAAATTTGAATCAATGCCTACGATATGCTCCATATAGAATTTGTGCAAATTACCTTCAAATTTGATGAAACAAATTTTTAAATGCTCATGATACCATAAGAATTTAAAATATGTAAATATATTTAAATTTGAGTCTAGTTTCAATTGAATTCATAAATATATTATTCCCAATGCATTCAGAAATGTAAATGATTATAACTACTGTAAATAAACTCTAAAAATTATAAAATAAATTTCTAAAAATCTATGGAACCTTAATTATACCATTTATGCAAAAATATTCAATGTTTATTTGGTTTGAAATAGGTTCATAAAATATTTCACCTGCGATGCATGAAAAATTCAAATATGAATTACTTTCACAAACAAATGATAAAACATGTGAAACCAGATTCAAAATACTCCAAAATCAAAACCCTATGGTTATGTAAAAATTAATTAAATTCAAACATGTATTGCATTTAATCCGTACTAGAAATTTATCCCTTTATAAAATGAACATAAGAATTCACAACATAGGTAAACAAGTATAAATGAGAAACTAGTATTTAAAATATTTTATTATCAGAACCATCTATTTTAATTCATATTTGGATTTGATTTCATTTGACTTTTTTTGCCTCCTATTGTTATTGCTCTGCAACGAATCACGTGTAGATACCGACGTACCCGAGCTAGCTACAGACCTACAGTCGACTTCGACTCCGCTACTGAATTCACTGAGCCAGGCAAGCACCCCCTTTAACCATGTTAAACCCATTATTTCAATTAATTTATATTTTGTTTTGTCAAATCTATTATGCATGTGTGTATTTTCAGTAAATTCACTATATTGTGGTACTGTTAGATACAACCCTTATTTTATGAAACTTCCTTAATAAATATTGACATGACAACCTTGATAACCCTAAAATAAGATCAGGCAATACATATTGTCAACTTAGGAATATGCGATTATTTAATGATCATGCTTAGCCATGCTTAGAAAGGGAATAATGGAAAGTCAGACATGTTGTTCATTGTAACTGGAAATGATAAATACATTTAAAGATTGCTGAGATTTTGTTAAAAATGAAAATAAAACTATGATTTGACACAAGCGAGTTATGGCAATATAGTGTAGGGGGAGTTTTCTCGCTCGGGTTGGATTAAGGACCGAACTACATGTTGTATAATCTTAGAATTATCAGTATAACCACAAGTACTAGTATGGGATGGCCTTAACCTATTAAGTTACTTAGATTTAACTTCGCACATTGGAAGGCTGTAGTAGTACGGGCTTTCTAGGACGGATTGGTCGTAGGGGTGTCCATATAGAGGTGTGGGTGAAACACATACCAATACAACAGTGTATGCCTTACTATGGGGAGAAGTAGGATAATGGGGTGTATAACCATTAGTCGTACAGTGATTGTACAAGGTTTGTGGTCACCGGGCTAATGCAAAGTTAGGTCTAGGTAATGTAACAGTTATATTATGATCTCTCTGCTGCATACCAAAGGAAGTGTGTTAATAGCTTGGCAAAAAGAGTTGGTCATGTCTTGTGAGTAAAGCTGTACACCTCTACAGAGTTTAAAACTTTTCGAAAAGCTGTTCTCGTGGTAAGGGGAAACATAGTGCACTCACACTAGTCAGAATTTTAATGTTTTACAAAATAGGGATGGATATGGAAATATTTGTTGAAAAGTCTATATTTCAGATGTTATGTTAGGGATTGATAAAGAATGGTACAATACTCACAATCATGGAGGACTATGAGCTATTACAATTATGTTATGTTTACTTGTTATTTACATATTTGTTAAACTTCCTCTTACAAATTCTGCTTACAAAATATTACTTGATATTCATGTTTAACTTTTCTTTATGCAAAATAACCTTTATAGCCTTTCTATTGATATAGCTTGCATTTATTATATATTTGCGATACACTACAAGTCTCGCTGAGTACACAAGTACTCAACTTTGCTTAATTTGTTGGTTCAGTAAATGAGAAAAATGAAGTTCCAGACGACACATACTTTCACACAGGATACGGGGAATATGATAACGAGTTTTTCTAGGGTCTAACATTGTCAGTTGCCTGTGGTTTTTATGAGTAAAGGCATACAACAAGACTTTTAAATTTTTCACGGCAGTTTATTTTGGCTTGTAAAACTTTATTGTATAAACAGATTCCGCTATCATATGTAATATATTGTGTATGGATATGATATCGATGTTGTAAATGTGTAGCTACTGATTATGAGATTAGTACTGAATGCACATTAGAACCTTCCTTGATATTCCAAGCCAAGAAGGAAGGTCCCCACAAAAAACTAACCATACACATCGATCAGAGGGAAATAGCAGGCACTTGCATATTAGCTGAACAGAACTCCCCTTGAATTAATCGAGAATATGCCGCCTAGCTAGCTAGGACATACACTACCGACTGAACATTCCAATGATAATCAAACATGAATTAATTATATATACTGGTTTCTTTGATATCAACTATAAATGTCATAAAGATCAAAATTTATAATATGTTAAGATCCGATGGGTCTTGGAGTAGATATACAGGAGCTAAAATATATGCAAGGCGTATGACCCAATTGTGACCTATTTCAGACCAAGTTGGATGCATGATAACCACTGAATATCCTGGTTGTGATCATTACAAAGCTCTTTGCCATGTTCATGCATGATTCAATTAGCTGGTTGACTCAATTATTGGTACATTCTAATTATTGGTATATATGTGTACGTTAGAAGATCACATGGCGACGGCGTGAAATGCTCAACGCTAGCTATCATATGTGCGAGCATTTAACCAATTAAGGAGTAGTTGATCGATTTTTTAAGGGAAAAAGCTAGTTGATTCTGGAAGAGCTAGCAGCTAGCTTGTGTTGTACATGGCTCAGCTCACAGAGTTTAGCTATATACTCTCTCCCATCACAAATAGTTGCGTCGGCGAAGAATAAGCCGCGTTAATTAGTTAATTAACGTCGGTGACATGGGACCGGCGTTAATTAACTAATTAACGTCGGCTTATTCTTCGACGACGTTGTGTCTAGATAGGTCTTGAAATCGCCGCCACGCCCATGTCGCTCACGCCGCCGCGCGCGCCACGCCCGCGCCAGCTCCGCTTTAGATATAAGATGTAATCAAACTTTGACCCTGAAAGTTTAACTAGTTAGTTAGTATAATTAAGCGCGTTTATAGCGGATCCTGTGTATTAGCTACCTCAATATATAAACTGTATATGTATCACTACAATATACTTAAAGCCTGATTTGATATCTTATGAATTGTGCTGTTAGGCCGACTCAACTGAATTTTATATATAGCTATCTTGATGGATCTGTTGTTAGAGGAAGTAACGTCATTGCGTCGCCGACGTTAAATAGTAATTACCGTCGGCGGCGTTAATTAGTCTAATTAACGTCGATTAACTATCGTGGGCTAGCAATGACGTTAATTACCGCTTGCCGGCGTTAATTAGTACTACGTCAATATCTTTTTTTGAAATATTTAAATTGGATACATAAAATATTTAAATTGGATACATAAAAATCGTATATATAGGTGTAGATTTATCTCAAAAGTACTTTCATAATATTGTAATTTTATTGGACTTTATAAATATATTATAATAGAAATTAGTAGTCAAAGTTGTATTTTGGAGACCATGTCAATATCCAAAATGATAACTATTTATGACCAGAGGGAGTATGTTTCAGTGGCGACGCGTCGATTACCCAGTACACCTCATATATTAGGAATTAAATAATGACACTTATTAATTCTTGCATAAAAAAGTATATTTGTTAGAGACATCAACTCATACATTGGTGTTTTGTGATGTCGTTAATTAGTTATGTTGTTAGTTCAAGTGCTTGTGTTGTCTGAGAGATGACTACTCTTTAGTCAAAAAAAGAGATGACTACTCTCTCTTTCATATCAACAAAAATCATAAGGGGCAGAATGAAGAAATGACTGACATCGTGTCTTTGTACATGGAAAAAAATATCCGTCCAAGAATATGTAAGAACTCTGTCGTTGGCAGAAGGGACTCCAATTTGTGTAATTAGCAAGAAGGCCATCCGTGATCTCTTAACTCTTTCATTTGTTTAATTTTTTGTTCCTCATTTATAAAACTAAGTAGAACCGATCATCCAATTGATAAAACCGGTACAAATCACATCGTAAGGCCGGTATTGTCCCTTGTTTGCAAAGCAAGGTAGTTACTACCCTTATCCCCTGCTTCTCCTTCCTGTCACCCCAACTCCAATATGCCACCCTCACCCTATGCTCCTCTCTCCCTGTAGCCCCTACTCCAGTCCGTCGCGGAGATGGTGATGTGTGCAAAATTTAGTGGTGGGTGGCAGCAGTACTCTGCTGGTGGTGGATGAGTTAGCTCTAGCTCGGTGGCACTGAAGAGGGAGGATGGAAGGATATAGTGGAACAGTAATTGGGCAAAGAGAGACAGGATTGAACCAAGAAGATGAGGAGGGAGGGGGATTTCTTTGCTAAAGGACACATGGGACCGTTGCCATAGTAGATAAGAATATGCCATTGAGGATCTAGTCAGCACCACCTCACCCAAAACCGCCTATAAAAACGGCTTTGGATATAATTTGACTTAGTTTTGCTAGTTAGAGGACAGATTCTAGATAGTAATAGAGATAAGGGCCCGGACAAAAATTAAACCACGGCAAGAGTTGAGGGATCAAATATAATTTTTTTCTTGTGTATAAAATTTAGTTTGATTGTCTGTATTTACATTGTTCCCAAAGCCTACTTAAAAGTTTATCTTATTTTCTAGGCACATGTATCTTAGTTAGGGTACTTGCTATTTTACACTTGAAATGATCTAGTGAGCGGAGTAATAAAACAATTTTTATAATTTGTTCGATAATTTTGACCTGGACAAGGTGAAGAGCCAGCTCTAAATGATATCATTAAATATACAATATACCCTGTTTCACAATTTTCTAGTTTCATTAATGTGTTCAATATTTTTATATTTTATTTCCTATACCACCTCTGTTCTTTTTTACTTGTTGGATTGGACATTGACTGTTTCTAATTATATAACATAAAAAGTTATAAAAAATACAATTATGTCAAAGTACTTTTTATGACAAATCTACTCATATCATTTTACCGTGAAATATCTAAATATTTTTACGTATTAATGTTTAAAATTTTAAAATATTGACTACACCATTCTAAAATGACATATGTCTCTCGGATAGCAAAAAAGACTCCCTCCGACACTATGTCGGAGCTCTCGGTGCTCTAGGACTTCTCTGGAGGAACAGCATCGCAAAAGCAATTTAGCAGCGGTATGGCGCTTTGGTTGACTCCGGTTCTTCCTCTCATGGGTTTTTTCTGCTTGCTCGTTCTCCAGATCTTCTTTTCATCTGAACGAGCAGTCCGTCAGCTTGGTTCTTGCTAGCGTGCTCGGGGGAGACCCTGCTGGATTTCAAGTCAGAAAGGCATGTGACTATGGTTTTCGTTTCTCGGTTTCAAGCAAAAAAGTCGGGCTTTTTGTCTATGCTCTTAAAGTCTTCTCCTCCAATCATTTTTGTGTTCATTTTCATCTCTGGCAAGATGGGGGGCTGATTGGCAGAAGGAATTCAGAAATTGCTCTCGTGAACATGAAAATGAGTGGACGGTCGTTTCTTCCAAAAAGCATCGTAGGACAAACAATTATCCCTTTCAAGCTAAATCCAAATCAGTTTCCTTCTCCCCGTTCATTCCTCGGAATGCTCTGAAGCAGTTCAATCATCTTAAATTTGGCTCTTTTTCTTTGCCGCTTCATGTTGATATACCTTCCTTCCCATTAGTAATTGTCAAAGTCCAAGCCCCCTCGCCAAAGGCCGACTGCATGGTTATTGTTGCTGTTCAACCTTGGTGTTCAAATTCTAGCAACGTCTCTAGTCTTCCAAGTAATCATTTCTATCTTCATTGCTCACGCTGCCTTGGGGTTGGACATCTTCCCAGCGATTGCATTAATGGTGTCAGATGCAAAGGTTGCTTTCGATACGATCACTGGCTTATGCAATGTATCATCTCGAGGTGAAGCAAATCTTTTATCTGGAGGCCAGTATCTCATCTGTATCTCTCTCAGGCCCACTCGACAGAGACTGTTTGCCTTAGGCCTACGGCGATTCGTCTTCAAACTGCTGTGGTTCCTGCAAACGTCTTGTCTTCCACTCCCTCCAGTCATGCAATCTCATCACCCACTTCTGCTAGTGCGCCTCCTGCCTTCAACCAACCTACGCATCTTCCTCACCAGCCTTCCATGGCGGAATTCTAGATTAAGGAACAAGATCATTTCATCCCAGATGGAATGCAAGTGGAAGACGGAGGCCTTTTTCGAAGAGATCGAGCTGACATGATATTCATTGCACCTTCCAAAACGCACGAGGATTTTGTGGTGGCCCTGTTGCAACCTCAGCCGCAAGGTGACAAACTCCATCAAATGTTGCTCGAGGTTAGGGACTACTTGGAACATGTGCTCAGGGTAAGAGTGGTTTCTTGCTGCCCTCATCCTTTCGGCATTGGTCTCTTCCAATTTGCCTCTAGCCTCCGGCGCAACATTGTGGTTTTTGGGGGTCCTTATGAATTTGGCCCCAACTCTCTGTGCTTCATTAAGATAACAAGGGCCTTAACTAACGAGAAGCCACGTTGTAAGGACCCGAATCCACTGATTCGAACCCACTGTGTTTACCGCACTAGTCCCAGGATCAACGCTAGTGCACACAGCTTAACATTGGTACATATCACATCATACACAACGATAATAGAATAATAGTTCATTTATTGATATAACTAAATGTATGATCTTATGACCAACTTACATTATTAAGCCACGCAGGGCAAGACTGAAAATATAATTAATGATTAAGTAGCGGAAAGTAGAAAACGTAGATAGCTCATCAGTTCACCACAGGCAACCGACAAGGCTCGGACCCTAATGACTCGTGTCTTCCTGGACTTCATCCTCCAACACAGGTGTAGATTCTTCAACTGTTGATTATTGTTGTTTGGCAAGGGTGAGTACTTAAAGCACTCAACAAGTTGTGCACAGAATGCAATTCTATGTATCTATATGTAAGGCTTATTCCAATGGATAGGCTATCATGGCTATTTTGCAATAAGCAGCATTTATGAACAAATACAATAAATAGATTGTAAAGAATGTAAAACAAATAGCAATAATAAATAACTTCAGTATTTCTCAAGTAAACCAAGTTTCCAATCCTAAGTCAAATTTCATCTTCCATATGGCATTCCGCCATCCCAACCATGTTGTCCAATTTAATTAAGCTAACCCTTAATCAGTAATTCCGAGCATTGCTCAATACATGAAACACGGCTATCCGAATAGTTTCATACTCTGCAGAGGTTATGCACTTTACACACGTGATACAACCAAACACCACCAAGGCGAGTGATTATAACAAAGCCTTTACAATGCTCTGACTTAACCCGATACTACCCGCTAAGGATTCAACACTGGTGGGACTGGTTACCACATCCAGGGCCCCCCTCTTGCGCCATGTGAATTACACCATAACTCGGGAACTCACACCGACCACGATAGTATCAAAATTAAGACATTGCAAATTACTCAGCTAGGCTGGCCCATACCAGACATGTGGTTGCATGATTGACTCAGGTCAAAGGCTTGCAAGGTTAAGTCCTTAGTGTGATCGAGGCAAGACTTCCACATACCCTCTGCCCATCGGGCCCACCTTGGCATCCTCGCCCCTTGTCACTTGCCCCAATCTAAGTTATTATCACCCAGTTGATTACCAAGCACCACGTGCCATCAACAATTGAACATCGTTGCGTGACATGACTCGCCACAACAACTCAATCTCATCGTGTGATCCCACATGACACAAGTTCATAACATTGTTCCATATTCCATTAATCAAGATTAATTATCAATGATTCTGACACATGTGATGACGTGGCAAGGCTAAGCAACTAATACGGTCTAAACCTCCAGTGTTGATTATAATTATTAACCAACTATAATTAACCAATCTAGGGTGACAATGGATCATGGCATACAAATGACAAGGTAGGTTATAGATCAATCTGGTATATTAGCTAAGCCCAATCTAATTTGAAACAATTGTATATTTGAAACATATGCAATAGGGTAAAACAAATATAGCAATTTTATAAACATGGGTTCAACATGATCAAAGCACAACTTGCCTTGGAATAGGTCCTGATCTTGATCTGAAGCTTGCTCTTGGGTTGCTTGATCTTCCTCCGGCGTCGCACAATTCAACGTCTACGCTGCATCAAGGAGAAAAGCAAATAAATACCAAAACAGAGAGCAATTGAACTCCAAAAATCAAATAAAATTCACCATTAAATAGATATCAATTTTACAAATTTTTAGAAACTGGAATCACTCAAATCTGAGTTACGATGCAAAAGATATAGCCTTTTGAAGTTTGAAATAAATACTGAAATTGTAAAAATCAGAAAATCAGATTTAACAGATTTATTTTTATTCTTAAAAACTGATTTATGACGTCAGCGTGACATCAGCATGACGCAGCGCTGGACCGGACCAATCAGAAGCCGACGCGTGGCCTCGGTGCATAGACTCGGTCCACCGCGTCGCGCTGGTCCACGGCGAACCCGGCTCATGACTCCTCAGCGCCTGCGCCTCCACGCGGCATGATCTGGTTGGTCGCCCCCACGGTTCAATCTGATCCGCAGAGACACGATCGAACGGCCCCAACTATTCACGACGTGGCGGAACCTCACCCCTCCGCTACAGATCGGACGGCTCACGGTTCACCCGTCGGCAATGGCGACGCCGCCACGCAGACTTTACCGGACTTGAGAAGATGACGTGCTCAACGGCGATTCGACGACGCGTTCGGCGATGAGACCTTCGATTCGACGCGCAGCTTCTCGGTGAACCCAGATCTGGAACCAACGCGGCGTAGAACGGCTTGACGGCGACGCTCCCGGTTCAAAACTTGCGGCGGCGCACCCACGAACTGCGGCGAGATCTAGCAGTTGCTACTGGGCTCCACGGGCGGCGGCGCTTTAGCGGAACGATGCGGCAGACAACGACGAACTTAAGGCCTACGGGCGGCGACTTATATAGCACTCGCCGCGCGCAAACGGTGACCCAAGTCGGCACGACGACGAACTCGCGGAGAACTCAGATTCCGGCGACGCAACGGAGACGAACTCCCGATGTCCATCCGATCTTCAATCAACGGACGAGATCTCCCCGAGACGTGGCACATTCCCGCTCGGATACGACATCTAACGGCGGCAATTAATTTCTTTCCTTTTCCGCTCCACTTAATCCAAGCCATCCAATGCGAATCCAACGGACGCTGATCTTAGGGTTTGAGTTAACACGCGGTGGCTCCTGACCGTCCGATAGAAGATCAAGGGTCGCGGCTGCGCACCTCCACTCATGGGCCAACTGGGCCGCACCGACGCAGGTTTCCAACGCACAGTGTTGGGCTTCGGCCCAACACTGTTCATTGCTTTTCGAAAGATTTTCTAATTAAAATAATTCCAAAAATTCATTTTATTTATTTTAAGCAATAAAACTATTAGGAAAAATCCAGAAAAAATCTCAAAAATACTTTGAGACATTCTGGACTCAAATAAAATATTTTTGGCAAAACTTTATTTGGACTTTGCACAGATTTAAATAGATTTGAATAAAAAGCAATAAACTTGAAATAAGAATTAATTCAAATAAATCCAGAAAAATCCAAATAAATTCCAGAAAATCATAAATGCACTTTTAAGCAATAGAATAATATTTAAGCAAAATTTTGGGATGTTACACACGTTCACTCGTATTGCCTGGATCATGATGCTGGGGTTCCCACTAGATTTCAAGCATCCACATTTCATTATGCAGACTTGTTCATCTTTTGGAAAGATCCTTTTTTGGTATGAGAATGATCACATCTGCAGCAGAGTTCTTTACAAGGTCCTTGTCCAAGACATCAGTTTCATACCCCGACGTGTCATAATAAAAAAGGAAACAATCTTGGAGGACAAGGGGAATCGTGGACGGTTTCGGTTCTCATTCTTAATTCACAGTTTCTAGATGTTCTCCCGGGAGATGAAGACCCCATGTACTTTCATGCAAACCAAATGCAGCAACCAGTACCAGACAACCCCATCTAGAACGAGCCATCGGAAGATCATGTCATTCCTGCTGATGATCTTCAGTGGGACCAATAGGCTCAGGCTCCACAGGCACATTAGGATCAAGGAGGACAACATGTTGTAGAAGAGCAAGCCTCATGGACTTTCTTTGAGGACAATTCTACTTATTCTTCTGACAGTGACTCCTCATCGCAAGGCAAGGATCCAGTCTCTGATGGTCAAGTAAATGAACTGGTCTTGTCCCCTCAACGACAAACTCATGTTGACGATTCCCTGCTGCATAGTCTCATGCAATTTCTGCCTTCACTCTTTCATGCATGTCGTATACCTGGGGCAACTGACTGCATGGGGTACTTAATTCCACTTGCTTTAATGCTCATGGCCCCAGCAGACATCAAGCCAAAACGCTCATGGACAATGGCTTTCAAGCTACAAATCTCTTGCCACTGGGAAAGACTCCAAAGACCAAAAAGTTCAGTTGTCATCACGAAAATTGATGACTCTGTGAGTTCTAGGTGGCAAAGTCATGAGACAACTCTACTTGTGCCAAGGTCCTCTACTGTAGTAAGAATCCCTGCTCCACTGTTAGTGTTATGCCCTTGAGGCAATCATTTAGATGATTGTAACATGACTATGTTTATGAATAATAATATGATTATTGGTCCAATGAATGTATATCATTGTATTGATCAACAAGTATGTGACTTGATTATGAAGCTCTTTACTTAATGATGTAATTCGATAAATATCTCTGATCGGATATCATCGTATAGGACTACGATGAATAGATCAGCACATGTAGTGATCGATGATCATGCTTCATAGATCATGGGATATGGAGATATCATCTCTACATTGTGGACCATGTTGAAGAACATGGGTTAGATAGACCCGCTATGGGACACTGCGAGAATGTTTCATTCTTATGTGTCATCAGTGTATCTCATATCTAGAAGATGTATGATCCTTAGACCTGAGATTGTCATATTCCCTACATGTGTAATAGTTTTCCTTGGGGCTATCAAACACTACTTCCTAACCGGATAGTCATAAAGGTAGCTTTCATGTTTACTATGAAACGTGCGAGAGGGAAGTGAGCGATCAAGATGGAATTTGCCACTCCAATGAAACAGAGATATATGACAAGGCCACTCGTGTGATATGATTAAGAAAGTGCATGGCCATGCCGTGATTGAGGAGTCAATCACAACTTATTAATATATCACGGATACGAGAGATGGATTGAATCATCAAAGGATGACATGCTTCTCGCCTTGAGATCAATCTTCATATACTTGGCAAAGGGATTTTTACATGAGTTCTTTTGATAGGTTCTGCTCGATTTGATCACAAGATGTTTGGGAGTTGGCATACTTTGCAAGAAGCGCTACCAACTATTGGATTGAAAAGGAGTTTTCGAATCCATGTCCAAACGTATGTGAACCTGCAGGGTCACACACTTAATAGGCTGGGACGCATTAATTTGGATTGGATCCGTAATTAATGAACCTCGTGGGCTTAGTATGCTGGTGGGCCCTGGTTTAGGGTTTCATCTCGTGGCTATATAAGGAGGGGAGGAGGGAGGCGCAGGTGTGCTTTCCACGGTTTAGGTTTGATTCACTTGAAACCCTAGCCTCCTCCTCTCGCCCCCTCGCCGAGCGACTAGGTGCTTGCACACACGCGCGCAGCGTTCCATCTCTCGGGCGTGTGGACTATCATGGTGACGCCGCTGCGGCTCGCGGCGTGGGAGGACGATCCACGGCGAGGCGAGGACGATCCACTACATCGACGCAACGATCGCGGCGAGGACGAACCACTACATCGACGCGAAGGATTTCGCAAATGCGCGTCTAGTGGTAATCTTATCTATGATCCTCTTCTTGCGAGTAGCTTTACGGTTCTTGCGTAGTCTTTTTTTTTTTTTCGTGCTAGCGTAGCATACCGCGAGGCTCTCCCCTTGGACCCGCGAGGCGCCCCTCGGACCCGCCCACCGCCCGCCGGGACGCCAGGTAGCGCCGCCTTGGATGGACCAGGCGCCTCCTCGGACCGGAGTCGTAGGGTTGCTTTTGTTTAACTCGTTTTTGCAGGGAATTATGTGAAATAGTATGGCCTATGTGTATGTGATGCATGTAATTTCCACATGGCCTGCGTGCCGTGTTAATCCATAAGGCTATTTAAATTGTATAACGACTGCGTGTCGACTTGTGATGCTTCAAACCCTCATGTAAAATTCATTATCAAAAGTTGTAAGGAGTTGCATCCATAATGATGAAGACGATGGCTAGGTGAACAAATCAAGCAAGGTGGCTAGGTGAACAACCAAGCATGATGATGGAGATCTTAATGCTAAGGGCCATGCTATTTCACGACTTATTTTGATTTTACGTGGATGTGTGTTTTATCCTTGCTATTTTCTTTATGCTCATTGCATGTGATGCTATGTTCATAGTAATCTTTGTTCATCCTTATAGTTAAAAATCTTAAATCAAATTGTCCATCCAATTGTTGCACCTATCAAGAATTTAGATCGTTATTGATATGACTGCCAAAGTAGTATATCAATGGCTATCTCAATAGATGATAGGGATGTGTTGGACACATCACGCATAACAATGGTAGATTTAAACGAGCTATCAAAACGGTTTTGGGCTTGAGGACATAAGTGGTTGGGATTTGATTTGAGAATGAAGGAACCTATACAAGACAATTGGTGTCTAGGAAAACACACATGAGGCAGGTTTCTTAATTGGCACCGAATACGGAAGTGCTCCTCCTCATGTGAGCCCTTGGGGCAGGTTGACTGGCCATGAGTCAAGTTGATGGAGGCATTCATTACTTGTTTTATACTCAACAAACAAGAGTTACATATGATGTAATTAGCAAAGGTGTTGCTTACCTATGTCATTAAATTTCTAGCAGTGATGCCAAAGCTCACTAGTGTTTAATGAATATGGATCTTGAATACTCACTATGTGTCTATAAAAGGACATAAAATAGGAGTGTCTTTAATTAAAAAGTTTAATAAAAGTTTTACATAAACATAGTGCTTAGAATCTTTGCATATTTTTGTTGTAGTTCAATGGCACCTTCTCCTACTCCTGCTACACTGGTTTTGCTTTGAGATCGGTTTTGGAAAGGGAAAACTGAATGGAACTAATTTTGTTGATTGGTATCGCAACTTTGAGAATTGTTCTCAAGCATGAAAAGAAGGACTATGTTCTAGAGAATCCAATTCTGATGAACCACCAAAATGCTTGCTCGCAATTTGAGGGTTGAATATGAAAAGCATGTTAATGCTTCAGAGAGTCACTGTCTCATGCTAGTCACAATGGACTCGAGCTCCAAAAGCAATATGAGGACCAGGATGCTTACAATATGATTGTGGGCTTGAAGGGCATGTTTGGGAATCAAGCAAGAGCTGAGAGGTATGGTATCTCAAAGCTTTTATTTGCTTGTAAGTCGGTGAAGGCATCAGGTTAGTCCTCATGTGATCAAGATGATTGGTTACATTGGGAGATTGGAAAAACTTGAGTTTCCCTTAGCCTCGGTTTGGCCACAGATGTTATTCTCCTACGCCTCAGAGCTTTGAGCCATTCATTATGAATTTTCATATGAATAGCATGGAGAAGAGCCTAACCGAGCTACATGGGATGCTCAAGGTCATGGAGGAAAGCATTAAGAAAAACCCAATCATGTGATGATGGTTCAGAAAACAACTGCTTTCAAAAAGAGAAAGGCTAAGGTTGGGGGAACGGGAAAGAGCAAGGGCAAGGGCAAGGGCAAGGCTCAAGATGAGATCGCGAGCCTCAAAACTAAGCTTCAGAAGCTTAAAGTTGGCCCTCAACCTGATACCCAATGCTTCTATTGCAAGAAATCAGGGCATTGGAAACGGAACTGCGAAAAGTACATGGCAGATAAGAAGAATGAAAATGTGGTTTCCACTTTAGGTATTAATGTTATAGAAATTAATCTTGCTACTTCTTCACTCACTCATGGGTATATGATACCGGTTCGGTTGCTCACATTTGCAATTCGTTGCGGGTGATAAAGAGTAGAGACTTGGCAAAGGAGAAGTGGATCTTCGCGTGGGAATAAAGCAAGAGTTCTTTGGTCTTGCTGTTGGCACATACCCATTGCATTTGCCTTGAGGATTAGTTTTAGAACTCAATAATTGTTATTTTGTTCCATCTTTGAGTAGAAACATTATTTCATCTTCTTGTTTGGAACATGAAGGTTATGATTTGAAATAAAGAACTTTGTTTGTTCAATATTTTTGAATGATATGTATTATGGTCGTTGCCCCATGGTGGATGGGTTGTACGTCCTTGAACTCGAAGAAAACCTATCTATAATATTAATGTAAAAAGGCACCGCCTAATGATTTGAACCCTACCTTTTGTGGCATTGTCGCTAGGTCATATAAATGAGAAGCGCATGAAGAAGCTCCATGGTGATGGACTTCTAACCTCATTTGATTTTGAATCATTTGAAACATGTGAATCTTGTTTACTTGGCAAGATGACAAAAGCCCTTTCACAGTGTTTTAGTGAGAGAGCAAGTGAATTATTGGCCCTAGTACATACGGATGTATGTGGACCAATGAGCTCATCGCTAGGGGTGGGTTTCAGTACTTTGTAACTTTTACCGATGACTTCAGTAGATATGGATATATCTATTTAATGAGGCATAAATCTGAAACTTTTGAAAGGTTCAAAGAGTTTCAGAACGAAGTACAAAATCAACTTGGCAAAACAATAAAACACTTACGATCCGATCGTGGTGGCGAATACTTGAGCCAAGAGTTTGGTGATCATTTAAAGCAATGTGGAATCGTTCCGCAACTTACTCCGCCAGGAACGCCTCAATGGAATGGTGTGTCCGAACGACGTAACCGGACTTTATTAGATATGGTTCGGTCAATGATCAGCCAAACAGATCTGCCATTATCCTTTTGGGGTTTCGCTCTAGAGACAGCTGCGTTCACTTTGAATAGGGTCCCATCAAAATCCGTTGAGAAGAAGCCATATGAGATATGGACTGGGAGAAGACCCATGTTGTCATTTCTCAAGATATGGGGATGTGAGGCTTATGTAAAACGTTTACAATCAGATAAACTCGCACCTAAATCAGAAAAATGCTTTTTTGTGGGGTATCCTAAAGAAACAAAAGGATATTACTTTTACAAAAGAAACGAGAACAAAGTTTTGTTGCTCGAAATGGTGTCTTTTGGAGAAAGAGTTTCTTTCAAAAGAAATCAGTAGGAGTGATGTGTATCTTGATGAAGTTCGAGAATCACATGAATATGTTCAAGCTACCTCAACCTTCACAAGATGTACAAAGTGTTGTACAACCTGTGGAAGAGACTCCACTTCACGTAGGTCGGGAGGCCACGCCATGTACCTATTAGATATGGGAATGACATATTATTGTTGGACAATGATGAGCCCACGACTTATGAAGAAGCAATGATGGACCCAAACTCCGAAAAATGGCTTGAAGCCATGAGATCCAAATTCAATCCATGCATGACAATCAAGTTTGGAACTTGGTCGATTCACTGATGGTGTAAAAACCATTGAGTGCAAATGGATTTTCAAGAAAAGATAGACGTAGATGGAAATGTTCAGATCTATAAGGCACGGTTGGTGGCAAAGGGTTTCAAACAAGTTCAAGGAGTTGACTATGATGAAACTTTCTCACCGTAGCCATGCTCAAGTCTGTCCGGATCATTTTAGCTATTCTTGCATATTTTGATTATGAAATATGGCGGATGGATGTCAAAACAGCCTTCCTTAATGGGAATCTTTACGAGGATGTATACATGATACAACTCAAGGCTTTGTTGATCCTAAATATGCTAAAAGGGTATGCAAGCTTCAAAGATCCATTTATGGGTTAAAGCAAGCATCTAGGAGTTGGAACATTCGTTTTGATGAAGTAGTCAAAGGTTTTGACTTTATCAAAAATGAAGAAGAGCCTTGTGTTTACAAGAAGGCTAGTGGGAGCGCACTTGTATTTCTGATTTTGTATGTGGATGACATATTATTAATCGGGAATGACATTCCTATGCTTGAAGATGTTAAGACTTCATTGAAAAGGAGTTTCTCAATGAAGGACTTGGGAGAAGCATGCTATATCTTGGGCATAAAAATCTATAGAGATAGATCAAAAAGGTTAATTGGATTAAGTCAGGAAACGTACATTGACAAGATATTGAAAAGGTTCAATATGCATGAATCCAAGAGAGGTTTCATGCCAATGTCACATGGCATTAGTCTCTGCAAGAATCAGTGTCCTTCGACATCTGATGAGCGAGACAGGATGAGCAAGATTCCATATGCTTCAGACTATTGGGTCTATTATGTATGCCATGATCTGTACACGCCCAGATGTCTCATATGCTCTAAGTGTCACGAGCGTATACCAAGCGGATCTGGTGATGGTCATTGGATAGCCGTAAAAAATATCCTGAAGTACTTGAGAAGAACTAAGGGTATGTTCCTTGTTTTTGGAGGTGAGGAAGATCTGGTTGCAAAGGGTTACACCGATGCAAGCTTCCAAACTGACAAAGATGATTTTCGATCGCAATCCGGGTTTGTGTTTACACTTAATGGAGGAGCGATGGTGGAAGAGTTCCAAGCAAAACACGGTGGCGACTCTACGATGTAAGCGGAGTACATTGCGGCCGAGGCCGCAAAGGAGACTGTGTGGATTAAGAAGTTTATCACAGAGCTTGGTGTGGTCACTAGTGTCTCTAGTCCAATGGACATCTATTGTGATAATAGTGGTGCCATTGCACAAGCAAAAGAGCCTAGATCACATCAAAAGTCTAAACACATACTCCATCGCTTTCACCTTATTCGCGAGATTGTGGATAGAGGTGACGTCAGAATATGCAAAGTACATACGGAAACCAATGTGGCCGATCCGTTGACAAAGCCACTGCCACAGCCTAAGCATGAGGCGCACACAAGGTCTATTGGTATTAGATACTTAATTGATTGACTCAAGTGCAAGTGGGAGATTGTTAGTGTTATGCCCTTGAGGCAATCATTTAGATGATTGTAACATGACTATGTTTATGAATAATAATATGATTATTGGTCCAATGAATGTATATCATTGTATTGATCAACAAGTATGTGACTTGATTATGAAGCTCTTTACTTAATGATGTAATTCGATAAATATCTCTGATCGGATATCATCGTATAGGACTACGATGAATAGATCAGCACATGTAGTGATCGATGATCATGCTTCATAGATCATGGGATATGGAGATATCATCTCTACATTGTGGACCATGTTGAAGAACATGGGTTAGATAGACCCGCTATGGGACATCGCGAGAATGTTTCATTCTTATGTGTCATCAGTGTATCTCATATCTAGAAGATGTATGATCCTTAGACCTGAGATTGTCATATTCCCTACATGTGTAATAGTTTTCCTTGGGGCTATCAAACACTACTTCCTAACCGGATAGTCATAAAGGTAGCTTTCATGTTTACTATGAAACGTGCAGAGGGAAGTGAGCAGTCAAGATGGAATTTGCCACTCCAATGAAACAGAGATATATGACAAGGCCACTCGTGTGATATGATTAAGAAAGTGCATGGCCATGCCGTGATTGAGTCAATCACAACTTATTAATATATCACGGATACGAGAGATGGATTGAATCATCAAAGGATGACATGCTTCTCGCCTTGAGATCAATCTTCATATACTTGGCAAAGGGATTTTTACATGAGTTCTTTTGATAGGTTCTGCTCGATTTGATCACAAGATGTTTGGGAGTTGGCATACTTTGCAAGAAGCCGCTACCAACTATTGGATTGAAAAGGAGTTTTCGAATCCATGTCCAAACGTATGTGAACCTGCGCAGGTCACACACTTAATGGTGGGACGCATTAATTTGGATTGGATCCGTAATTAATGAACCTCGTGGGCTTAGTATGCCGGGTGGGCCCGGTTTAGGGTTTCATCTCGTGGCTATATAAGGAGGGAGGAGGAGGCGCAGGTGTGCTTTCCACGGTTTAGGTTTGATTCACTTGAAACCCTAGCCTCCTCCTCTCGCGCCTCGCCGAGCGACTAGGTGCTTGCACACGACGCACCGCGTTCCATCTCTGGACGTGTGGACTCTGCGGTGACGCTGCTGCGATCAAGGGCGTGGGAGGACGATCCACGGCGGGCGAGGACGATCCACTACATCGACGCAACGATCGCGGCGAGGACGAACCACTACATCGACGCGCGAAGGATTTCGCAATCTGCGCGTTGTCGGCGCTTTCTAGCGCCGCAAGTAAATTTGTAAGTCTAAGGGGCTGCGCGTTCCGCTCCTGAATGGTTAGACCGAGTCCAAGATGTATACTTGGTTCGGGCCAAGGTCCCTACTCGGTTCGTGCGTTGGTGTTGTATTCATCAAAAGTGCGGATGATCGCACCGAAGTTTTTTACAAGCGAGAGGTGGAGCCTCAACACTAGAATGATCTAAACTTAGCTCCTGTAAGGAGAAGAAAAAGAAGAAGAGGAAGAAGAGGAAAAGCTCTCTTGTAGCTCTTACTCACGCCTGTTAGGAGGTTCCCGCCTCCTTTTATTCAATCTGAAGGCGGGGTTACATCGAGAATTGGCGGTGCCGGCGAGCTACTTCTAGGGCTTGATCTTGCCCGCCGTCGCCAATCGTTCCGCCGATCGGTCGCTTGCTCGCTGATCGGTCGCCGCTCGAGCCTATCTTTGGGTCGGTGGTCTAGCTGGTCAGAGCGGTTAGGTAATCCTCCGGGAAGTGGCGTAGCTGCTCTCTGTGATCCATGTGGGTGCTGACGTAGTCGCGTGTGACGTTGGAGTTGCCTCGGGAGAGAGCGTGTCCTTGCACTGTGGGTGGCTGGCTGATGGGACAGGAGACGTGGCTTCAGCAGCTATCAAACTGTCTTGGGAAGGGACCACCTGCCCTCGCTCAGTCACTTCGAATGACCGTTCGTGGGGCACGTGGCCTTAGGTTGACACGGACTCCGATGCGCGGCACGCGGCCCTCGGCGGGGATTATCATGGTTCGGTCGGCCGGGGATCCCGTCCCCTGCGGGGTCGGGAACCTCGCTGAGTCGGAGTCGCGGGATCCCGCCCCACCGCGGGGTCGGGAACCTCGCTGAGTTGAGTCGGGGATCCCGCCCCGCCGCGGGGTCGGGAACCCTCTTTGAGTCGGAGTCGGGACCGGTCGGGAATGGTCTCCTGAATGGTCTCGAGGCATTTGGGTAGCAGGCCGGGGACGGCCTGTTTAGGCTGGGGCCGTATTCGAGGCCGCCTGCTTGCTGCTCTGGGCTTTGCTTGTTGCAATTGGGCCGTTGGTGCACCCCTGTTTTATGAGTATTCGTCACGCGTCTAGTGGTAATCTTATCTATGATCCTCTTCTTGCGAGTAGCTTTCTGGTTGCGCGGTAGTCTTTTTTTTTTCGTGCTAGCGTAGCATACCGCGTTTCCCTACATCCACGACCCACCAGGGCCAAAACCCCAATCTCCACTCATTCCCTCAGGAGAAGTCCTAGGCTCAAGGAGCTGTACAAAGGGATTAATCTACATTTGTCATATCAGAGGGCGCAATGGAAGATTGCCAAAAGAGCTCCACCCAATGTCACTATCCAAGATATATCAGACAACCTCATCAACACTCTCAAGGAAGATCCAACAGATCAATCTCTAACCCCCCAGAGCTTCCAATTCAGATCATGCAACAATGGGCAGTACATCTATGTGGTGTTCCTGCTTCTAAAGTCTCAAGGGACAACCTCCTCAAAGTTCCTGATGACAGCGATGACAACCAGCCCGACAATACAGATCCTCATAGACCTTCCTCTTCTAGTTGCTAGGAGGGCTATCTGTCAAATGCAGGGGAACCTATCTCTCCTTTGCTCAAACTTTTTGTTGCTTTGGAGGTTGAATGATATAGTTTGGTTATTAAGTTGTTGTCTCTTTATCAGTATGTTTTCTTTTGGTGTTGTTCACCTCCCAGTTTTTGGCTACATGATCCATCTCCATCATCTGGACCTTGCAGTCCATATGTCATCCCATGACACTAGGTCCTCACCATGACAAACCCTAACAGAAACTTCAACATCCTTTGCTGGAACGTCAGAGGTATGAATTCTGACGATAAGTTGAGAGCCATTAAAGACAATGTCAATGAAACTAACTTCTCTGTTGTCTGTATTCAAGAAACGAAAAAAGAATTCATCCAGCATTCTTTTCTTAAGCTTTGCTTGCCTTGACACTTTGATAAGTTCGCCTATTCGCCATCTGTGGGCGCCTTTGGAGGGATTTTAATAGCTTGGTCCGATGCGAATTTTAATGGAACTGTAAATTATCAAAGTTCTTTTGCCATCACCGTTACCTTCGTTTCCAATTATGATAATCAATCTTGGACTCTTTCGAATATTTACGACCCTTGTGCTAATCTAGCTAGATAAGACTTCATCACCTGGTTTTCTCACATCGAGCTTCTTCCCAATGTAAACTAGATTTTTATGGGGGATTTCAATAGAAGCAAACTGCGTGGAAACATCCTCAACAATATGAGTGGAAACATCCTCGACAATATGCTTTTCAATAGTATCATCAACTCATTAGGTCTCTTTGAGCTTCCTTTAAAAGGTCATAATTTCACTTGGAGTAACATGCAACAAGATCCGCTACTGCAGCAATTGGATTGCTTTTCACTTCTCCAGATTGGACATCCCTGTTCGCTAATACCTCTATGCTGGCCCTAGCTAAAAATGTCTCTAATGACTCACCTTGTCTCATTACCATCGAATCGGGTATTCCTAAGTCTAATTTATTCAGATTTGAAAAATTCTAGCCAGAGCACCTGGGCTCTTGGACATAGTGCATCTCTCGTGGAATCGGCAAGTAAATGAACTTGAGATTCCGAAAAGAATATCTCTGAAGCTTAAGAATGTCATAAGACACTTAAAGGATTGGAGTAAACAGTTTTCACAGCTGTCAAATCTCACCAAAAGTTGTAAGGCTATCATCTTGCTCCTCGATGGCATTGAGGAGAAAAGGAACCTCGTCCGCATAGAACAAAACTTTAGGATGATCATCAAAAATCAACTCAACAGACTGCTTCACTACAAACAACTTTACTGGAAAAAAGAAGCACCACCAAATGGATGAAATTGGGAGATGAAAACACCAAGTACTTCCATTCTGTGGCAACAGATAGAAACAGAAGGAACAAAATTGCTCATTTGCAGTCTGAGGATGGCACAGACTTTTTTTATCATTAAACCAAAGCGGCTCTTCTGTGGTGTAGCTTCAAAAACAGAATGGGAGTTTCAGGTGAGCCTATAATGCACTTCGACCTTGCTCAGTGTAACATCCAAAAATTTGAGTTTTGAAATGTTTGAATTCAAAAATAAACCATTTGCATTTTCTTGAATTAATCCCAGCTTAATTTGAATTTTCCATTAAAGGAAGGATTTAATTTGACTAAACTATCCATCAAATTAAAGATTTCCAGTTTTAGTTGGGTTCATTGTGCTCCAAGGAATTTTTCTGTATTTTTGGGGATTTTTCTGAATTTATTTGGTATTTATTTGAATTTATTTGCTTTTATTTGAATTTCTGGATTTTCTTAATTCGGAAAATGATTTTTTTTTCAAAAAGCCTTTCGGGCCGAATTCCCGCAGGGCCATCCTTTTTCTTCGCTCAGCCCGCACCTCGGCCCAGCTTCGCCACGCCCAGCCAGTCCGCGCGCGCCACGTCGTCGCGCCCGCGAAACCCTAACCCTAGCCGTCGCGCCGCTCGGAGTCCTGCCGCCGCACGCTGTCGTCCTCGGACTTCGGGTCGGGCACGCCTCCCGAGACCCCTATTTAAGCCGCCGAGCGCCTCCCGAGGTTCCCCTCGCGCCGCCGCTTCTTTTGCCCCCTCTCTTGCTGCCCGAGCCACCGCCGTTTCTTCGCGCGAGCTCGTCGGAGTTTATCATCGTGCCCGACACCTTCCACCGCCTTTTCCTTCACCGCCGGTGCGTCTTCGCCACCGCCGCTGGTCTCTTTGCCTTGCCCGCATTGCCCCATTCCCGGTCCGCCTTGTTCCGGGTCCGATCCGTCGCCGTGAGTCGTTCGCCGCGTTTTCTTCCTCACCTCCGGTAAGCCTCGCGCCGCCACCTCGCCGTTGTTCCTCGCCATGAACCTCAGCCGTCCGATCGGTGGCATCTGCTCCAGATTGCGCCACGTCCTTTGCCGCCGTAGCCCCGCTTCTCGGCCGTCCGATCTGGCCCTCTCGCCAGATGAGCGACGCGTGGCGCCTGCGTCAGCGCTGGCGACGTCGGCCGTGCACCGGGTGCACGGTGAACCGGCGCAGTGCCATAAACCCAGTCCACCGTGAACCGGATGATGTCAGCGTTGCGCAATAAATCGATTTTCCCGTATAAAAATAAATCCAGAAATTCCGAATTTCTGATTTTTAGCCTTTTTCTCTGATTTAATTTACCAGAAGCTCGTTCTCCCTCATACGAACTTCGATTGAGGCGATTCAAGTTTCTAAATTTTTATAAAATCAAGATCTATCTTCCAGAGCCATTTATTTTCAGTTTTGAGCTTGTTTGAGTCTCTGTTTTGTATTTATTTGGTTTTGTTGCTTCTTTTCCGGTAGACGCTAATTCCGAGGGAGCAAACGAAGACTTCGAAGACCAAGACTCAGCACTAGATCAGCAAGGCAAGTCGTAATCCTTTGATCATATTAGTCCTTTGTTTGCAAAAGTAATTTACTTTATTACAATTGCATGCTATTTTGTGTATCAATGCTTATTTAATGGGAGTAGATGTATACCTAGTTGACATTATGCCACCTTGATTAATTGGGATGCCATGTATCCATTGTTAAACCTACGTTGGGACATTACTAGTTGGACATAATCATTATACCAACATTGGGTTATGTAGCTATGCTTAGACATGCTTAGATATACATTGGGATTCATGTCACACATTGAATAATGTTAATCTTGACTTAATGAGATATTGAATCATGGCCGTTAGCCACTGTTGTAAAATTTATTGTACCATGGCGGGGTTTGCCATTGGTCTTGGTTGAACGAATTGTTTTCCCTCGGGCAAGTGATCGTGCAATAAAGGGGGTGCTTTCTAGCACATTGGGATGTGGATGTCTTGCCTGAGACAACTTAAGGACTTAATCTTGTGCGCTATTGAACTGGGCCTAACCGTACTACCACGAGTCTGGTATGGGACAGACTTAGCTGATTAATTTGCAATGTCTAGCCTTGAGTACTGCCAATTGGTGGTGTGGGTTCCGGGATGGACGGGTAGATTCGCAAGGCGCAAGAGGGGGCCCTAAGGGGCGAAACCTTAGCGGGCAGTACCGAGTTTAGACAGTGCATTGTAAAGGCTTTGTCATGACATCTATGCGACAAACCAAAGGAAGTGTGTTAAGATCGATTGCACAAAGAGATGGTCATGTCTTGTGGGTAAAGTTGTACAACCTCTGCAGAGTGTAAAACTATTCGAATAGCCGCGTCCGCGGTCATGGACAAGCCCGGGAATTTCACACGGGGTATAGAGTGTTTCATAAAATGTGGAATGTGGAATTGTTGGGATGTGAACGGGGAGTTCACTGTTGTTTTGTTGTCTATCATTGATCTATCAATCATTTATTTACCTTTTCATAAATATGCTTTCAATCTATTTATTGTATTTCAATTCAAGTTATTGCTTTCTGCAAATGAAACGTATAGCCATCCTTGTCAAGCCGTGCATGAATATATTGCATCAATTCCCTACGGCTTGCTGAGTACTTTTTGTACTCACGGCTTTATGCCCTTGTTGATCAGTTGCTGAAGGAGATAATGAATATCATGAGGAGGAATTCTATGAAGACTACGTGGATTAGGAAGGCGTTTCCCAGACGATTGCCTGTGGCATGTCGTATGGCTCAAGTTATCTTTTTCGCTGCAATAGTATTTGTTTCTTAAGCCCTTAAGGCATAATGGTGTAAACATTGACCATAAGGTCGTTTGCTTTATTTAATAATAATTTGCTTCTTCTTAGTTAATTCGTTGTATGGAATGGTATTTCATCTATGTTTCCATTGTGTGCACTAGCGTGATCCTGGACTAGTGCAGTATACACAGAGGGTTTCGGATTTGCAAATCCGGGTCCTGACACTCAGTTGGTTGATCCAGTAAATGGGCTCAACGACTTAATTTCCCCTTTTACAAGGGAAGAAATCAATACTGTGGTGCAAGCGCTTCCTTTGGCTAAAGCGCCGGGACCGGATGGATTCAATGGCATGTTCTTCAAAAAAATGCTGGCACATCATTGTAGCAGAATTCTATGCTCTTTGTGATCAGTTCCACTCAGAGAACATAAACATTCATCCCATTAATGGGTCTTTCATAGTGCTCATTCCAAAGACAACATCCCCCCGTAAGGTGTTTGATTATAGACCAATATCTCTCATCAACTCAAGCATCAAACTCATTATAAAGATCCTTGCCAACTGATTACAGAAAGTTATTCTTCGGTTAGTTCACCGAAATCAATATGGATTTATCAAAACAAGAACTATTCAAGATGGCCTTGCTTGGGTGTTCGAATATTTACATCAATGTCACCATAGTGCAAGACAGTGTGTCATAATAAAGCTCGACTTTGAAAAGGCTTTTAACACGATTGAGCATTCTGTCATCATAAACATGATGTCGCAAAAAGGCATACCACACAAATGGATTTCTTAGATGCAGCTCAATCTCTCCTCAGCGCAAGCGTCGATTCTTTTGAATGGCATGCCAAGCAAACATTTCAATTATAAAAGGGGGTCGGGCAGGGAGATCCTTTGTCACCGCTTTTATTTGTTCTAGCTACAGATCTCCTTCTGTACATTGTGAATAGAGCGCATTATGAATAGAGCGGCACAGATAGGCATCATTCAATACCCCAGTCCTAATGCTAGCAGCTCTGACTATCCAATTATTTAGTATACTGATGATACTCTTCTCATCATGCCGACGTGTCCCAGACAACTCTTTTGTCTCAAAAGTCTACTTCAAACCTTCACGGATTCAATTGGTCCCAAAGTAAACTTTCAAAAATCATCCATGTACCCAATCAATGTGGATGCCACCAGGTTCACGGTTCTAGCTCAGACCTTTGGTTGCCCTGAGGGTCAGCTTCCCTTTACTTACCTTGGTCTCCCCATGGAAACCTCCAGGCCAAAGGTCAAGGACTTTGCTCCTCTTTTTCAGAGAATTGAGAATCGACTCTCAGGCAGCATGACATTTTTATCCTATGGAGGAACACTTACAATACTCAATTCCATCATGTCTCTGCTTCCAACTTATCGTATGTGTACCCTAAAGCTATCGGCAATGGTTATTAACCGAATTGACATAGCCCGAAGACATTGTCTCTAGAGGAGATCAAGGGATCTTCACAACAGGAACCCGTCCTTGATAGCCTAGAGCAAAGTAGGCGCACCCAAAGATAAAGGAGGCCTGGGAGTCCTTAATCTAAAAATTCAGAACAAGGCTATGCTTCTCAAACACCTTCATAACTTCTATAACAAAAAGGACACACCTTGGGTGCAATTAATTTGGGCCTCTTACTATCACAACCAAATACCTCATTCAGAACCTTATGTTGGTTCCTTCTGGTGAAAGGATATTATGAAAATGAGTGATTATTACAGAGGTGTTGCTTCAACTATGATTGGTTCTAGAAAAACTGTAAGCTTTTGGAAAGATCTATGGAATAACACTCTCCCCAACGAGTTAGTTTGCGCTTTTATTTAACATGATGGCTGGACTAATCATTTCAACATTCCCCTATCCGAACAAGTGTTTCAGGAGCTTCAACTTCTTACCATCTTCGTTCAACAGGTTCATTGTTCAAACACGACAGAACGACTAAAATCTAGGAGAAAACACCCCAATTTAGAATTGAGCTTTCCAAGAACTATTCCTTTCTTATGTACTTGCAAGAACAAAATAAATGCCAGTGTTGCAGGTTCTGGTTCAAGGCACAACAATATATTGCAGAACGACTAAAATCTAGGAGAAAACAGGAAGTACTTGAATATTTATTGAAGTATACTCTGGAACCATCCAAACTACAGTGGATGACTATGAAACTAGATGGTACAAATAGTATGCAATTTCCATTATAAACTGAGCAACTCCTTGCAGTTCAGTACATTGAGCTTCCATATCGAACAAATGAAAAGTATTTGATATTTTGATACATTCCGGTAAGCAAGGATTTAAATTCAATGAATTAAATTATCATGCTTATGTTTTTCAATGAAGTAAATTATCATGCTTATGTTTTTCAATGAAGTAACTACGGACGGGACCAAGAACCAAATTAACCCTCGAACATTCATACATACAGCCCACTCTATCCACAATCTCCATCTCACAAGTGGAAGGATTTACTAATTTGTGAGAAAGAGCTAAAAGCATACCAGGGTTTTGGATCCTCTCCAACAGCACAACGATTGTTACCCAGAGCAGAGCAGGCAGGTTACGGCGGAGGCGAGCTCGCGGGGGATGCGTAGCGCCCAGAGCTACAGCCGTCGAACTTGCTCTCATTCGGCTTCTCCTTGTCCATGGCCATTCAGGGGAGTAATTACGATTCAGAGGAACTAAATGGCCACTTAGCAAAATCTATCAATTTAACCCATAAAAAGAAACCCAACATCCACACAAGAAACAATCGAATTAATCAACGCATTAATCGGCAATTGCTCAGAATGCCACAGGCTCGCTCAAGAACATCACACGGTCGCCAAGACATAGGCCGAGAGATCGTCTTGTGGTGGCGAACGGACCGATGGAGTGCCCGAGTGGATGGCGCACAGGTCGGGTGGGGGAGGCCGGAGAAGGGAACTGCTGCCTTGGGTGGGGAAGGTCTGGGGACTTGGATTAGGGATTTGCGGAACCCGGGTTGGGGATTTTGGATGGCGAGGTGGGGGCGGCCGGGCAGGCCGTAGGGTGCTAAGGGCAGTATGCGGTAGGGTAGGGTTTCCAACCTGAGCGGATATTAAACGGATACTAACCGAATAGTTCCAAATAAAAATATGGATATATCCGAATCCGACGGATATTATCATTCCGAATCTGTTTTCGTATCCAAAAAAACTATCCGAATCCGTATCCGATATCCAAAAAAAAACCCGGATATTCGAAATTATGTTTCAAATAAGATCCAAATTTACACAGACGGATGGACGGTCGGGAATTATCCACTCCGTTTGCACCCCTACTAACATGGCAAGACAGGAGGTCGCGCACCGAGCTGAGTTCATCATGTGAACTAGCTTGGTCAAATCCAACACCCTATTGCCTGTGTCACCGCCCTGTCCCTGCTATACTTCGGCCAAACCCCACGAAATTCGTTCCACCGCCTTCGACTATCCCCATTCAAACCCTGCCGCACCACATCCACTGCCTATAAAAGTCGGTGAAGCACCATGGAACTCCCTGCACCTCCTCCCCACTTCCTATTGCCGACAACCTCGATCAATTATTGCCCAAATCAGCCACATACCGAAGAACACCGAGAAAAGGGGGGCAAAACCGAATCCAACTATTCGGTGAGCTTCTTCTCAATTCATTTGGCCTAAAGCACCTTCTTGACCTCCTTAACCCATCCCACTTCTTGGTTTCAGTTGAAACCACCCGAAGCACCGCCACCGCAAGGTCTTCTTCTTCGTGGCAGATCACACAGTGGTGGAGTAGGTCAACCATTCTCCGACACTGCAAAACAGTAAAATGGGTTCCTTCTAGCCCCGTGATACTTCATCTTGTTTATACCATAAACAGAGCTCTAGCACCATCTTCACTTTTCCTAGCCAACCACCATTGCTGCCACTGCCCGACTCCGATGGCAGCCTACTCCCGGTGGCCACCGACCACCAGTGAGCCACCCCTTAGCTCCCCTAGAACCACCTCCACCTATTCCATCCGTCGGTTGGGGAAGAACGCCGGCGAGCCGTCGTCGGTAGTTTCCTCCACCGCCTCCTCTGTTTAGGTTCACTGACAGGAGGGCCCCACCTTGTCAGCCACAGTGTTGGAATTTAAAAGAAAACCGGGAAACTCAAAATGGGAAAAACCGTTTCCCTTTAGGGAAAACGTATTTTACAATTTTTCCCGAATTTACAAAACCTAGGACATTCAAACAGACTTAATTTCTGCAATTCAAATCCAAATTAAGTAAAATAAATTTATAAATTCATATAAAATCATGTATATTCAGAATATGCAAAAATATTTAATTTTAAAATTCAGTTGAATTATTTGAATTTAATTTTGTATAAACCCTATTATGGACACTATTGCAAATATGAAAACCGTTACTTTTAAAAATATGAAATAAATTTATAAATGCTCTTGAGACCCTAAGAATACCATTTCTGAAAAACATTTAAATTTTAACCTCATTTGAACAAAATTTATAAATAGATCATTACTCAATGCATAGAAAATCCAAATAGCTATATTTATTGTATAAGTATTCAAAATAGAGTAAAACCAGTTCCTAAGCTTTCTAAGACCATAGTATCCCTGTTTGTGCAAAGATATTTAATCTAGGTTCCCTGCGTAAAAATTTTGGATTTTAGGTACAAATACCTAATATGGTCAACATTAGAAATGTATAAACCTTAACCCATAAAATTATGAAATAAATTTTATTAAATTTATGAAACCATAAGTAACTCACTTCTACAAAAATATTTAGATTTGAAGTTAGTTTACATTGAAATCACAAATAGATTAGTTCCAATACCTTTTAAATTTAAATAACTATAATTATTGCAAATAAGTTCAAAGAACCAATTCTTAAGCTCTGTTAATACCATGGTACCCCTATCATGCAAAAACATTTCATATTTGAATTAATTTGAAACAAGTTTGTATATAACATTGCTCTTAATTCACATATGAATAGAATATAGTTAAAACACATAAATAAAGAAGAATACATGTAATCCTGCAAGAATAGTTAATGTTTAACTTAGTTTGAGTTGAGTTCTTTAATAGCTTTGCTTTCCATGTACAAAAGTTAAAATATGAAGAACCTTTACAAATAAATGTTGATACATGAAAAATCAGTTCTTAAAAGCTCTATAGGACCAAGCCATCTAATACTATAAAAATCATTATGATTATTCATTGTTTGCACTTAACCCCTAGATAAAACATACTTTCATATAATATATACTTAAAATTTTAAATATAAACAAAAAAAATTAAATAAAATATCATAAATAAATGTTAGATCATGTAGGACCAATTTTAAAAGTCAAGACCATCTCAATCTGCAAGAAGAATTTAATGTTTAATTTAGTTTGAATTAAGTTCATAAAAGAATTCATTTTCTATGCACATAAAAACTAAAACATTAATAACTTTCACATATGAAAACTAAAATATGCAAAACCAGTTTCAAGACATTTCTAGGATCAAGACCTGCTAATGCTACAAAAATGGTTGCATGTGCATGTAAGTTGCATCCGCAAACCTAAAACAAATCTGACCTTTTATAACGTAAATACATAAGATTAGGAAATGAATACAATATCACAAATAAACACTAATACCAATAGGACCAGCTTAAGAATACTCCCTAAGGAAAGACCATCCTATCCTATAGAAATAATTCTATTTAATCATGCTTTCCATCTGAATCCTATTAAAAGCCTAAACCTTTGTGCTATAAATCCTAAAATCAATAACACAGACGAATAAACCTATATAATAAGAAATCAAGATTAGAAGTGTTTCTATCACTGGAACCATTGTATTGATTCATTTGACTTCTTTTTTCCTCATACGGTTATTTGCTTCTTATTGCTATTATACGAACGTGTAGACGTCGACGCAATTGAAACTGCTACTGAAGATTTCGACCCTGAGTCAATTCCTGAACCAACAAAGCAAGGCAAGAACCCTCTTTGATAATATTGATCCTAGTGTTTTAATTTTGTTTTGTTTTGTTAAAATATATTTATGCATGCGCGTATTTTCTGTAAATTCGCTATATTGTGGTACTGGTAGCTGTAACCCTATCTCATGAAACTTTCTTAATAAATATTGACATGTGAACCTTAATAACCTAAGAATAAGGTTAGACAATACATAATATCAACATGGGTATACATGATTACTTAATAACCATGCTTAGTAAAGAAACATGTTGCTCTTTATAATTTAAAAAGGTTGGATATGATTAAAAAGGTTGGATATAATATTAAAGTTTGTCGATATTTTGTTAAAAATGAAAATAAAACTATGGTTTTGACGCGAGCAATTATTGGCAATAGCCGGATATGCATGTGACTTGCATATAGTGTAGGGGAGATTATCGGTCGGGTCAGATTAAGGACCAAGCTATGGGTTATTTTCAGGCCAAGGACACATACAACCACAAGTGTTGTTATGGGATGGCCTTAACCTATTAGGTTACCTATGTTTAACTTAGCACATTAGAAGGCTGGAGTAGCACAAGCACTCCGGGTAGGTTTGCTTGTAGGGTTTCTACATACCAATGCAATGGTATATGCCTTGCTATAGGGAGAAATGGTGATGGCAGGAGCAACTATCTTGGTTACGGTGTGAATGATATCATGTCTTGGGTTTGCGTTTCTGCCACCTTAGCAAGGATTTAACATCACCGGGCTGGTGCAAAGTTAGATATATGTAATGTAACGGTTATGTTTTGATCTCTCTGCGTCACACCAACGGAAGTGTACTAATAGTTTGCACAAAGAGTTGATCTTTTCTTGTGGGTAAAGTTGTACACCTCTGCAGAGTTCAAATCTTTTCGAAAAGCCGCATCCGCTATCATGGGCACTTGGTAAAGTCATCACATAGCTAGATGTTTTGGTATTTTCATGTAACATCCTAGAAATTTAGGAAAATAAAATAAAGTGGTTAGTATGCTTTTATTGTACATTTGAATTTACTTCTGAATTTATACATTGATTTTCATGTTTTATTTTTGTATTAACATTCTTTTTCACGCAAATTAGTACATTCTAAAGAAACACACAAAAACTTCAAGTAACCCAATCTAGAAAATAATTTTATAAAATACTACAAGAGTTTAATGATAAATACAAATATTCTAGAATTTTTGGATGAAATTTAAGTGCCCTAAAAATTGAAAAACAGTTTGAAAACAACAAATTTCAAGAATTTTCATTTGAAAACTAAAGCAGAGAATTGAATGAACCCAAATAAAATGGAAATTATGAACATAGGGCTACCAGCAAAAATTTTTCAGAAATTTTCAAACCACCTGAAACCGTTTTAGGAGTTGACCAAATCACCCCAACCACTCTGTCACAATGTCGCAAAGGTACAGTGTTGCGACCAGTACTGTGACCAAGTGCCGACCACCAGTCACTGGCAATGACCCCCACGCCAACCATGGCCCCATCGGCCAGCCCCTCTTCCTTCCCCTCCCTCCTTCCATCTCTCCCCCGGCCCTGCACAAGCCTTTCCATGTGCTGCCCCGGCAGGCCTTGCCTGCCACGCGGTCGCCGCATGCAGGAACTCCGCCCGCTCCGACCGTGCTCAAGCCACAGCCACTGATGCCTGTGACCAGTGCCATCCCGTCACCATCCTCCCTTCCTCTCTCTACACCATTCCAATCCAGAAGGCCAGCCATGCAGCATGGGCCCGCGCAGGAACTAATTGCCACGCGGCCGTGGCCAGCAAGCCTCACTTGCTCCGCTGCCCATACCTTCACCTCGCATGCTCCGCTACGCTGCCGTAAAGGCCATCGAAGCTGCCCTTTTGCTCGCCGCACCTCACTCTCTACCTCCAAGGGCCTACTGATCTCGGGTGAGGCCAGCGAACGAATTATTCACACAAGCAATCGCAGGGTGAGCTCAACAGAGCAATTTTCCCTACCGCGATGCTCCTCACAATCGCCCTAACTCCTCATCTCTCTTGATTTCCCCAAAAACCACCAAAACACCGCTGCGGCTTCCCCCTTCTTCCCCAATGCCAGCCGCACGGTGGTGGGCCGCTCTGACCAACCTCCGCAACACCGAGGTAGACAAGGTGATGCATTTTCACCTCCTAAAGCTCTTCCCCACCTCCACCGAGCCTCTGCGCCTTCTTCCTCCTCTCCAGCAAGCCCTTCCACGGAGCACCGCCCCCTTCCGTCGCCAGCGTCCCTCGCCATCGCACCGCCGCCATCGATCGGTTCCTGAGGTTCACCGTCGATAAGCTCCCCTGAGCCACGCTCTGTTTTCTGTCACTGACGTATGGGCCCAGCACGTCAGTCACATGCGCGTTCGTCCTCACGCCGACGCTGACAGTGGGCCATGGCTATCAACCACTCACTCGCACGTGCACTCGCTGCCACACGGGCCCAGCTGGTCAGCCGCACAGGCACTAACGCACGCACACGCTCGCAGACACTGACAGCGGGCCATGGTCGCTCGACCATCGCGGCGCGAGCATTATGATCACGTCAGATCATCGACAGCGGGCCCTAGCTGTCAAAGACCGCGGCTGAATTCAAACGCTCCCGCGCGTAAAGCGAAAGTACGCTTTCGGTGAAATGAAAGTGTGTTTTCTGATTTCTGATGTTTTTCAAAACCGTCCAAATTCAATTGGCCATAACTTTTGAAATATAGCTCCAAATTTAGTGAAACAAATTTATAAATTTGTGAAACATCATGTAGAATCTGAATATGTAAAAAGTATGTGAGTTTTGGTCAATGTGAAGTAAATGAGCTCGAATATATGCTTTAGGCTGAAGATGTGCATAATACAAATTTTTTCACAAATCATGTCTAAAAATGATGAAACAAATTTTACCATGTTCCAAAGGTCACAATATTTCAAAATATATAAAAATATTTAAATATTGACATAGTTTGTATCAAATGGTTAAATAAGCCAATTTCAATACATGCAAAATTCAAATAGTCATAACTTGTACAAATAAACTTCAAATTTGATGAAATTAGTTCCTATGACCTTGTAAAATGATTCCCTCTCTGTTTATGCAAAAACATTTAAGTTTTGAGCTCAGTTTACTTATATCCATGGTTAGGAAGGATCAAATAGTGCTTGTCGACTTTTGTAGTCAGCAATAAATTTTATGGGGCAGGCGCTAGATCTCAAACTCGAAGGTCACACAAGACAAAGGATTAGACAGGTTTAGGCCCTCGACGGAGGAGGTAATACCCTAGTCCTGTGTGCTGGGATTATGTGGATCTCTTGGATCTAAGATTGCTCGTGAGATCTATGATGCGATGTCTGATCCCTCTGTTGTTGCCCACCCTCTTCCTTATATAGTGGGGGTGGGGCGGTTTAAAGAGTCCTGATCGGTCTAAGGGATTCCGATCGGTTACTAGATTCTAGTCGGTTACGGGATAGAGTTTACATCTTTGTCTACCCTATCAACGACTCGAATTACAACTGTATCTCTTATATCTAAATACATGTCCAACTGTCTATTGGATGTAACCCCTTCCACACGGCAACAAGGCTTGGTGCGGAGGTTATCCTCTGGGCCTCCCATTGGGCCCTGTCTCTTCCTTAGGCGCTTCTGGGCCGGTTATGAAGACACCTGGTTTCATATATTCCACAGTAGCCCCCGAGTGATTCATGATCCGGTTGCTATATCTTTATCTGGGATTCAACTTGGTTCCGTGCTTTTAGCTTCTAGTATAAACCTCTGACTGGCTTCTTCTTTGATTTGAATGCTTCTTCTTGCAACAAGGGGATTATGAAGGACTCGAATATATCCCTGGACAGTCTTTGAAGTTGTTTTGACCTCTTGAGTCAATTCTTTTTCCAAAAAGCTCTTTGGCTTCTGAACCATAGTAAGGCCCTGTTTGGCAGAGCTCCAGATTCCAGCTCCACCTCAGAGCTGGAGTTTGTAGGCTAAAATAAAGTGAATTAAGTTTATATTTTTAGTCTAAAATGTAAATAAGATGATCCACATAAACACTCTTAATGTACTCACAGCTCCAGCTCCATAAATTTCTGGAGCTAGGAACACCCTGCTCCACCAACTCCACGGATTTTGGTGGAGCTGGAGCTGTCCCAAACACCCCCTAACTCTAAGTGTACTCGGCTTCTGACGTCTTTACATCCTCGCATTTACTTCAACCTTATCGTATCGGCTATAAAAAGTAAACCAACGCTTGTAGAATGCATTCCTTCTCGCTTAGTCCTCCTCTTCCTTACTCCAAGCTCTAGCTTCTTCATGAGGAATCATATGGACGACCGGGACCCTGAGCTGGCCGAAGAATGGGCGCTCTTTGACCTTGCCATGGCGGAATGGGCGGAAGATAAAGCTGTCGCCCTCGACCGCATCACCGTCGACACCTTCCTCGAGATCTTCCCCGTTCTCTATAGGGCTAGGGAGGCTCTCGTGGAGGCGCTCGGCCGGGTCCGCCACGGAGAAGTCTAGAGCCCCCTACAAATGTAATATTTTCCCAGGCATAATGCCTGGAGAATTTATATATAATAAAGAAGTACCTTTTCCAAGCGTTTTCCCATGATTGTCGTTTAGACGTAGCTTAGACCCAGCTTGTGGTACGTCGAAGCTTGCATGGATCTTTGTTCGGGCGATCCTCGTATCCAAACGTCGTAGGATATATTCTAGGTCCGACTTGGGACATGTTAGGATTGGTGCGGCTTTTGGCCGAGTGATACCTATATCTGACTGCTGTAGGATATAGCTCTGGTCCGACTTGGGACATATCATATCCACATGGCTCTAGGTCGAGTGATACCCATATCCGACTACTGTTGGATATGGCTTAGGCTCGACTTGGAGCGTATCAAGATTTTCTTGGCTCATGGCCGAGTGATACCTATATTCGACTGGTGTAGGATATAGCTTAGGCATACCATTGGAACCGTGCCTTATCAGGCTCAACCCTCGATATATGATTCTGTCATGCGGTAACCAATCTACGACCCAACGTGAGGCATATCGCAAGAAGATATTTTTAATCCAGACTGTAGAAAACCCACGTCTCGCTTAGTTTGATAAGTGGTTAAACATCTCATCGTGGGGTGCAACGTGTCCCAAATATGACTTGGTCAAACCTACTGCCTTTGTATATCAGGACGCCAGGCTAGCAAATCATTACGAAGCATAGAGCAGGGTCAATCTCTTTCCTGCCGTTTCGACGAAAACCTGATCTTTCCCCCTTTAAAGGCTAAGCCAATGGTTCATTTTTCCCATCACGCACTCCTGTCTCTTCTGCTTCCTTGTCTTTCTGACTTCTCCGCCGCTAGGGTTAGCTGCTGTTGCGCTCGCATCCTTGCGTCGTCGTTGATCTTCTCCTTCGAAAATGTCTTCTCATTCCTCCAAGGACACCTCCTCGCCACCTTTGCCGCAAGATTGGACCACCTCGATCACGACGGAGGAACGGTTGCAATCCTTGGTGGATGACGGGGTTCTTCTGGCTCTGACCTTAATCTCTACGCGACCGGCCGCAGGTGAATCCATCCCCACCCCCCGTTCCGAAGAGGTGGTGGTTTTTGAATCTTTCTTCCAGCGCGGGCTGGGCCTTCCTGCCTGCGCCTTCCTTCGCGGTCTTCTCTTCTTCTACAGTATCGAGTTGGTGAACTTGAATCCCAACTCCATCCTTCAGATCTCCCTTTTTGTTCATCTCTGCGAGGCTTTCTTGGGCATCCGCCCTCATTTCAATCTTTTTCGCCATTTTTACCTTCTAAAGCCTGATCCCTCAAAGAGCGATCCCAAGGTAATTGGGAGAGCCGAATTTCAGTTGTAGGAGGGGTTAAAGAAAGATTGCTTTGCCATTCCCTTCAAAACCTCCAATAAAGGCTGGCACCAAGAATGGTTCTATTGTGCCAACCCTAATCCTGCTCTTCCTTCCTTTGTTGGGTGCCGGCCTAAGGTGTCCCTTTCTTGGGTATCTACCCTCAATGCTGCCGACATGGACCAGGTGCATGATCTTCTGGCGTTGATTGAGAAGTTGAAAGAAGATGGCCTCACGGGAGTTGGCCTGGCTCTTCATTTTGTTGCCCGCCGGATACAGCCTCTGAAGGAGCGAGTCCATATGGGATACGCATTCGAAGGAAAGGATGATCCGACCCGGGAACTACCCGAAACATTGTCGAAGGAGCAGGTATACGCCCGGGTAGGTGACTTTTTTATCCTGAGCATGGAGATGTCAAGCATCAAATGCCCGAGGTCCTTCACTGCATCAAATCCTCCTCCTGAGGTGAGAAAGTTTAGCTGATAGGTTTCCCATTAGCCTCTAAATGACTCTTAACTGTTTTAGTGCTCCTTTCTAGGATCGATCGGCTTTTTTTAGTGACGCGCCTCTCCCGGAGATGCCCGTTCATAAGAGTGCTCCCTTTAAATGACCTACGAGCTCCCCGGCCGGAGACCCCGCCGCCAAGAAGGGAAAGAAAGCGATTGCCAAGGACCCTGCGAAGCCCCGGTGCCCAACTGGTGGTCCCAAAATTTAGGAACCGCCAGCACAAGCCCCAGTGCCTCCGGCTCCCCTTCCCCATGAGGCCGTGGAACAGCCGAGTCCCATTCCGAGAGACTCGGCAGTCGGGAGGAGCCTAGGGTTCCAGTTGGTAGTGCCCCGAGTGGTCCCTCCAGTAGTGGCTCTGCCACCCGAAAGAAGCCTCCAATGAAAATAAAGAAGTCCGACAGGTTGGATATCCTATCGACTCTTTATTTGACATATTTTGCCGACTTATTCACCGATCATTCTTCTTGTAGAAATCCTTCGTATGATGTTCCTGTCGCGACACCGTCCAGGGCTCCTGAAGAACCTGAGCCCCAGGACGTACATGTCCTGGTTGAAGACGTCTCGCCCAGGGACACGGGAGCGCCCCCGAGCCCCAGCTGCTTTCATCGACACCCCTTGCTTCGGCGTCGGGTCCTGCTGCTCCAGAGTCTGTCTCCCGCCCATCCCCTGAGGTCGAAGAGATCTCCCGAGACCCGCCGACTCCTGCTCGCCCTCGGCTCATAATGCGGACCACGTGGGTTGATGACGAGGACGGTCTGAGGTCTCTTGACGACTCGGAGGAGGAGAAGGAGAGGAATGACTTTTACATTCATGCCACTGCCTGCGCTCGCCTGGCCCGGGTAATACTTTTCACCATTCTTATCGCCTCTTTGCTTGTGCCGGTTAGCATGTCGTCACCTTTCCCTACGATGGTTGCAGAAATTGGGAGAACGTTCTGAAAAGAAATCCGAATACCTCCAGAAGATGCTCCCGGAGGTCAGGACGCACCAGGAATATCTGGCTGAGTTGGAGCAGATCAGGGCTAAGCATGCAGCCGAGCTACAAAGTCTCCGGTCGGAGGTCCACGTCCTGTGGGAGGAGAAGGAAACTCTTCGGCAGGAGAAGCTAGATGTTGTTGGCTCCCTTCGAGGTAAACGTTTCCTGGACCACCCCGTGCTCTTGTTTAATCATTTGGTCTTCTGATCTCCTCATCTTCGTGTCAGCTCGAGATTCTACCATTGTGAAGCTCCAAGAGCAACTTAAAGCTTCGGAGGTCTCCAAGTCAAAATCGGAGGAGCTAGAAGGTACGCTCAGCAGCTCGGCCCTCCCATGCCTTATGCCCTCTTGGTGCTTCTTAATGATCTGTTTCGCTTGCAGATTATAAGTTCAAGACGCGGGCGAAATACACCGTTTTTAACGAGAAGGTTGAAGCCCTCGAAGCGTCTTGTACTAAGCTTTGCGAGGCCCCGGAGCCATTACTGAGATTGCTTCATCCCGGAGGCGAGAGGCCGCTCAACAGGGATCGGGTTATCTCCCAACCGCAGGAAGCCCCCAAGGAGCTCAAGATACTCCTGAAGGAAATGGCGACCAATGGCGCTAGCCAGGCTCTGGCGATCACCAAGTCGCTTTATCCCCGAGTGGATCTTGAGGCCATTAAAGAAGGCTATGCCTATAACGTAGATGAAGACCGGGTAGCCGAACTCTGGGATGAAGTTAAAGATGCTTCTTCGGCTATCGCGGAAACCTTGGACCTGTAAATGAATATATGAAAAGCGTTTCCTTGATCTTGCGAGTTTTTTTAAGTATGCTATTATGTTTGATGAGTTCATCCGAGTGGTTTTTTGACGTATCATGTCTGACTAGTCCAGCCCCCAGGCTCTGAGGCATGGTTCATGACGCATGTCTCAGAGTCTTAAAATTTGTAGGAGCAAAGCACTCAGACGCGTAGTTTTCGAGAAGATTATATGAGAACAACTTTAAGAGCAAACATTTATTCATAAAGAAACAATTGAATTACAAAGTTCAAGTGAAAAAATGACGTAGCTGTTCTATGTTCCAAGGTGTTGTTGACAGTCGTGTCGTCTTCACGCTTGAGCTTATAAGCTCTAGGGTGTATCACCTCATCGATGATGTAAGGGCCTTCCCAGCTTGGGGATAGCTTATGCTCGCATTTCTGATTCTTTCTAAGGACCAGATCTCCTTTAGAGAATGCGCGGCTCCTTACATTGCGGCCGTGATAGCGACGTAAGCCCTGAAGATACTTTGCCGACTGAATTGTTGCGACGTCCCTGGCTTCTTCTAGTCGGTCGAGGTTTCTAGCCGGCTTTCTTCCAAGGCGACTTCTTCATAGCTCCGAACCCTCGGGGATCCGAATTCTAACGGTGGGGAGGACCGCCTCTGAGCCATACACTAGGAAAAAAGGTGACTACCCGGTTGCTCTGCTGGGAGTGGTTCGTAGCCCCCAGAGCACCGAAGGCAATTCTTTGACCCACCGAGTGTCATATGGTTTGAGACGATCGAAAATCCTTGCCTTTAGGCCTTGCAACACCATGCCATTGGCTCGCTCAACCTACCCATTACTTCAGGGGTGTGCCACCGATGCGAAGAAAATTTTTATGCTGAGTTCGCCGCACCAGTCTTGAAATATGCCGCCTCTTAATTGGGTGCCGTTATCCGTGATGATTCGGTTTGGCACACCGAACCTAACCACGATTTCATTGAAGAATTCTTTGGCCTTTGCAGCTGTAATTTTGGCGACTGGCTTGGCCTCCACCCACTTGGTGAATTTATCAATAGCCACGAAGAGATGAGTATAACTGCCTTGAGCCTTCTTCAAAGGTCCCACTATGTCGAGCCCCTAGACCGCAAATGGCCAGGTGATCGGGATGGTCTGTAATTCCTGCGCCAGTTTGTTCATCTGTCACGCAAATAACTGACATCCTTCGCATGTCTGGACGATGTCATCTGCATCAGTGACAGCAGTCGGCCAGAAAAATCCCTGACGATAAGCCTTACCGACCAGGGTTGTTGACGTCGCGTGATTACCACAAACTCCTGAGTGGATTTCCTTGAGAAGATCTCTTCCTTCTTGTTCTGATATGCACTGTCGTAGTACACCAGAGGAGCTCTTGCGATAGAGTTCTTCCCTGATCACCACACAACTCTTGCTTCGGCGCATTATTCGCTCAGCCTGCGTGCGGTCTTCAGGTAACTTGTCCTTCCTCAAATAGTCCAGATACAGAGCTGTCCAATCGGGGGTAATGATCAGGACTTCTGCCTCTGTGTTCTTCTTCGTTGGGACGTCCGACTTAGGCCGAGTGCCTATTGTGGGCTTATGAATTTCTTCAACGAATACTCCCACGGGCATTGTGGTCCGATCGGATCCTATTTTTGCTAGCTCGTCGGCCACCTCATTGTCCCGACGGAGCACATGAACAAGTTCCAAGCCGTCGAAGCTTCCTTCTAGCTTGCGTACCTCCTGGCAGTAGGCAGCCATGTTGTCTTCGATGCAGGACCATTCTTTCTGCACCTGGTTGACCACAAGCATTGAATCTCCGCGAACCGTCAAACGTCGGATACCGAGCGATATGGCGATACGGAGCCCATGGATGAGTGCCTCGTACTCGGTGGCATTGTTTGACGCGGGAAAAAGTAATTGCAGGACGTACCTCAACCGCTCTCCACTTGGCAATATGAGCACTATACCAGCCCCCGCGCCGCTGAGCATGAGGGAACCATCGAAGTACATCGTCCAATACTCGAGTTCTGTCCACTCGGCGGTAAAGTCGACGAGCACTTGAGACTTGATGGCCGTGGGAGGTTTGAATAAGATGTCAAAAGCTCTAAGTTCGACTGCCCACTTTGCAATTCTCCCAATGGCCTCCTGATTGTGAAGTATATCTCCTATTGGGAAGGAGGTGACCACCAAAACAGTATGCTCTTGGAAGTAGTGCTTGAGTTTGCGAGACGTTAGAAGTACTGCGTATAATAATTTCTGCACTTGTGGATACCGCACCTTAGATTCACTCAGGACCTCGCTGACGAAGTAGACCGGATGTTGGATCTTCTGCACGTGGCCCGGTTCTTCCCTTTCGACGATGATTGCAGTGCTGACTACGTGAGTCGTTCTGCGATGTAAAGTAACTGAGGTTCTTCTGGCATCGGCGAAACCAAGACCGGTGGTGTCATCAAGAAGGTCTTCAGATCTTCAAACACTTGCTGCGCCTCAGGCGTCCATTGGAATTTGTCCTGCTTCTTGAGGAGTTTAAATAATGGCATACCTCGCATACCCAGTAGGGAAATAAACCTACTGAGTGCGACCATGCATCCTGTAAGCTTCTAGACGTCCTTTTGGCAAGTCGGCGGTTCCATATTTGATATGGCCCTGATCTTTTATGGGTTGGCTTCAATGCCTCGTTGGGAGACAATAAACCCGAGCAGTTTTCCCGAAGATACTCCGAAAACACACTTCTCAGGATTAAGCTTCATGCTGAAGGCCCTTAGACTTTCGAACGTCTCGGTTAGGTCGAGGATGAGGTCCTTTTTTTCCCAAGTCTTTACCACGACATCGTCCACATATGCCTCCACATTGCGTCCGAGTTGGGCGTGGAAACACCGCTGAATTGTGCGCTGATACGTTGCACCAGTATTTTTCAACCCGAACGCCATCGTGGTATAGCAAAAGGCCCCAAAGGGCGTGATGAAAGATATCTTGATATGATCTTCCGCCTTTAGGCGAATCTGGTGGTACCCTGAGTAGGCATCGAGGAAACTCAAGATCTCGCATCCGGCGGTTGAGTCAACCACCTGATCAATTCGAGGTAGCCCAAAGGGGTCCTTCGGGTATGCCTTATTGAGAATAGTATAATCAACGCACATGCGCCAAGTTTTATTCTTCTTTTGAACTAGTACAGGGTTTGCCAACCAATCGGGATGATACACTTCTTTGATGAAACCTGCTGCTAATAGCTTGGTGATCTCCTGCTTGATGGCGTTCCAACAATCTGGAGTGAACCGCCGGAGTCTTTGCTTGATTGGCTTCGCCTTTTCATCAACGTGTAAGGAATGCTCGATCACCTCCCTAGGAACACCCGGTATGTCAGATGGTTTCCAGGCAAAGATGTCCTTGTTAACCTGGAGGAAGGTGACGAGCACGCCTACCTATTTACCCTTGAGCCATATCCCGATCAGTGTCGTTCGAGAATAATTCTCTTGGTCCCTTCGCCAACCTTTATCCCTGACGTGGCCTGCTTCTTGGATGGGATGTCGCCTACTTCTTGGCCGCCTCCTCCTTCGCTGGAGCCGGCTGCTTGTTGCTTTCACGCGCAAGACGCTTCAGAGTGAAGCAATCTTTAGCGGCGTGTTTACCTTTAGGGTGGAAAGGACATATCACCTCCATGACGGTATTGTAGTCGGTCCCTCCCTTCGCGCGACTCAGGGCCGGTTGCATTCTTCTACTGCAACTAGCTCCTCGCCTTTTCGCTTTTTGTCTTTGTGCTTGGAGGACTCAGCCCTGTCGCCTTTGTTCTTCTGTTGCGGGTGATCTTCTTGGCGCTCGGCCAGGGCGTCTGAGGCCGTGGCGTAGCGGTCGGTCAATGCAAACATCTCTTTTACGGAGGCCGGTGGCTTCCTAGACATTTTCTTGATTAGATCAGGATCACTTACCCCTTTCTGAAAGGCCGCCACCACCACTGCATCAGATACATCCCTGATGGTGTTCTTCTTCTGCATGAAACGTCGGATGAAATCTCTCAGTGTCTCGTCCTTCTTCTGGTGAAGCTGGTATAGGTCCCACGGGGTGCCAGGCCTCTCGTAAGTTCCCTGGAAGTTCGCGATAAATTGATCGCAAAGATCGCTCCAGGAGTCCACCGAGTTCGCAGGAAGTCCCGTGAGCCATACTTGAGTTGAAGGGGTGAGATTGACTGGCAGAAAATTAGCCATCACGTTTTGATTCCCCCCGGCAGCTTTGACCGCTAGGGCATAGACCTGCAGCCAAGCTTCCGGATCTCATTCCCCGTCAAACTTAACGATGCCCTTGGGGTTGAAACCTTCGGGCCATACCACTCGGCGTAACCGAGAGGTGAACGCTCGGATTCCGTGGATGGATCTGTCGTCCTGATGAGGGGGAGTCCGGCGTTGCGAGCCTCTAGCTCGACGATTGTCATCAACGAGTCGGGGTGGCATTCGGCGCGGCGAGTCCATGACTCGTCGATCGTCGTTGTTGTTCCGACCCAGCCGATGATGGTCTCTGTGGTTGTCGTAGTCATCGTACCTTTGATCGCTTCGTGGACTGTGGCCGATACCGAAGCGTTCGTAGTTGTCGTGGTGCCAGCGTCGATCTTCTTCGTTCCGCTCTTGCCGTCTGGCGGTGATGTCTTGGCGGAGGTCGCGATTGAGATTCCGACGGACATCTCTGACTGGTTGTATGGGGCACCGACTGCCAATACTCCGACTGGTAGCAGTCCGACTGCTAGCGACGTGGGTGGCCGCGTGGGAGCGAGAGTGCGCTTATCCTACCGGCTTCTCCTGATTCTGCTGAATGGCCACCGCCGTCACCATGGCATTGATCTCGGCCACGATCGGGGCTGCTGGGTTGTTCGATGCAATCATCGGGTCCAGCGTGTCGAGGAGCGTTTTGGAGGCAACGACGTTCTGCTGTGGCGTATGGAAGACAGCTTGGTCTCCCAATCTTGATTGTAGGATGTCCTTGTGGACATTAAGGCCGCAAGATCGAAGCGATCGCACTTGTGTCTCCTTACCCTTGCGAAGAAGGCGATCTTCCTCTGCAGCTTCTTGAATCTCTTGCTGACGTTGGAGATCGGTCTCCTGCTCTTCTATCACGAAGATGCCACAAAGGTCGTAGCAATCCCTCGTGACGCCGACTGGTTTGCTGGTTGAGTCAAAGCGACATACCTGAGATGGGTCGACCTGGTCTATACTAGATTGGATCTGGATCAGGTCCAGGCAGACAAGTTCTCCGCGTGCATCTGCGACGAAGTCCAGGTCTCCAAAGCGGAAAGCCTGGCCGGAGACGAAGGTGGCGATGATTCCGCTGATTGCTACCATCGAGTCTGTAGGAAAAGATTATAGCGCTCCCCCTACCTGGCGCGCCAACTGTCAACTTTTGTAGTCGACAATGAATTTTATGGGGCAGGCGCTAGATCTCAAACTCAAAGGTCACACAAGACAAAGGATTAGACAGGTTCAGGCCCTCGACGGAGGAGGTAATACCCTAGTCCTGTGTGCTGGGATTATGTGGATCTCTTGGATCTAAGATTGCTCGTGAGCTCTATGATGCGATGTCTGATCCCTCTGTTGTTGCCCGCCCTCTCCCTTATATAGTGGGGGTAGGGTGGTTTATAGAGTCCTGATCGGTCTAAGGGATTCCGATCGGTTACAAGATTCTAGTCGGTTACGAGATAGAGTTTACATCTTTGTCTACCCTATCAACGACTCGGATTACAACTGTATCTCTTATATCTAAATACATGTTCAACTGTCTATTGGATGTATCCCCTTCCGCACGGCAACAAGGCTTGGCGCGGAGGTTATCCTCTGGGCCTCCCATTGGGCCCTATCTCTTCCTTAGGCGCTTCTGGGTTGGCTATGAAGACACCTGGTTTCATATATTCCACGGTGCTAAATTGTAAAGTAATGGTAGTGTAGATTCTAAATAGTCTCTAATACCTTTTGAATTAGAGCTCAACTTGATGAAAAATCATGAAAATGAACCTCTGTACCAGTAGCTTAATCTCTGTTAAAAATGTCTTAGTTTGTACCTTAAGACATATCACACATGTGCACACACACACACCACCTCATGTTAATGTAATATTACATTTTGATAAATTCAAATAATTTCAGCCTCTAGAATTTGAAATTATAAATATAATAATACATAATTTTAGCCTCTTTGAATTCGAAAATGTTCTTATACATGATTATAATTTTAGCTTCTAAAATTCGAGGAATAAAAGTAACATATACATGAAAAGAGCCGGATCATGAACAAAGAACTAATGAAACCATCCTGCAAAAAATGATAACTCTGAAAACCTAAACCACCCTATTCTCCTTGGGTAAGTTTCATTTGGTTTTTACATCTGATTTCTTTTTGCCCTATTTGACAAATTGTTGTTTGCTATTTGCCGCACTTCTTATTGTATGTATACGAGTAGACCCTGATGAAGCAAGTATTGCCGACGACAACAACAACAGCTACAATCTAGACTACTTACCGGACAACGAACAGCAAGGCAAGAATACTCCTTTGATCATGTTGATCCCATTATTTTATAGTGTTTATGTTGTTTTATCAAACTATGTATGCATGCGAGTATGTTCGTATTCAACTTGCTATGTTGCAGGTACCGGTAGTTACTTCCTGTTGAATGCATTGTCCTCACCTTGACACTTGATTACTTGCTATTGTAACCTTAGCTTATAGTGTAGACATTACTTAGTGTCACTATGTGTAAAAATTGTGAAATATCTCATGTACAAGCTTAGACATGCTTACTTAGAACATCTTTTAAATGTGCAGACACATTTCCATCCAGACCTGAGCAATTTGTAAAGGTACGGAGTCGAGTTATGGTCTCCGTGTATTTTGGTAAAAGTTCAACTCAAAAACTTATGGTTTAGATGTGGGCGAGTTACTACTTAAACTTGAGGCATGAGGGACCTTGCGTGTAGTTAGGGGGAGATTCCCGCCCGGATCAGTTAAGTACCGAACTTGATGCTATCACCTAAGTGAATTGGTGCAACCACATGTGCTAGTATGGGATAGCCTTAGCTTAGTAGATTAGTTGATGTTTAACCTTGCATTTTGGTAGGTCGAAGTAGTAAGGGCACTCCGGGATACGGTGTCGGTCGTAGGTGCTCCCTTTACCGAGGTGTTGGGGTTAAAGCATTCCGATACAATGGTGTATACCTTACCATGGGGAGAGGATGCGATGGGGCGTAAACCATCATTAGTACTATGTGTGTGGGTCCGGATCTCCAGACCATGGCGAGGGTTTATCATCACCAGGGATGGTACAAGGCTAGGCTTTAGCTAATTGTACTATTTCGTCACAATCTAGCAAATCGGGTACCGTAGGTATCGCGAGGCATGATTGACATGATTGCTAGAATGTGTCATATGGGTAAAGTGTACACTCTCTGCAAAGATTTAAATCTAATTAATTAGCCATGCTCATGGTCATGAGCAACTTAGGGAAATAATGTTAAGTATAGTGTTGTTTTTGTGAAATCTTTGGAAACGGTGTTGTATCGGGTTGGTAAAATTTATGAACCAAGGTTGGCTGCGTTTTACTCGCTGTTCACAGCTAAGGAGGGCTGTAAAATGATGATATTAATCTTTACTTACTGTTATTACCTTCATATCAAATGCTCTTCTAAAACTCGTTACCGCTTGATGAACTGCTCACTTGTAAATAAATTTTGTTTTATGCTGAAAATGAGACTTAGTGTAGTGGCTTGTCATCCTTGGATTACCTTTGGATCTATTTAATTTTCATACAGTAAAGTCTTGCGAGTACATACGTGTACTCACCGTTGCTTAATTTATAATATATAGATGAAGGTATAGAAGAAGTCCCGACAATTCATACTTTGCACCTTGGTCCGACAATTACATGGATGGATGAACTAGGGCTCACTCCTAGACGATTGCCTTTGGGTTATGGATGGGCATACCGCTGTCCTACTTTTTTTATTGCTTAATTTCCGCTGCGAATTACTTTTGTGTGAAATAGTTGCCCGATCGGCCACATACTTGTAACATTAAGTAGTTGTAATAGCTTTTAGTCTATGTTTATGCTATGTCAAATGCTTAGACATGTATATATGTGTATGGTACATCTCGAATGCGAGATATGTGGGCGCTAGGCGTTGATCTTGGGAATTAGCGCCGATCACATATCCAGGTACCTAGAATTTCTCTCAACCATCTGACGCGTGAACACGAGCATCTCGGTGGGTGTGGGCGATAGAAAGGTTCTAAGACGATCGGCGTGTGTTACGATCAGAAGGGTTGGTATCAATCCCGATGTGGTTATTCAGAAAGGAATTGGAACTCTCTTGGTCGTGTAAGTGTGTACGGTGCTACTAAGTGGCTCATATTTCTTTAGGTGAGGGCCATCTCGTTAATACTCCGTGCATGGGACTATTGGTGGCAGTGAGCATACACTTAAGTGGAGTATAGGTGTCACCTCTAAGTCCAATGCACAAGTGAGGTTCGATTCATATTTTCGGGTGCCCACATTCCAAAAATGGATGAATTGGAAACATATGTTGGAAAGCTTACCCTTCAAATGATTCAATACTATGCCATGTGTTGACAAGGATTGGTTTCAACTGTTATACCATGTGTTGGCAAAGACTGGTTTTATGCCCTGTGTTGGCAGGGAATGGTTCGAATTGTTGCTCACGTCATGGAGGACTATGAGTTGCTATATTAATGCTTACATACTGTTATTCTTATATACCTGTCGACTTGCTTTTACAAATTCTGTTTCGTAAGTTACTACTTGATTTACATGTTCAATTTCGCTTTATGCAAATTAACCGTAGTAGCCTTCTTTGACATAGCCTATATTTATTGCACTTTTACGATACACTTTAAAAGTAATCACCCTTACTTATTTATCGGTTTAGTTGAAGAAAAGGCCCCCGAAGATATACACTTCATTGTAGGTTACGAAAATTTCGATGATGCGATCTTCTATGGTTTATACCTTGTCAGTTGCCTAGGCACACTACAAGACTTTTGTTTATTTGCGCTGCAATTTACTCTGAATTGTAAGAATTTATTGTATAAACACCTTTCGCTAATATATCTGTAATATTGAGTATGGATGTGTTATCAATTGTTGTAAATGTGCATACTAACCACTGATCATAGAACTAGTACTGTATGCGCATAGATCATCCTTCTTGGTATTATGTACCAAAAAGGAGGGTCGTTACACGTATTTCCTAAGTCTTATATTACCGTAGGAAGTGGGAGGAACATAGAAGATATGCGTGCACTACTACAGGAATGTACATCACAATCGGGTTTTTTTCGTCATCACAGTCAGTTTTGGTGGCGATACAAAGTCTTTAGACAGTGATGAGGAGGCGCTGTTATAGTCGATCTCAGAACCGATTGTGATGAGCCCCAAATCGATTCTATAGAAGAACATGAATCGGTTCTAGCACTTGTGATGAGCTAGAACTTGAGATTGCAGATTTCAATATGTTGAACTAGTCTAACAATGTGTAATACCACAAAAGCCTTTTCTCATCTATAGAGAAAAGGGTGACTTTTACTTGCTTTAGTATCCCAGGCCATTATAACTGTGATGCTAATACAATATTGTGGGAATTGACTAAGGTTTGCTTTATCATTACACCAGCTGAATAATATTGAATGTAGTTCAATACAGAAAATAACAATACTGATAATAACCCTTGAACGTCAAGAACAATATGAATGTGAAAATCAAGCGCAAAAAAGCATTTACAAAAAAGCTGATCGCCTCCACAATGACCAGTAAGAATTTATTCCCAAAATATTACCACTTGTGATAAGGATGTTTTGAGGTTTTATATCCCTATGGATAATACGATTGGAGTGCAAGTAATACAATGCTTTCACCTGAAATGAGGGCACATGCTGAAAACATGAAGGCAATAGAAAAATGTTTTGAACTGGTATGGTGCATAAGGAACAAGAGAATGGTTGAGTCCATACTAGCTGCTTAGCAATCGGTTGAACTTGTTCTTCTAGAAGACACTTATCATCCTCAAGCACCTCCAACAGTTCTCCCTGAAACAACAATTAAGAAAGAAATTTAGCCAACCCAAGTACATTGAAACCAACCATTGATGAGGAATCCCACCGTGTAAAACCAAGTTCTTGTGTACCTGAGCAAACTCTGTGACAACACAAAACTCCTTAGGCGTTTCAAAAGCATAGATCATTTCAATTATATTCTCATGTTTGTGTTTTGAGACAACCCCTATTTTCACATAAATGCAAAAATGGAAATCTAACGTGCATACAGTATTAGTCCCATGATCAGTGGCTAGTACGCACATTTTCAACAATTAGAATCACAACCATACAACATATTATTAAGCGAAAACTATTATACAAAGAAATCTTACAACTCAGAGCATATAGCAGCAAAAGAAGCAAAGTCTTGTAGTGTGCCCATCCGACCCGCAGGCAACTGACAAGGCATAATCCCTAGAAATATTGCATCATCAAAAAAAATCCCGCAACCTGCGACGGAAAGATATCTTCGAAGCTTCGCTAACTTTTTCACCTAAAAACAACATATAAGCAAGGGTGAGTACTTTATGTACTCCGCGCAACTTTAGCAAAACCTATAATATATGCAAGGCATTTCAAAGGAAAGGCTTCTACGGTTAATTTGCATAAAGCAAAATTGAAATTGTAAATCAAGTTATTTGTAAACGGATTTGTAAAAGCATATTTGACTGATATGAAATAATTAAAGCATAAGTAATACTCACAGCCCTTCGCGAGCAACGAATAATCCAGATAATGAAATCCAACAATGTCGGCCCTTTGACATAAAGTGACAGTTGCTAAACAATTTTCAAATCAAAACCCATTTTCAGAAAATATAAAAACTTTTAACTAGTGCTAGTTCACCAAGTTTTCCATAACCGAGGGGACAGCTAATCGATTAGATTTACACTCTGCAAAGGTGTACAACTTTACCCACAAGTCATGACCTTTTCTTTTTGCCGCATGTTTCACGCACCTTTGGCGGGTGGCCAGAATGTTCATGACGAAAACCTTTACATTACCTAGGTTAACTTTGCACTAGCCCAGGACTTTAAGCCCTCGCCATAGAAATAGAAACACACACACCCAAGACGTGGTTCCTTTCACGCAACACACAACACACCATTTTTGTTCATAGCAAGGCGTACACCGTTGTATTGGCAAGTGTGGCTCCCAACACCTCGGTGAGGGCACCCCGTTGAGCAAACCTTGAAGGAAGAGCCCGTACTACTTCGGCCTACCAATGTGCAAAGTTAAACTAGATAACTTCATTGGCTTAAGGCTGCCCCATCCCAACACTTGTGGTTGTACGGATTTATCTTGGATCATACAACACTATGTTCGGTCCTTAATCCGACACGGGCAATACTTCACCCTACACTACGTGCAAATCCCTCTGCACATCCGGCTATTGCCAATAATCACCCACGTCAAAACACCATAGTTTTATTTTGGTAATCAAAGTACCAGTAACCAACAGTGTCATATCCAACATTTTCCATTTCTCAAGAAACAATTTTGATCTGATCATTTACATCGTTGGTTTTGAAGCATGGCTAAGCATGGTTAAAATGTAATCGCATATACCCATGATAACATTAAATAATATCTATCCTTAATCTATGGTTATCAGGGTTCACATATCCATACTTATCAAGGAGTTTCATGAGGCAACAGGTATATCTACCAGTACGACAAAATAGCAAATTTACAGAAAATAAGTGCATGCATGAAACAATTTGATAAACATCATGAAAATTAAGTACTGGGATCAATATGATCAAAGGGGTGCTTGCCTTGCTTATTTATTGCTTATGACGAAGTCACGGTCGCAGCTGATGGAGTCGACGATGGAGGTAGAGACGTCGGATTCTACACGTCGTTCAATGGAAATATAGCAAATAACAAACTTCAATAAGAGCAAAAATAAAATAGACAGAACACCAAATAAAGGCTCATTGAAGAAAACAGGAACATTTTAGGGTTGAATAATATGATTCCACATTCTTGTTTTTACGAATTCAAGAGACTAAAATTATGTATTCTTGCATTTATAACTTCCAATTATAGATGCTAAAATTATTTGGATTAATATAATTAAAACATTAGTTAAAGTATTATGCAAATAGCACTTAGCCTTAAGCATTTTTGTATAAAAACGATTTATATAATTTAGATTTACCGGATTAGGCTGTTGGCCTTATTTTCAAGGTCTTGGAGAAGGTTCTGATGATACAAATATATTAATTACATATTTGTTCATTATTACTAAGTTTGCTTATTCATATTATGAAGTTCATAAATCATAATACTTAAGGTTATTCTGCTAACAGGGTTTATATCCAAAACATGATGAAATAAGATTATTTCTTGAGAACAAGGTGGTCTATACTTCGGATAGCATTCCTAAGGTGATTTAATAAATTTTAGTGTTTATACGAGGCATTATATTCATTGTTGAAATAGCTTATATGATATTAAGGGTTACGCTATAAGGAATCAGATTAGAAAGGAGTGTACGATTAACACTTAGGGTTATTGCACTAGCTGGATTCAAATGAACATCAAGTTGTAAATAGAATATTTTTCAAGAATATGGTAGTCTATATACTAAAGAGCATTTCTAGCCTGATCTTTATAATATTTGCATTACGACGAGATATTTTACAGGCTGTCGAAAAGGCTTAAGTGTTTCTAAATTCTACGCGACAAAGGTTCAGTTTCCGATTTAAGTTTGCGACTGTACCTTATAGGATTATTTAACCATTTTTTACGTATTATTAGGGGATGAATCTAAGAGTGTTTTAAAGTTGATGTCGTGATGTTTGGCTTTTATCCGAGATAGTTTATAAGCATATGAAGATTAAAGTCTTTTATAAACTGAATTCAAATTAGCTCCTTTTTGCCAATGATTAAGATCTTGTCTTTAAGATTATGCTAAGATTAGCTCTACCTATTCTGCTACTCAATTTTGAGGTTATATGCATACATGTATATGTTCTTTTGCATGGATAAAGCTTATGTTCTTTATGCAGATTAAATTTGTGCCTAAATAACATTAAATGCCTTTCACTCAAAAAAATTTTAGTAACAATAACTCAGTTTCATGATCCATTCTGAGACACATGCATTTACACATATGTGTACTACTGCTAATCACTCTACAGTCTGTATATGCTTATACATATATATTCACCTTGTACATTAGGATCACATCTTAATCATGAAACAATTCAAATGAAGATCATTATTTAAATATTTTAACATATTTAGAAGCCCTACTGACATGCTAGTATACATAAATCATTTTTAATCATTTTATATTTCTTTCACACAGATTATGCATTTTTGAATATTTAATGTATTGAAACTGATCTTTAACAGAAAGTGATTCAATCAAAGTTGAAACTTAAATATTTTTATATATTTGAGTTTTTGGAAGCATAAGTATTTCATTAAAATTGGTTTCATTCAATTCTAAGTTCGTTTGCAACATTTTTATATGTAGCATATCTTTAGGCCTTATTATTTAAATTTTGAATTTCAAATTCACCCAGTGATCATTTTCAAAATATTATTGCATATTCTAAAGTTAATTGATTTTATATGAATATATAAATTTATTTCATTCAATTTGGATCTATGGTTCAAAAGTTATAGCTAATTGATTCAACTCGGTTTCTGAAAATAATCTAAAGAGGTGGCGCCTTTTACCGGTTGAACTGGCTCTTCTTTTGCATCACTGACTGAAGGGACCCGGGAGGCAGTGAGACCAAAACAGAGCTTCGGCTAGGGCGTGCCGGCGACGTCGTTCCGGCGAAGCTCTGGCAAAGGAGAGGACATGGTAAGAATCAACGCGTCATCACACACCTGCTGGTGGGGTCTATTATTTCTGGCGATGGCCGGAGCTATGGCGCCACCGAGAGGGGGCGGCAGTAGCCATGGCCGAACCGCAAAGAGATAAAATTAAGGGATATCGGTTTTGAACATCACCAGTATGAGCATCAGGGAGTGGTGGCGCACCTAGGGAAAGTCCCTACAGCAACCGGCGGCGATCGGAGTGGTGCCCCCACCGAGAGCCAGTGGCAAAAAGGGTGGAAATCAACCGAAAGCAAAAACAATGGTGTCAGAGCTTGAATGGGCAGTGAAATTAGCATCACGAAGTCCGGAGAATTCCATTTTTACCTTTTCCTACGACGGAGGTTGGCCGTGGTGGTTTGCCACCGGTGACCGCCCGTGAGGAAGAAAGAAGCAGTGGCAGCGAGATTTCGAGTAATCTGAATTGGAATCGAGCCATGGGGTGACATTAAGGATGCACATAGGTGCTTCCGGCGAGATGAATTGAAGTAACTCTCACCGAGTTGGCTCAATCGATTTTTCTCGTTCTTGGTGAAGTTCTAGTGACTGGGGCAAATAAAGGAGGAGTTCTACCTTTTGGTCTCAAGCTGGTGAATGGTTAAGAAAAGAGCGGCTCATTGTGACACTAACCCAATATATACATAGGCGGCTCTAGATGGCTTCACAGTGTTTGAACGCAAGGAGAACAATGCGGCTCGGTTCTGTGCGCAGAGGCGAGGCGACGCGAGGCTTAACCGGTGCAGGGCGGAGCTTAATCTGGCTCGAGGTGACAAGGAATGACCGGCGGTATGGCGCAGGATTCTAAAGGATGATTGTGGCAGCAAGTGATTGCGTGGGCGGCGCGGCTGGTACACCGATTCGGTGAGGAAGGCGCGAGAGGCAGAGAGAGGCGAGTGGATGAATCGGGAGAGAGCAGGTCTCTCGATTGGGAAATGGAAGAGAGGGAAAACGAGATTTGGCAACTGACAGATGGGGCCAAGGACCACCTGGCAGGGAGAGAAGGGCTTTCCCGTCGCTTGCCAGCAAACGGGGTTACTACAGCACCCGGGCCCACATGTAAGAGATGGAAGATGAGATAAGGAGATAAGCTACTCTCAGATAGCTAGTACTTGCATTAATGCTCCCATCAATTCACTACTAAATTTTCTGAAACTTTTTTACCAATGTTTCCTGGTAGTTTTTACCTTCTAGGAAAAATCTTAGATCAAAATATACTATGTAGAATTTATAAAAACTCTGACAGTGTGCACTGCCCAAAATTGTCATTTCGGGTTTTGATTTATTTAAGGGCATAAATTATAATATTTATTTTTAAAACTTTTTTTAAGGATTCTATTTCAGTCAAGGATTCTCTCATAAAAATTTAAAATTAAAATATTTTATATTTATTTTATAATAATTCTGATATTCCAATTTTCAGATTTTTAGAGTTTCTGTTTTTTAATTTTAAAAGGCTTTAAATAACATTATTAATTTCTGATATTTTTACCAGAGGTAAATAATGCATTGAGGAAATTATAGTAATTTTTAAATATACAGATAATTTTCGAATGTTTTATAGTAAATGTTTTCTTGCACTGTTTAGAGGTCAAAGGGATGTCTTTTCAATTATTTTTTTACTATGTTATGTATTAAAATTTATGTACCAGCTGAAATGGTTTACCTAAGTAGTCAAGATATTTAATATTAACTTTTAAATAGTTTACTTTTATGTTTTTATCTTTTTACCATCATCCATTCACCAATTCCTTTTATATGATTTTTCACTCAATACACAAATCCAAGGAAATTCCAAATAAAAACCAATGACGTTATGAAAACTCAGAAATAATCATATTCAAATTCAAAATACACATTTTCATTTTATTGGATTTTTTGGGATGTTACAAGTTTCCTTAGGATCTACAAAAATTCCGATGACAGCAAACAGTAAGATGGTATAGCGAGATAATAAACACTACAGAAAAAAAACAATATGTGAACTAGTGGAAACTTATAGCTATATGGCTATCACTTCTTCCATACATTCCATGTCTCTTTCACTGCGAAAACAAACAAATTCAGGCAACATTTGGGATTTCCAAGGTGTCTTATGACCTAATTTAGATTCAGTAAACCATGGGGGAACCCATCATACCTGTCACACTGCCCCCATTCCCAACAAGGCAACAACCACAAACCCCCAGCGCACCCCGCCCCCAAAAAATCCCAAATTGGTAGGGGAAGATTGAGACCTCCATTACATCTTAGCACTGCCAGTGGCATCCCCCACATGTAGTTGAGATTTGCAAGTACAGATGAATTGCTACATATCTCATACCTGAATTCTAAAAATTTTCTCAAGCAGTCTCAAATCTTGAGTAGACAAACTAATAGCGGTAGTTACCTCGATCTCCTACCGTAGGTTATGTATATCCTTATCGGTCTTGCCGTGCTTAAGAATAAACTTGATCGCCACAGTCTGAGTCAAATTTCAACAGAAGAAATTAGACTTTAAATGAAAAAACACATGCAAAAATGGATCGCTTTCAACGTATCAGCGAAATCCAGCAGGCTCTAGGGGTCTGATGCAAACCTGGCGACTGTACTTGTGCCTCCCCTTGTACACCTTCCCGAAGGAGCCCTCCCCAACGAGCTCAATCACATGGTAATCCTCTATCCCCATCTCTAGCAAGCCTCACAAAACCCTAGCTCAAATGAACACCTACCGATTAATTAGGGGGGAAATCGAGCCCAAGAAAGCAGCTCAAATTCGAGCAAAACGCCCGAAAAAAACCCTCACCGATGATCGATTCGCCGCCGCTGGAGAAGTTCTAATCGGTGGGACTCTAGCAGACGGATCCAGCCGAAGCTCTCGACCGCCAAATCAAGCCGAGGTGAGAGAATGCGGTGAGCCTGAGATTTGCAGGTTGGCAAGTGATTTGAAGGTGGGATTGGAGGAGGATGCGGAGGAGCTCACTTGATCTGGCACTGCGGCGCTCCGCTCCACTCCTATGCAATTGCTGCTTCGCAGTTAGATTCTGTGTATTTGGAATTTGGAATGGTGTCTCTCGCATCGCAGCGGCTTTGGGAATTTCTCGCTTCCCACTCGGTATTCCCACGCCTCGATATTAGTATCAGTTCAAACGAAGAACCGATAGTGATAGCCCAGCCCTGATATTAGTATTGCTTCAAACAAAGAATGTATAGTGATAAAAAAACAATCTGTATTGGTTCACACTCGAAACCGATTGTAACGTTGATGCACATCATAATCGGTTCCAAGCTCGGAACCGATTGTGTACATCATAATGGCTTCTTAGGTTAAAACCAATTGTGATGCCTATGCACATCACAATCGGTTCCATGGGAATTCTAACCTGAGAATCGATTGTGATTATTATTAACACTCTCTCTGATATCATCTATCACAATCGGTTTTTCCTAAAAAGTCAGGAACCGACCCAGATGAAGCAATAGTGTTGTACCATTCTGTAGTAGTGGTGGTTCAAAATCGTGGCGATGCCTTCTTGTGTTTGGAGGGCATGCATGACCATCAGGGAGGAGATGAATCCTAGGACTATGGTGAACATGGCTATGTATGTTTAGTTGCTTCATGTTGTTCTTTGTTAGCCCAAAAACCAATATTTCCAATACTTGTTTCTGCGATGACACCTTATAAGACCATGTGGTGGTCTATCGATGGTAGTGATGAGTTATTGACTGTGTTTAAGCATGAGGTGCTTAAGTTTGAGTTTGTTTGGAGCACTATTCTAAATTTGAAGCAATTTTGAGCTCTATCTAGAATTTGCGGTACTACCAGCCATGTGGGAGTGGTAGCACCAGGGTGTCGGTACTACCGGCCTTAGGGCGGTGTGAAAATTGCAGAGAGTGCATTCGCTAAGGTTTATAGAACGTGCGGTACTACCGGTCATATTGAAGCAGTAGCACCAGGGTGTCAGTAGAACCAGCCCTAGGGCCGGTGTGAAAATTGCAGAGAGCAGTGTTTTGGGTGTTTGGATGTAGGGCAGTACTACCGGCCTGGGGGTGGTAGCACTAGACAGCGGTAGCACCAGGCTCAGGCCGGTGTGGAAATTCTAGAGAGGGATATTTTGCTGATTTGGATGAAGGGCGGTGCTACCGCCCAGGAGGCAGTAGCACTGGCCCTTATGAGCGTGAATGTTCTAAAAATTATGATTTTAGGAGTTTAATTGCATATCTTTTTTAACATTGCTATGTGATGGGTATTTCTTGTTTTTGATGGTCGCAGGACGTCGGTGCTTGATCATGGTGAGGCAGAAGATGATCGAGACTAGACGAGGTGCGCTGGAGGTCCAGACGGTCGAGGATCTCCGGAAGATGATCGAAGACGGAGTCGCTACAAGCTGAGAAGGCAAGGAATAGATGAGATGCTAACTTGGAGCTACTCAGATCAAGGAGGGCCATCGATCGCGGTCTAGGTGATAGAGTAGCGGGTCTAGTTAGTATGCTTTGAAAAGTGTACAAAAACCCATTATGTTAGAGGGTTTCGGGTTAGCCCATGTATAAGTGAGTGAGTCAATCCTAGCTCTTGATGGTGATCCTTAGGGTAGAAAGAACTCATCTAAGGGTAGAGGATGACTCAAGAGTAGTATAAATAGAGGGGGAGGGGTAACCTTCCTCCTCTTGAAGGTTTTAGAGGTTTTGTGCTCCTTTGAGCTTTTGCCCATTTTGTTGTGAGGTTTTGTAAACATCCCTTCCAGAAATGCAAAGCATTTCCTCATATGCTTGAATTTACTTTACGCATTTACTTTATGTCTTAAATTCAGCACTTAAATTCCGCAATTTACATTCTTGCAATTTACTTTCCGCATATTTGAATTTGCCTCCCCTCCTTCTAAATGCTTGTGGATCTTGTGCCAAAGATGTATGATTGATGGACGAGTCTTTTTCAGATCATATCTATAAGGCCCTCATTTTTTATAATAAATACCAATAATGGGTACCATGTGCTTTCCGTACTAGTCCCATGATCAGTGGCTAGTACACATAATACAAATTGATATCACAGTCATACACAAACTTTATTATCACAGCGGAAGCAAAGTACATAATATTCTTACAATACCAAAAGTAAAACATTTCAGTGGAGACATATTTCTTGTAGTATGCCTTTAACCCAATATCCCCACAGGAAACTGATAAGGAAGACCCTAGTAAAATTCATCGTTCAAGTCCCCGAATCCTATGTCATAAAAGGTATCGTCGTGGTATTTTGGTTCTTCACCTAAAAACATCAACATAGGCAAGTTGAGTACTTACGTACTCCAAGACTTTTTGCAAAACCTAAATATACATACAAGCCAATTCAAAGGGAAGGCTTATGGTTGTTTTGCATGAAGCTAATTTGAAATGTAAATACAGAATAGTACATTGCAAAACAGAATTTAAGTAAAAGCAATTTAATACTGAAAGTAACAGAATATAAGCATAAATAAATTTCATGTACCTGGGTATCATGACCTTATCCACAAACCATTTCCACTGACACACAGTAGAAATTAACGACACACGGTAGAAACCAGATTTTATGAAAATAAAAATAGCTAACCATGTGATGACTTTACCAAGTGCCCATTACCGCAGGCGCGGCTAATCGATTAGTTTTATTCTCTGCAGAGATGTACAGCTTTACCCACAAGAAATGATCAATTTGTTTTGCCAGGCCAATAACACACTTCCTTTGGTGTGTCGGTAAGGAGATCATAACATAACCGTTACATTACTTAATCCTAACTTTGCACCAGCCCGGTGATAAACCCATACTATGGTAGCAGAAGATGTGTGACTAGTTCGATAAGTGGTGACACAAACCAAATCGTCCCACTTCTCCCTACGGCAGCAGAAGATAGGTGACTAGTACGACAAATGATGACACACACCAAATTGTCCCACTTCTTCCCATAGCATGGTGTACACACCGCTTCAGCATACCAATGTGTAAAGCTAGTTTTAAGTAACTTAATAGGTTAAGACTGTCCCATACCAGTACTTGTGGTTGTACGTATTTCTTGGCCTGAAAACAACCCATAGTTCGGTCCTTAATACGACACGGGCAATAATCTCCCCCTATACTACGCACAAGTCCCTTGTACATGCGGCTATTGCCAATAATTGCCCGCATCTAAATCATAGTTTTATTTTCATTTTTATCCAAAATACCAATCATAAAGAGAGGTCATATCCAACATTTTTAATCATGTCAAGGTTTTATGTTTCTTTAAGCATGGCTAAGCATGACACTAAGTGTGAGTAACCCAAATTGACATCAAATAATGTCTATGTTATTCTAGGGTTATCAAGGTTCACAAATCCATACTTATCAAGGAAGTTCTATGAAACTACAAGTACAACTACCAATACCCATAAAATAGCAGACTTTAATAAAAGTAACGTATGCAGTAAAACATTTAATGGAAATATTTATAAAACTAGGATCAATATGATCAAAGGGGGGTGCTTGCCTTGTTGATTATCCTCGTAGTCAAATTATTGATCGTCGTCAACTACTCCCGGTTAGTCGGGTTCTACACGTCGTTTAATAATATCATAACAAATAATAAATTTCAATAGGGCCAAAAATAAATCAGATGGAAAAATTCAAATAAAACAATTTCATAAATCAGGGATAGTTGCATGGATCATTTATTCTTATTTTACAATTTAAAGGATTAAGTTTATTTAGATTAATATTGAATTACTTTACTACCTATTTATTAACTCAAATTTTTCTTATAGCAAATCCTAAGTATTTTTACATATTCAGGTTCTTAAGATTACCAGGAGGCTAACTAAATTTATTTTACTCAATTTGGAGGTCATTTGCAAAAATTATATGAATGGTATATTTTAGATTCTTTCTTTAAATTTAAATTTAAAATTTAAACAGAATGCACTTTCATAATTGTAACATCCAGAAAAATATAATAAAATGAAAATGAATATTTTGGATTGAATATATCTATTTCTGAGTTTTCTTAGTGTTCTTGGTTTTTATTTGGATTTTCTTTGGATTTATGCTTTGTATGAAAAGTCCAACAAATAGAATTATTAAATGGAAAATAGTAAGAAGGTAAAGAGGTAAAAGTAAATATGAGAAAAATTAGCATGAAACCTTATTCATGCTGGTAAACCAGTGAAACCATCTAGTGAAAAAATCCTATGTACTGAAATATAAATAAAAAAATAATTAATCATCTCTTTTGACTAGAAACAGTAGATGTCGAAATTACTAGGAGATATTAGAAATTTACCTAGAGTCATAAAAATTACCATATAACCCTCAGGGAGTATGCTGTGTCTGGTAAAAATCTTGGAAATTTATCATGTTTCCAAAGCCTTTTAAAAATTCAAGAACAGAGGCATTGAAAAACTAAAAATCATCATGTCAGAATTATTATAACATATCTACTTAAGATTTTGACTTAAAATTTTTATGGAGATATTCATAACTCAAAATTAACTTGTATAAAAAGTTTTGAAAATAATTAGTATGATTTACACCCTTAAATAAATAAAATACCGAAATGCAATTTTTGGACAGTGCACAGTGTCAGAATTTTTATAAATCAACCATATGGTATTATAGCTTCAAATTTTTACTGGACTATGTAAACTACCATAATACCCCAGTAAAAAAGTTTTTAAAATTTTCAAATTGATTTGCTGGCTAAATTAATGCGGGTACTAGCTGTCTGGGCTGACGCTTATCCCCTTAAGCTTGTGCACTCATTGACCGGTAGGCCCCACGGCGTACGGGCCCATTCGCTGGCGCAAGGCGGTGCTGGAGCAGCTCTCGCCGACCGATGGACCCCGGGCCCGGCCATCAGCCGCTGTTTTCCCTTCTCCCTCTTTTCTTCTCCTCTACGCGGAGGCTGAGCTCGCTCACCCGCGTCCTCGCCGCCATGTGCCCCAACAATCCGAGCCGCCCACCCTGTCAGCTGACGCCACGGCTCATTCTCGATTTTCCCACACCATGCCTTAACCACCCTCACGTCGCCTCCCTGCCGGTGAGAGGCTTTGCACCACTTCGCCGAGTAGTCCAGAACCCAGCCGCAACTCACTCTTCCGTTCATACACTAGAGCCATCACTTTTCACTGGCTATAAATACCAATCGAGCGTCGCACTGAGGCCCCCATTTCCTCATCCACTTTCTGAGCCAAACACCTAAGCCAGGCGGTTAGTTCTTCGCCATTTTCGCTGAGAACCCGAATGAGGGGAAATCTTCAATTCGGGCAAAATTGGTAGCAATCATTGAAATTGATTCCTTCTCGAGCTTTACCTAGCGTCCTAGTTTACTGATCACGCCGAAATTTCATCCCTCCTCGCCTGCAAAGCGTCTTCACCGCCGCTTTTCTTCTTCCTGGCCGGCGCACGTGGGCAGCCACCTTCGGCTCTTCTCCATTATCTCTCTGAGGTGAAATAGCACACCCTTGGTTCACTGATGCTCACACTGTGTTTGACTGGAAGAATCATGGCCAGCGACGAGCTTTTTCCTTGCTCGGCCATGGCACCGCCTCACCCTTGCGGTGACGACCACCTTCCCGGCCATCCCCTGGCGAATGGGTACCACCCCTAGCTGCGCCTTTGCGCACTCATGCTCGTGGTGCTACTCATTCCTCCGCGGCGGAGCTAGTCCGTCGGCAGCGAGCCAAGAACCAAGCTACCCTGTCCCGTGTCGCTGACAATTGAGACCCAGCTGTCAGTAGCCTCGTGTGGGTATACCACTGACTCGTGGGCCCGTCTTGGCAGTCACACTGTGACGCAGGCCCACGCGCCAGCGCTTTCCTCTCACCACACGCACGCACTGACAGGTGGGCCATCGCGGTCAGTCGCTGGTCGCGCCGTGCGGTCACTGGTGGATGGGCCCGGGTTGTCAGTTGGGCCGGGCCGATTCAAAAGCGTCCACACGTGCGCGGCGAAAAGTCGTTTTCGAGATTCGAAAAAATATTTCTGGATTTTAGTTGATTTAAATAAACCGAACTAATTCATTTGTCCATAACTTTTGAATTATAGCTCCAAAATTAGTGAAATAAAATTATATATTCATGTAAAATCAATTTATTTCATAATATGCAAAAATATTTTTAAAACCATCTCTGGGTAATTTTGAAATTCAAATTTGAATAAAAGGCCTAAAGATATGCTTTATACAAAAATTTTGCAAACAAACTTAGAATTTAATGAAACTAAATTTTATAGGATCCTCATGTTTTCATGAGCTCAAATATATAAAAATATTTAATTTTCATACATGTTTGAATTACTTTCTATTTAAGTCTTGCTTTCAATACACTAAGAATTTAAATATGTATAATAGTATAAAGGGAATATGAAAGAAACAAAAATTTAATTCATGAATAATAGGATGGCAGTAGAATAATTGAACTTGCCAAAATAACTAAGGATTAGATTTGTTTGGATCTACCATTAAAAATATGAAGTAACCCTTGTGCCAAATGCACTCACACATATATATGCATATATATGTGCATAGGAAATTAAATAATTAGGATATAGATTAAATGGTTTCAAGCCATGAGCAAACCTAGTATCATAGCTTAATAAGATTTAGTGCAATCAACCCCTTTATCTTATGTTTTAAATTTTGTTAGTTTAGATAATTTTAGCACCTATAATTCAAAGTTATAAATATAAGAATTCACAATTTTAACCTCTTGAACTCGTAATTTAAGAATAAATAATCTATAAGAAAACCCACGTTTGTTCATCGTAAAAGTCATTAAATATGTGAATGTGAAATTATTTTAATCATAAAGTCTTAAAATTCTATAAACCAACCCCTAAGATATACCCCTGTTTTCTGCGGTTAATCTTTATTTGGTCTACTGTCTGTTTTCTTTTTTCTCTTATTGAAATTTAATATTTGCTATGTTTCCGGTTGATCGACATGTAAAATCCGACGTGCTCGAAGAAGAAGACGACTCCGTCGCAGATCCAGATCCTGACCTAGACAGCGAGTTGCAAGGCAAGCACCCCCTTGAACATGTCGAGCCTGATAATTTACCTACATTATGTTGTTTTTGTCTATGTACTATGCATCCGGATAATTCTCCCTAGAAATGCTAATTTGGGTTGGAACTGTAGTTAATCCTGTAAATTATGGTTTACCTCAATCTGTATGAACATGTGAACCTTGTAAACCTTAGTTTGAACTAGACATGCTTAATGTCATTTTGGGTATAACTGCTAGCATAATATACCTGCTTAAGCTACTTGTTGTATGCTTTCAGTCTTTTTAACAAATGTATGATCCACATTGGGAAAATGTTACTGACACTTTGGTTAAAACCCAAAATAAAACTATGGTTTGACGCAGGCGATTATTGGCAATAGCCGGTGGTGCAAAGAGAGTTGCACGTAGTGTAGGGTGGAGTATCGCCCGTGTCGGATTAAGGACCGAGCAATGGGACGCTATAGATCCAAGAATTTCGTACAACCACGGGGCCTGGTGTGGGACAGTCTGAGCCTATTAAGTTATTGGATGTGGCTTTGCATCTAAGGAAGGCGGAGTATAGCGGGAGTTTTCCAGTTAGGACTGCTTGTGAGGGGCTTCCACACCAAACTTTTCTAACCCTCAGGGTGGGTAAATGCATACCCGCGCAACGGTGTACGCCTCGTCATGAAACAGAAATGGGTGTTGTATTGCGTGAAAGGAACCACGTCTTGTGTGGGTGTGTGTGTCTGTTTTATGATGAGGATTCAAAGCCATGTTCAAAAAATGTAACGGCTCTGTATGATCTCCTTGCCGACACACCAAAGGAAGTGTGTTAATGTGGCCTGGCAAAAGAGGTTGATCACTCCCTGTGGGTAAAGTTGTTCACCTCTGCAGAGTGTAAATCTAATCGATTAGCCGTGTCCACGGTCAAGGACACTTGGTGAAGTCATTCCAATGCTAGAGTTTTGGTATTTTCTGGGAAATGGGTTTGGGATGGAAACCAATTTTGCAACTAGCTTTTGTGTCGAAGGATAGACACCGGGGACTTTTGCAGTCGGGTAGACTAGGATGAAAGACTTGAATATTTGCTTATCACTTTATGTTTCAATTGCCTATTTAAAAATGCGATGTTTCAATCTATTATGTTCATACTTTTAAATGGTTATGAAACTGCAAATTAACCTTTAACCTGCCTTTGTTTAGCCTGCATAATTACTTAATTGCATTTGTCAAACACTATAAGTCTTGCTGAGTACCAATGTACTCAATCTTGCATCTACTGTCTCAGAGGACAAAGCCTGCGAAGTGCCAGACGATTCTTGTTTTCACGCAGGGCACGGGGTGTTCGACGACGATTTCCCCTAGGTTTGCCGAGTCAGTTGCCTGAGGGTTAGTGGGCAAACCGCGAGGCTTTTGGAGTTCTTTAACTCTCTATTTTTCGCTGTTCGGTCTTTGTAAATTTTAAAATCTATATAATTATTTCTGCTTGTAATTCATACTTATCAGTTTAATATCTTGTGGTTGTGATATGAATGTTGTAAACATGTGAGTGCTAGCCACTGATCATGGGACTAGTACAGTAATCACATAGAGGTTCCTGTTTGCAAGAACGGGGTCTCACAATAATATTTTTGCATATTCTAAGTCTGCATGATTTATCAAGAATTTAAAATTTTATTTCACCTTATTTGGATTAATGGTTCAAAAGTCAAAAGCATTTGAATATCCTAGGGTTTTGAAAATACTGAAAATCAGGAAATTGCCAAAAATGTAAAGTATGCCTTCGTACTCAAAGGCTTCTTTCCGTTTTTGGCTAGCGCCGAGCCGAGGCATTGACGGGCCGGGCCCAAGCGGCCGCGAGAGGCCGCATGTGCTGAGCGGCTGACGCACGGGCCCATGCGAACCGTGTGGCGCGTGCTGCTGACCACCGGGGCCCACATGGCAGTGAAGCAAGGCGCGCGCAAGTGACTCTGCGGCTGACAAGCGGTCCCCTGCGGCAGCGACACCCATGCACCGTGCGACTGCTAGATGGCCCCGCCTGTTGGTGACCCGAAATAGGAGGAAAGGTTCCAAGGCTCGCTGGCGGCGAAGCATCACCGGAGGAGTGGAATGGGTTCCACGGTTGGACTCAGTGACCTCACGCGCACCTAGGGATGGTACTAGTTCGGCTGGTGGTGGTCGAAGATGGCGTGCCACCGTGAGGGGGCGGTAGAGGCCATGGCCGGCGGTGAAGTGGCTAAACTAGGGCTTCCCGAGCTTGAAGATCACAAGGGTGAGTATCAGGGCATCACAAGGATTCCATTTTCGGGTTTGGTTAGGAAAATGAGTGATCGAAAGAAGTTCTCACCATGCGCGTGCAGTGGCAGACAAAGTGGCTCGATGCGATGGCTCACCGGAGAAGAAGGGTTCCGATTGAAGGTGGGGAATGGTACTAGATGCTAAAAGGAGACTTCAGGTCAAGCAATTTGGTTTGAGGTTCAATGGAAAGGTTCAATTTGGGATTTTCCTTTTTGACCGGGTTCTGAAGAAATGGCGGAAGGAGATGCGATTGTTCTAAGGCTTTGAGGGATTCGGTTCTGGTTCTTACGGCTACGAAAGAGCTGGAACTTGTTTAAATAGAGAAGCAAGGTGGTGGCTTGACGATCACGCGCGTGCATTGAAGAAATCAGAGGGAGCCGAGAGAGAAGCGAAAGAAAAAGAACGAAGGAGAAGGCTGTAGAAATTGGGATGAGTTGGCTGATAGGTGGGGCAACTTTGGCGGTGAGGGCTGTCGGCAAGAGAGAGAAACAATGCCCTGGCCCACCTGTAAGCGACACAAGCTATTAACCGACTTTTACAGCCTCTGGACAGCACAAGATAAACATCAAGGTTTGGGTTAGCATATAGACTCAAGATTTTATATAGATTTTTTCTCAGGTCATAAAGGAATATATGAGGGTCTGGTAAAAATTTTAGGCAAAAAATATGGGTAGAAATATTGCTAAAAATCTGACAATACACAGTTATTAATTTCGCTTGATTCTGGTTTTTATTTAATTGAGTGTCAAGATCAGTTTATTATTTTATGATACTTTTTGAGAGTATTTGGAGAAGTATTATTTATCTTTAGTAAAATTTTCATATTTTTATATTTGATATTTTATTTTTAGTAATTCTGACATTACTATTTTCAGTTTTTCAATTCCTCAGTTTCTGAAGTTTTAAAATTAATAAATTATGGGATAAATTATTGATATTTTTAATAGAGATGGTTAGGGACATGAGGTCGGCATGGTAAAAATTTTAACTCATGTTAAGGTCGGGTGACTTCTGAAGAAATCTTGCAGGTTCAGACTTAAAATATCTCTTCATGATTACTTTTGCCTTTTAACATATTTTATTGATCCATATTAGTGCAAGTTGCATAATCATGATCCTGGATGGATCTGGGACTTATTTGATATTTTTACAAATTTTATTGATTTTGGATTTTTATCTTTTTACTTTTACCATTTACCATATAGCTCATTTAGATTTCTTTTAATAGGAAAAAACCAAAAAGAATTTCTTTAATTCAGAAAAACCAAAAAATACAACAATAAATCACATGAATATTTTTGATATTATATTTCGTATTTTATTAAATTTTGGGCTGTTACAATATCCCAATCATCTAGGCAACTTTTGTGTTCTTTCTTACGAAAACCGATCTTTTGCTCTTTGGATGACTAAACTTGGAAGATTCGAAAAAAGTCGGAACTTTGAAGTCAATCCCATGGATTGAAAGTTGGAATAGGTTCCTGACTTCCATACGAAGATGCATACCAAATTTCATGAGTTTTTGACTAACCGATCAAAAGTTGGATCATTGTTTGCTTTTGGAGCTCGTGCTAATTTCCCCTGCTGTTCTTGAGCGTGGTGCTACCGGCCCCAATCTGGTCATACCAGTCTCTGGTGATACCGGTTCTCCTGCGGTAGCACGGGCCATACAGGGAAAGATCATGATCTCAATTGCATATTTTGATTGATTTGTTTGAGGGCTTGCTTGGATTATTTTGAGTGGGAGAAATATTATTTGGGATCATTCACCCCCTCTGATCACCATCTCGGTCCTTCACATCTTGAATCAACTACTGGAGTTGTTCATTACAATCATCATTAGAAAAATGATTACTCTCAATGCACGGGAACTATACACATTTGTCATCACAAATGGTCTCATGTATCAAATATTTCAAACACGACCAACTTTCTCCCCCGTAAGGGGTGATGGGGACGTCCTTGTATATGTAGTACGTACTTAGCATTACTCTCTTTCATGAAAAGGGCCCTATCTAATTATGAGTAGAATATGCAATCATACTTTTCTCCTTCATGCCCCAGAGAATATTGAGCAAGGCTTAAACAATCTCTTTATATAAAGCCTGTGGGATTAGCTTCTCATAAACAAACAACAAACGCATATCATGAAGTCTCTAAATAAAACATTGTTGTGATTGCACTTTCGAGCTTGGCATGAAAAGGCTCCAAAATAGGGTGTTTATATTAACCAAAAGGGTTCTTTCATGGTTGATTACACTTTTGAGCTAATCCCATCGCCATACTAGGGCAAGCACGTAGCAAGTGCCATAAAAGTTACGAAGGCACAACGAAGCTCGACTCGCAACACTTGGACGGTGATGGATGCAGATTCAATAGGAAGATTTGGATACATTGTAAGAGACGATCTCGATAGATTTCTATGCTAGGTTAAGGTCTTATTTTGCAAAACGACAAATCCCACCGACTTCACTTTTTACTCAATTAGATTGACATGTATCAGCACTTTACCTTGGTTTTGTTACTTCACACATTGTTCTTTCATGAGAGAACACATTGTTTGAAAACGAAGAAAATAATTTAAGAATTAAAATATTTTCTTTGCACTCATTGTGCATTTACGTCTTGTCCTATATCTTCCATCTGATATATAAAGTAAAAAACAATGATCTAGATTGATCGCTTTCATAAAGTCACTACAGTTCCTGGTAAAATCTACAGCGCTCCTCTCTAATCGGACGGCGGAAGTAGCTAGAAAAATTCACAGCTCTGTAGAACACCTTGAATTTTCTTCACTAATGTCGAGGATCTAGCTCCCCTAGCAACCATACACTCCCTTCACTCACAAATAGTTATAGTTTTGGACATTTTTACAGTCAAACTTTAGAAATTTTGACCGTCAATATTTTTTAAAATATTTAATTTGGATACATGAAAATCATATATGTGTATATTTGTATGAAAATGTACTTTATAATATTATAATTTTATTGTGTTTAATAAATATATTATAATAGAAATTAGTGGTCGAAGATGTGTTTTGGAGACCGTGTCGATGTCCAAAACGATAACTATTTGTGACCTGGGCGAATATATATGGAGTAGTTAAGTACTCCCTCCGATTCACGAAAATTTTGTCAGTTTAGGATACGTGCAATCAAACTTTTGAAACTTTAGCTATCAATATTTTTTAAATATTTATATTAGATGCATGAAAAACATATGTGTAGATTTGTCTCGAAACGTATTTTCATAATATTATAATTTTATTAGATTTTTTAAATATATTACAATAGAAATTAGTGGTTAAAATTGATTTTTGAGATCGTTGTCCAAAATGACGACTATTTATAACCCGAGTGCATGAAACTGGTAGTCTTCCAGAATTCTAATACAAAATGATTTTTTTACGATGTTCCCAAGTACAGAAAGCTTCGTGTTGTAACATATATATTTCTATTGTATAGGTCGGCGGCGATTCTCGACAATCATTCGACTGGCCACTGCCCAAGGCCTAGCCTGAGAGCCTTTTAGCGCGTGCGCAATAGTTAGAACTCTCATTAACGGCGCTAAAACCCAAGCAGGGCATAATATTTATATTTTCTAACACAGGCTTTAAGGCTCAATAGGTTAAGTAATCACCAACACGATTTCCGAGTCAGTAACCGACCACGGTGAGCAAGGTATGTACACTGGGCACTGTGGCAGTACAAGCTAATTTCTCCTTGTTTAAGCACCCGGTTTTATTGGTCCTCTCGACGTGGACATGGTGACCTCCCGCCAATTGGCCTAGGGCATGCAGAAACCCACTGGCTTGCATGCATGAGCTCACTTTCCATGGTTGGAGAAAGAGGTTCACTAAGCGGCCAACCAATGCTAATCTTGCATCAACTTGCCAATTTGCATCATGGATGAGGTGTCCTTCAGGTTATAAAATTGGCCATGCCACTGGCAAGGGGAATGGCTAGCTTAATTAGCTCTACGTGTTCTCTTCTAGGGTTTGCCAAAGGGTAAGGCCAGGGATGGCTCCCTAGAATCAAGAGTTAGCTAAACCAACTGTGCATGCACTGGCCTGCATGCTAGACTCGCTTCTTTTTGAGCCATGAAAAGGGGTGTGAGTTTAGGGAAACAAGGTCACTTGCACATGCTCCCCTCACACACTGATGTATAGTGCACATACATTGATACACAGATGCATGGCTAATTTGCTGTATCCACGCAAATCCATCTTCATGACTCATACATGCATGCAAGCAAGCATATTCAAAGGGTTTCATACATATATTTATCTAACCCTTCTCCTTTCCCTAAAAGCAAGCTATGGCAAATGAGATCAAGCAAATAGGGCTAGGAGATCCTAACCTCGATCGAGCCAATTAACTGTGTATTTAGGCCGAAAGCGTACATCGCATTTGGTTATGGTTCGTGATCATGCATGGGGACCTCTCAAATGAAAATTAAGCATGGTGCAAGTTCATGAACAATGACCTAGCGTGCCACGTGTCTAAAGATGTTCCGCACACCAACCTAATGATTGCACTCATGCTTATATTCATTTGAGAAAATTGCACCTGAAGTAGTCTTAAAACTTGTTCGGTATACCATTTTAATGTCGTGAAAAGAAACTAAAATTGTGCTATATGAAGAGTTCTTAATTAGCCCGAGATGTGGACAACATATTATAATTTGGTGCATGCCAACGCAGGACATGTAATAAACTTCTTGTACACGACTGTATTTTTAAAGGGAACGAAAAGATACCCTGTGTTGCAAGTATATATGCATACAGCATAGATGCATGTATGCATCTCATTAGTAAGGGAAAATTTTGCGTTCTTCTTGATTATATTCATTTGAGAAAATTGCACCTGAGGTCATCAAACTTGATCAATCTACCATTATAATGCCGTGAAAGAAACTAAAATTGTGCTATATGAAGGGTCCTTAATTTGCATGAGATGTAAACTTGACTACATATATATATTGGCGCATGCCAATGCAGTACATGTATATAAACTTGTATATACATCTATATATTTTTAAAGGAAAGGAAAAAGATACCCTGTGTTGCAAACAGGCGTACAGCTAGCATACATGCATGTATCTCCGATCAGTAAAGAATTAAAAATTTTGCGTTCTTCTTGAACGCGTTTCTCCTTTTCTTTTTGACAAGTTTAATGCACACATATATAGCTTTGCTGCCCAGATGACATGTACTACTAGCTACTACACGCAAGAATCTGTAGAAGAAAGTTGTTGTCAATTGAAAGAATTAAAGGAATTGTTTCTGTTTATTTCCTCTTCGATATATAGGATGAATGAGAATATTAGGTGCAGGGATCAGGAGATGTGAACTGCAGCTTTGGCTTCAAGGATGAAAACAAAATAGAAATACACAAAATATATATTAGGTTAGGTACGTATGGGGTTATAGTACTTGTAAACAAAACAAAGTAATAAAATAAATGTACTCTTTATATTATTTAGCTAGTATATATTTGAAGAAAGTCAATTGACCTTAGCTAATTTTTGTGTTTGTAGATAATGATGATGACACAGTCATGGTATGGGAGAGATGTAAGTGACTTTGTGATAAACTTTTTGTGATGGATCTGACCAATTCAGGAAGCTGCTTGGCGCTGCAAAATTTTGGACGCTTTAATGTTCCTTTTGTGTAAGAAAATATGTCCACATCGTACCTTTTATCTTGCTTATTTTCTTGTTGATATATAGGTCGGCAGAGGACATGCATATTTTTGCAACTTCGAAGGAGACACAACACAATACATTGAAGCTGCTCAGCAAGTGCTGCTTGAATTCGAAACTGGTCCTTTTGCCGCAAAGCTGGCTAGCTAATTGCTCAGCTAATCGAAAACTACTTAACTAGTAGATGGGAACAGAAGAGTTTGAATAATTAATGCATTTATGATAATTTTAGAAATAATATCCAAAATATATAGAATTGGCATTTAACTCATAATAATTTCCCGACAAAACATTCACAACAAAATGAAATTAATTTTAGGTATCAAATACACACATATAGGACATGTACACTACGAAGAAGTGTCGTCCGTGCAACTAAACCTGTAATACTGTGAGAGTGTGAGACCAGGAGTGCAGGAGCCTATTTGGAAAGTAAGAAAATTTAATTATTATAATTTTTTATGTACGAAACAATACATTTCCCACAAAATTCATGTAAAATAACGGAATATTTCAAATGAAGCTAGCCTAGCAGCTGGATATACGAATGTAATTTGCAACTTGTTGTGGCTGGAATACAAAAAAATGTTATGGCCGACTATTTTGGCTGCCAAAATATAGCGGCAACTCAACTTAGTATACACAAGTACACAACAAAAACAATTTTCATTGCGAAAGCATACGCGCATTGTAAACGGTGACATATATATTTGAATAATACTAGCTACTCGCATATCTCGGCAAAAGATGCCCACGACAAGCACAAGCGTTCTACACCAAGGCTTTTGAGCTGTGCCTTTCCTAGTTTATTGGAGATCGATGAACGAGATGAGTTTGCATCACTAGCTGCAAAAAGTTTCAAGTCGGAGAGAAGTAGTTTTGGGTGGTTGGTAACAACAAGAGCAAATTAAAGGTGAGCTCACCCTGACCCCGAGAGAGCGAGATATCATCCATCAGAGATCACTAACACGTACGTCTGAACGATGCTTCGTGCATATATATGCTGGCACTGCACTGTAAAGGCTGGGGCCCACTTGCAGGGTGCTTCTAATTACTACTAGCTAGCTAAGTAGTATATTTGCCCACATGGAAATTGGTGATTGGCTGGAAGGATCACTTTGACAGCATGGCACCAGTCGGTGTTCTGTTCTCTTTTGCTGATCTTTTGTTTTCACGTTATACACGGTTTAGTGGAGTATGTCACAAGATTTTAGCATTGCCCATGCGATGGCGACGCTTTTCACTTTTCAAAGTCAACTAATGCCACTTCGATCACTCCGTTTTATCATCATATATTAAAAAATATATATAATAAAAGTGGAACATTATGAAAGTATTATTTATGACATTCACTCGTTTCGTCTTCATATATCCAAACCATATTTGTAGACAATATATTTGACCAAAATTATTTCTTTCTTACTATACATATTCTACGGCGTCATTCTTTCGTAATTGGGAGGAGTAATTAATCAATAATAAAGGGCCATCTTGTCGTTGATGTGCTCTATCATGTAGAATCTAGCTAGTTAGCTTGTATAATCCGGTCAAAATTAATCAAGGGTTCTAAGGAAATACTCTTTCAACTAATTGTAATATCTAGAAGTAGAATATTTAAGAAAAAAAGTTGCTTTTGAAAGGCAATCGTAACACCAAATGGAGCCTTCTATCTATACGATTCATTTTAGTTAAAAAAAATTTTTTTGAGGGGAAAAAGATCAACTTTCAGTTCTAGACAACGAGAAATACCTTCAAAATTTACAAGAATGGTTTTTTAGCATACTGGTCAACCATGATGCATGGCTTCCGGCGATTTATTGGCTTTAACAGTAATATGATTCATTGTAATGGTTAGACCAAAAACCTTGTCATTATTTTTAATTTATGAAATTAACCTGAAATTGATATAGTAAACCTCTCATGAAATAGAAAAAAACATCAAGTTCAATACGCTAAAATATGCTCTCTATATTTTTTTTGCTAGGTGTAACATATATAAGTGTTTACCTTTGCCCACAAAAAGAATGTCCTTACATTTTATCACTTGCATTTCTCATCATAAGAAATTAAACTGTAAATTGATCAGCTTTCTAGGCAAATTTGGAGGGGAATTAATTTTAATTCTAATTATTTTAGTAAGTACATTCATTGATAAAAGAACATTAATGAACTATGCATTCCCTGCTCCAAATTATTGTTAGATGGCAGTAGTAGTAACAAATATATAACCAACGCCGTTAGTGTGCTTAGTTTCCCTTAATTGACCAGACTAGACCATTGTCACATGGATGCAATGCAACGGCAACACACAGATCTCAATATACACATGCGGTATGCAGATAAGCGCGCGGCGCACCGCGCACCAGCAACGGCAGGTCCTCTTCAAACCCCTCAGCTCTGAGAGAATCCACGCAAACAAGGAGCTCATGTTCTCCTTGGGTATCTCTGCATGTGTCCTCCCTCACTCATTAGCTAGAATCTTTCTCTCCAACAAGAACAATTCAAACAAAAAAAAAATCTAATCGAATTTCTCTTTCCTCCTATATAGAACCGAAACAAGAGCTAAATAACTCCAATTCAGAAAAAAAAGGGACTTAGATCCTATCAATCTCTACATATCATTTGTTCTTCTGGGTTCTTGCTCTATCATCACCATCCACCACCCTCCTCCTCTCTCTCTCTCTCTCTCTCTACTCCTATCTTCCACTCTCCTTCACATGCCCCTCCACCTATTTAAGCACCCCCAGCCCAACTCCCCAAACCACCAACACAAAACACTTGCAAACCCAACAACAACACATACACCTTCTCCTTCATCAAGCTACTTGACACTCGCAAATCCAACACCAAGCTTAATTAGCTTACTTAGCGAGCTAGTGATCGTCTCAAGCAGCTAGGCAAGAAGCAAAGCAGCCATGGTGCTTCTCCCCTCAGATCGCATGGACAGCCTCTTCTCCCCGCGTTGCGTATGGGTGAACGGCCCCATCATCGTCGGCGCCGGCCCGTCGGGGCTCGCGGTGGCTGCCAGCCTCCGCGAGCAGGGCGTGCCGTTCGTGGTGCTCGAGCGCGCCGACTGCGTCGCCTCTCTGTGGCAGAAGCGCACCTACGACCGCCTCAAGCTCCACCTCCCCAAGCAGTTCTGCGAGCTCCCGCGCATGCCGTTCCCGGAGCACTACCCCGAGTACCCCACCCGCCACCAGTTCATCGACTACCTCGAGAAATACGCCGCCAAGTTCGACATCAAGCCGGAGTTCAACCACACCGTCCTCTCCGCGCGCTACGACGAGACCTCAGGCCTCTGGCGCGTCCGCGCCGTGGCGGCTGGCTCCGAGATGGAGTACATTGGCCGCTGGCTCGTCGTTGCCACAGGAGAGAACGCCGAGAGCGTCCTCCCGGACATCCCGGGCCTCGCGGGCTTCGGAGGCGAGGTGACCCACGTCAGAGACTACAAATCCGGCGAGTCCTACCGTGGTAAGCGCGTGCTCGTGGTCGGCTGCGGCAACTCCGGCATGGAGGTGTCCCTCGACCTCTGCGATCACGGCGCGCTCCCCTCCATGGTGGTGCGCGACGCCGTGCACGTCCTCCCCCGGGAGGTGCTCGGCAAGTCCACCTTCGAGCTCGCCGTGCTGCTTAGAAGGTGGTTGCCCCTCTGGCTTGTCGACAAGATCATGGTCCTTCTCGCCTGGCTCGTCCTCGGCGACCTCGACAAGCTCGGCCTCCGGCGCCCGTCTGTCGGCCCGCTCGAGCTCAAGAACACCCACGGCCGTACCCCAGTGCTCGACATCGGCGCGCTCGCCAGGATCAGGTCCGGCCACATCACCGTCGTCCCCGGCGTCTCTCGTTTCACGAAGGGCTCCGCCGAACTCGCCGATGGCCAATCACTCGACATCGACGCCGTCGTACTCGCCACCGGCTACCGCAGCAATGTGCCCCAATGGCTCCAGGTAAATTCACATTCCTTTAATCCATTTCTAGTACTGACCCAAATGCTACTGTTCCATTGCAACATTTGTCTGATCAATCAATGCCTCATTCCTTCAGGGCAATGACTTCTTCAACAAGGACGGGTACCCCAAGACGGCGTTCCCCCACGGCTGGAAAGGGCAGTCCGGTCTCTACGCCGTCGGCTTCACCCGGCGTGGGCTCTCCGGCGCCTCCGCCGATGCCGTGCGCATCGCCAAGGACCTCGGCCAGGTGTGGAAGGAGGAGACCAAGCCCACCAAGAGGGCCGGGGCGTGCCACAGAAGGTGCATCTCCGTGGTCTTCTAAGCAATCAACCGACCAACCAATACTCAAGCTAACTAAAGCACACATACAGCATCATTCTTGGTGTTTTAGTCAGTTAGTCCAATCCCCTTGGTTTGTTGTTAATTTGTTCTTTGCTTGGTTAATTAGGGTGTGAGATCGATCAGTGTGATGATAATATGCACGTTGTTAGGTTAATTAGTAGGAAGAGAGATGATGATACTATATATGTAGGACAGAGAGAGAGAGAGAGAGAGAAGAAGACAAGTGGAGCCCTCTCGTCAGTGAGAAGTGAGAGCCCTAGGGGATTTTTACTGCAGCTAAGGGCGTACGTCGGGTGTACAGTCAGAGAGACTAGCTTACCTGCTGATGGAAGATGAGGCTTACCTTGTTCGTTTTCTTCTACTACAGTATATATTTTTCACTTTTGTAGCCCTTGTTGTAACAATACAGTACGTGTTACTGCCTTTAGTAACACTTCTTTTGTAACACCTTTTGTATAACTCTACTTGAGAGTGAATATGACTAGCGTAATGTTTTGTATTACAAACTACAATGGTTAATTCTGTTAGAATCTCATGATCTCTCTCTCTAGTTTGCACTTGCATTTGCAATGAGAAGATCGGGTGGAGATATGAAGTTGTGTCCCTTTCAGACATCAATTAATTCAGGAACCAGTGAGAAACAAGGTAGGGTGGTGTGGGCTGTGGAATTCCTGGCTCTTGTCCTTCGGCTGGCCTGTCCCAATACTGCATCTGGGTCACCATTGTGTTCCCAATTGGCTCCTGGTGCTCTGGAAAGTTAATTCAGAATCAGATCTCACTGCACCTCTCTATACCGCGCCATTCACTACCTGGCCCCCGGCTCTGGGTCAAGATTCCTGAGAAACCCAAAGTCGCGCTGACAAAGTGAGAGTACAAATTTCCCTACTGTAATTCTCTAGGAAATGAAAACTGAATTTCCACATATATATATCAAACTAAAAGTTTTAAAAATATCAATATTGAATTAAGTTACTCCATAGTTTTTCAAGAAAAACGGTGGATTTTATGAGTGTTAGGCACTCCAATCATTGTGGTATGGCTGATATGTACATACCAGATATTATAAACGATTTGTTTGAGCTACTACAATTAATATGCAAAAAGTGATGTAAAATTTCAGTTGAACAACTCCTCTCTCTCTCTTGGGAACGAACATTTGCTTAGCATTATTCAGAATTGTCCTACTAATTAACAGCTAATCTTATGACATCCAGGACTAACAAGCCCATCCATTCTTTCATTCAAGTCCACCAGGCAAAAAGTATCGAGAAAAGATAATCAATCAACGGTTCAAGATGGATCATTTCATGTGAACTCAATGTGATGAGAGCATCATTGTGGTCACTAGAGCAGCATGGTGAATCATTTGATTTTGGAACAAAAAATTGTTAGGTGGATGTGGGTTGTATCGCAGGTAGCTGCAGTTGATGTAAAGACCCCACTAAGCACTAAAAATAAAAGGGAACTATGGAGGAAGAGCCCCAACATGTACAAGGCCACATGTGGGGACCCCTTGGAGAGACCCCGGCAAATCACAGGCCATTTCAGATCTCTCCATCACTATCACTATATATGCAGATTTGGTTGGGCATAATGAAAAGTTCAAACCCTTTGCTTCCCATCAACTAGCCTATGCTTCCCTAAGGTGCCAGCTGGGGGCCCATTGTATTTTGTTTCTCAACAACTAATTGGTGCTGCTAGAGGAAAGAAATTCTAGGTTGAACTCACATAATTGTGATACGCCTAAGATAACAACATATGTATCAGTATCGAAACGAAACATCGGGTTGGATTGTGCTATATTTATAGGTTTTTACAAAATGGACTGTATATTTCAAATCCCTATTTTTCTTATTTTCAACTCACCCCATGTTTTAGCTATGACTATCAATAGAGCTGAGGCCGATCGTTACTAGTTTTGTATTGACAGTGTTAACATAATGCTATGTCCCTAAAAAATTCACAAGAATAATTTTATTATATCCTATTTTCTTACCTTATTCAAGAAACTAAAGTAAAAGTTAGGATTTTTTTTTTGATATCAAAGAGAAAAACCTGCATGAAAAAGATTTTTGTCTCACACGACTCTCACCCAAAGTAACAATGTACAGAACTTTGGCTAACAATATCTTTATGAATATTCAGATTTGAGTATAAAAATGGTGTATAGATTTTGTCTCAAAATTTCTTTCGTAGTAGTACAATTGTATTATGTTTTGCGAATATATTGCAATAGAAATTATTCTAGTTGTGAAAACTGCATTTTGAGGACCGTGTTGATGTCCAAATCGTTACTGTATCTCCAGTGACTAAAGGGTGTAGCATACTTCACTACTACAGAAAAGCATATATTAGACGTCTCATCACAGACGGTTTAATTAGAAAACCGTCTCGTCACTTACGGTTCTATAGTGTAACCGTCAGTGACTTCAGGAGTTGTATTTTTTCTGAATTACCATTTGGGTTAATTATCAAACTTGTGCTGTGAATTTGTGAATTGTAGTTGTGCATTCAAATAATTGGTTAATAATATTGAGTTTCATTGGTTAATATATCTGAGTTCATTTTTGAAATAGATGTGACATGCAATATTAATCTATACGTAATCTGCTTTGCGCTGTGATGTAATCTGAGTTGATTGCTGAAATGGATATAATGCTTGTAATCTGAAATGGATGTAATACTTGTAATCTGAGTTAATCTGTAATCTGCTTTTTTCAGAGGGCGTAGCTAGCATTTTTTGAGGCTAGGCAATAAATAGAAAAAGGGTTGTCTGTAGGAGACTTATCACAGACGATTTTTAATTAGGAACCGTCTGTGATGTAATGATGTAACAGACGGTTTCAAATTAAAATTGTCTGTGATATTATAACATCACAGACGGTCCTAGTTTAAAACCGTCTGTGACGGTTCTGTACCACTGACAGTCCTAGTTAAAAACCGTCTATGATATCTTCTATTACAGACGGTTCAGAAACCATCTGTAATATGCCATAACATCACTGACACATGGTTACAGACGGTTCGAATAACCATCTGTGATAACGGTTCCGAATCGTCTGTGATGACCTTTTCTGTAGTAGTGCTTGCCTTTCAAGCTAGCTTCTAAGTCCAAGTGATCACCATCGATATATATAATATTGATTGTCGTCTAGTGGTTTAAACGGTTTGGTTAGAGTCAAGCTTATTCGAGAAGTGAAGAGAAGCAACAAACTATTAGAGGAAAGGGAGTAATGATCAATGATGAGATGGCCCTCCTGAAATATTCTGCATCACGCACTTTGCAATGGGGCAGTTCATTCCAGTGATTGCAGCTGCTAGGGAATTGTACAAATAAAGGGGACCCCTACCCTAATGAACAAGTGCTCCTTTCAATTCTTGTGGAACCAGCAGTGCTGTAAAGGCACTGATCAACCACCTGTTTGGTTCACCCCTCATTCCTTTGTAAATCACCGGGAAAATCCACCATTGCTTTTCTCTCCTTCATTGGGACGCTTGTAAACACAAAATGCCACTGCGAAACTCAAAATTGTAAATATGCCGCTTTCAAAACAAGCACGTCACGCGGTATATTGCCGATCCTTCTTCTTCTTCTTGCATTATATGCATGCATGTAACCGATCGGCGAAAAAACGAAAAAGCTATAGTCACTGTATCACGCAACAGTAACATGCATGTATGCTCTTGCATTATGCGTGTTAGGCAGGCAGCTGGGCTACTCTGCCTGAGGTGCAGAGATTTCCATTCAAACAGCACCGCGCCGCCCGTGAAGCAATTAGCACCGCGCCGCCCATTCCATAAGACCCACGGCCCATTAACGCGATCACGCCGCAACGCGGGCCGACGACGAAAATCCCATGCGCCCGAGCAGGATTTTGCCCCTGTGAAAACCACCAGGCCGATGCCCTCCGTCCCTTTATTTTTCCCTTCTTCTTTTTTCTTCTTTTTCATCCTTTTGTTCTTGTTCATTTTTCCTAATATTTTATTCTATAAAATTTTTTATTTGTTTAGCTGATTTCCCTGATTTGTATCCAATTTAGTCAATTCACCTACCCTACCATTGGAACATCAACGATAAACTATTGTAGCAACGTTGATAAACTAAAACATCAAAGATTAAACACACTACTACAGAAAAAGAGTATATTAGACCTCTCATCATAGACTGTTTTCAAAAAAACGTCTACTTTAAATCTAATCATAGACGGTTTTAGAAGCACGACCGTCAAAATTACTGGTTTCGCTAACAATCGTCTGTAATAATGTTATATTACAGACGGTTCGTAGTTAAAACCGATTGTGTCATATCTACACATCACAGACGGTTCTAACCATGAACCGTCTGTGATACGAATAGACCACTATAAACTTACCAAGGTTCCTAGCGCAGAACTTAGCACCTAGCGTGTTTCGTCTCTCTCAAACCCTAGCCCCCCGGCATCCTCCTCCTTAGCGACCTCCTCCCAGGCATCCTCCTCCCCGGTGACCTCCCCTCGTCGATCTCCTCCCCTCGAATCCATTCTCTGTTTTTATTCGGTGAGCCCTCGAGTCCATGCTCCGTTCTTGTCTCCATAGCCACTCGATGAACATGTAAGTGCATCAAACAGATTGTGGCGAGTTCTTGCTTGGTTTCTTGGTCTCGGCTCGCGCTATTTATTGCGGTGTGGTTAATTGAAATGGAGTTTGACGTGATCAATACTAATGTGTGCGCTAATTGGTCATGTTCCTGCACAAGACCAGAGTGAAAATAGGCTGCTTATGGTATTCTCATTCAGGGATGATGATGAAGTGAAAAATAAATCAGAGTATGACAACTTTCAGGATGAAATAATGGATTTTGATTTTGTCTTGGAATCCATCAACATTAGAATAAAAAAGGGGATGAAAATTCTACACAAATGTTCATATTTTAAGGTCATTCTCATCAGACAATCTGTTGCCTCCATGCATTTAGGATGATTTGATATTCAATTGCAAGATCTATAATTGGTTGTGTCTTGTAAATATCGTTGTAGAAATATCTGAGGAGAATAAAATTTCAAACAACAAATACTAATCATGGAAGTTCTGCCAAAAGAGTTAGGGGAAAATCATATCACATACGGTTCTATTTAAAAACCGTCTGTAATCAACATATATCACAAACGGCTCTATATACAAACCGTCTGTGATTAACAGATATCACATATGGTTCTAGATAAAAACTGTCAGTGATATGTGTTTTCACAGTCTGTTCGAAAATCGTCTGTGATATGTGTCGTATTATCACTGACACATGCTTACAGAGAGTTCAGAAAACCGTCTGTGATGATGTTTTCGAACCGTCTGTAATAACCTTCTCTGTAGTAGTGTCATTAGAACATTAAAACCAAAAGCATGGAACATTGTCTTTCCCTCTTTTATATGACTTAATATGTGGAACGTTGCCGATGAACACTTGGAATATTGAAACCAAAAGTTTGGAACATTAGCCCATCCCTTTTTATATTCATAATATACGGTGTGGAACATCGTCTATGAACTAATGGATAATTGTTTGGCTATTCCATTCTATGTTAGTTCTATTTTTTTACTGTTAGTACTAGAAGTATTGGGCTTCCTTATAGGAACTAATGCTTGCATCTTGGAAGTCAATTTCTGGTTGTATATGACATTCACGATTGCCCTTTAAGTTTATTGCAGCTACAAATCCATTGCCTGTGGTAGTGCATTGATATCACTATACTGGTGTGCTGACTCAGAATTATGCGAATTTTTCACTACCTAATATTCAGACTGTAGCGCTAGGATCTAAGAGGTCAATCAAATGGAATTACTGTAGGACAAAATTGATTTGCAGAAATCAGAGAATATATACGAGGGAATGACTCCGGGGGCGGGAACACATAACATGGGGTTCATCTCCTGAACTATCTGAACTGGTAGTGGGCTGTGGGCTCTGTCTGTTGTTTCAGCGGAGGCCGGAGGGCTGTTGTGCGTCCTCTATTGAAAAAAAATCTCCTTAACTCTCTTGAAGGGTCGCAATCTATATGCAAACATATGGATTTGTGATTAATTGACAAATGGCATGCTGAATATTGGGCAATGAAAAGACAACATGTACAGAAGATAAGTGTAGCAGAGATGCGAACGCTGCGGTTGATCTGTGATCATACAAGGCAAGATCGAATCCACAACAATGATTTACATGATAGGATTAGGGTAGCACCCGTTAAGAAAAACCCGTCCAAAATCTTCTGAGATGGTTTGGATATCTCCAACAGAGGCTTTCTGAGGCACTGGTACGTAGTGGAGTTTTAAGTCGTCTCGAAAACATAATAAGAGGCAGAGATCAATCAAGACTGATGTAGGAAGAAACAGAGACTTGAGGGATTGAAACGTTCGCAAAGATTTGACATTGGATAGGAGTGCATAGAAGTTAGCAATCGATGTATCGGAACCATAACCCAAGATCGCCGGTTTAGGGGTTTTATTGACTTTAATTGGATTTCTTTGCTAGCTTGCTGTAACTTGTTTGAGACAAAATGCTTGATTGTTGTTAACAAATGACATGATGACTAAATTTTCCATTGTAAATCATACATTCAAATGATAATTAGATACTCCAATGTTAATTTGATGGTATATATGTGAATTTTGTTATTTCCTTGTTGGCGTCTTATGACCACTTCCTATCTTTTGCTGTTATTAGGTACACTCTTTCTGCTGCTGTGACATACATGGCTTCAAAGTGGATAAAAGGCATAGAAGGTTTAGGTCATAGCAGGAATGGAGCCTAAAGTTCTGGCCCGCATCGTGTAGCTATTTATGAAGCTCAAGTTGCTGCTTCTTCCGAAGGAGATGTCCATGTATTGCATCTTACCTCTCGCAGTTGAGCTCAGAGAATACTCAAATTTTGTGAGCCTACCATCCACTGAAAGGAAGGCTTGTAATTTCCTCGGAATATTTTTTGTCAGGGTGCTTACATACTGGGTAGACATTGTTAATTGACATTTGTCAACAATCCCCGCTTGTTCAACACATGCAAGATGAAGAACACCTGGAAAGTTTTTTTTTTCTGCTGCGCACTTGCTACAGCTTTTCTGAGGTCATTCCATTGCTTAAAAAAAAGAACAAAGCTCAACAGAAAGGAGACAATATTAGTGGCCCTAATTTCCTCCACAGATCAAAGCAGGAAAGAAAAAAATACAGACGCTCACTTGCCGTGCTCACACGATTGAACACATGGAAACCTGGAAAGGAGGAAAAAAGAAGACGTTTACCAGGAGCCGGACGTCCGATATGATGATGTTTCATCGGACGCTCGGTGCAATATTTTTTTTAACGTGTGCAACATTTTTTTTCGCACGCACATTTTTACTGTTATCGAAAGAAAATGTTTTACGCGTAGTAAAAAAATGTTTCACACGTAAGAAATAAATGTTGCAGAGCGTTCGAAAAAATCAGACGGCCGGTTGCTAGCAATTCTGAAAAAAGAAACGTTCCCGTGTGGACCAAACACACGTCAGAACAAGAATCAAACGGGAATGCTGGTAAATTGGAAACCAGAAAGAACGAGCTAGGATTATGTGACAACATTGTTAATTGTTCTTGATCTTTTTAGCCTTCCATGGCCACCGATCCACGATGAATTGATGTAATGGTGGCCCCTAACCTGAAACGACAATTCATTTTCGATTACCAGACAGTTGCTGCGAGGTCACCTGAGCAGCAAAATCCAGAGCATTAGCAATTCTTTCTACGATACATGCCAAATTTATGAAACAAATAAACACAGCACAGCTCTTGAGAATGTGAGCTTCCTCTGTCCAATGTGTGTACTTGAGAAAGTATTCTTCACCTCTAGGTATATCCATCTAGCAATTTTCTGGCACATTCCCAGGTTCAACTTGCCCTCTAAACTCCTGCTTGCAAGTGTCTTTTTTCCCTCTACTCTTTAAGCTCTACAGAAAAAGGGTGTTGAAAGGGTTTGTTCCATGTTCTAATGGTGTGCCGGTGTGAGTAGGGAAAGGGTTGGTTGTACCCTACATATGTGCTCTGCCACAAGCAAGGTCAACGATGCATGTGCCGGACTGCCGGTACATTCAGGAGTTGATGCTAGCCTGCTCGCCTTGCGATTCAAATACATGTGATGACATGGCATGGCTAAGCAAGCTTATCAATCTTATCATGTGATAACACATGACACACAAGTTCATAATCATGTTCCATATTCCATTAGTCAAGATTAAACTTTAATGATTCAAATACATGTGATGACATGGCATGGCTAAGCAAGCTAATACGTTCTAACTATCCTATGTTGATTTTAATATTAACCAACTATAGTGAACCAATCTAGGGTGACAATAAATCATGGCATACAAATGACAAGGTAGGGTATGGATCAAATCGGCAGATTAGCTACCAATCTAGGGTGACAATAAATCATGGCATACAAATGACAAGGTAGGGTATGGATCAAATCGGCAGATTAGCTAAGTCCCAATTTAGATTGAAACAGTTGTATACAGGAAATAATTTACAATAACGTTAAAAACAAAGTAGCTATTTCATAAACATGGGTTCAACATGATCAAAGCACAACTTGCCTTAGGAAAGCCCTTATTCTTCCTCTGGATCTTGGTCTTGAGTCAACGGATCTTACTCGGATGCATCGCACAACTCAACGCTTACGTAAAATGAGAGAGAAAGCTAAATAAACACAAAAACAGAGATCAAACAAACTCTGTTCGGTCGGGCATTCACCAACCAGGAGCGCCTGCGAGCTATTGGCCAGGTTATGGGCGATCCTACCCAGGCGAGTTCGACTCTCTTCAGTCGGGCTCTCGCCGAAGAGCTCGATAGGGCTGCCGACGAGGTCGCACCTGTACAGCAAAGGCGAAGCCGGCACCCTCAGTCTCACTCTCTCGCAAGCTATGATGACTCCTCGCGCGGGAACCGACGCTCTCGCCAGTCGTCCCCGCGCCAACGAGTCTGGAGTCCGTCCTGGTCGCCTCCACGTCACCGGATCCGGAACATGTCCCATGGGCGTGCTCGACATCGGTATAGTGGCAGTAGCGCCATTTAGAGCAGTAGTGCGTCTGGAAGCCTATCTCCGGACATCCCGCCCAGGCGCCGTAACATTCACAGTCGCTGCTCTATCATGCCAATGATGCTCGCGCCTATCGCCATGGTTGGCACGGGGTGCATCATCGACCTGGGTATGGTCACCCCGACGATCGCGACTCTGGCTCCAGCGAAGACAGCCGCCATGCTCGGTGTAGCGCTGTGTCGGCCTATGGCTGCCTTGCATATTCCACCGGCCTCTGTCAGGTGTGATGGTCGGCCCGATTTAAACCCGCCACGATGGAGCGGTTTGACGGGATCAAGAACCCCGACGAGTTTCTCTCGATCTACTCGACAGCAATCTTAGCGCTTATCCTCGAAAACCAAAGCTTTATTAACCAATTCATGGAATTCAGGAAAGTTGTGAGTGATTAATCCCACTTGCAGTCGAGAGTTTATTCCCTTCATAAAGCGTGACTGTCTAGCCCTGTCTATAGCTACATCGTCTGGAGCATAGCGAGCTAACCGAGTAAATTTATTCAAGTAATCTGCCACTGACTGGCCTCCTTGCTTCAAAGCCTTGAATTCCTCCTTAAGGTCCATCATGCCTTCTGGTACATGGTACTGACGAAAAGTAGTAGTAAACTCATCCCATGTGATCTCCTGTGGGGCTTCATGCGCGGCACAATAGTTCTCCCACCATTATGCAGTAGTTCCTTCTAGATGATGAGAGGTATAAAGCACCTTCTCGTTTCCTTCACACTGAGTAATGTGCAGCTTTCTCTCAATAGTCCTAAGCCAATCATCGGCTTCCAAGGGGTTGACATTGCCCGCGAATGTCGGCGGACGACTCCTCATGAAATCAGACAGTTTGGAATAAGGACGCGGTCCATTATTGCCATGTTGAACACTGTTGTTGTTAATAGCTGCTTGGCTGGTTATACCCTGCATCTGTTGCATTATCGTCTGCATAAGCTGGGTCTGCGCTGCGAGGAAAGCTCCCAAATTCTGCATGTCCACGGGCGATGATGGTTGTGGAGGTACTCCATCATTGGGGTTGTCATTATGGCGAAGACCACTTCCTGAAGCACCATTGTTGCCATGAGTATTCACCATCTACTGATTGCTTCTTGGGTTAGGAAAGGTAGATGTAGTATAGATAAGAATCAAGAATTTCTAAGGTGGGGAAAACAGGTTAAACCCAAACTTACCAATTTTATTAATACTTCGTATGTTTGCATACAAAAGCCTAAGGGCTATGCAACTGTAAGGACCCGAATCCACTGTGTTTACCGCACTAGTCCCAGGATCAACGCTAGTACACACAGCTTAACATTGGTACATATCACATCATACTCAACGATAATAATAATAATACTCCATTTACTCATATAGCTAAGTGTATGATCTTATGACCAACTTACATTATTAAGCCACGCAGGGCAAGACATGAAATATAAACTATTAAATAAGCAACGAAAAGTAGAAGACGTAGATGGCTCGTCAGTTTACCATAGGCAACTGACAAGGCTCGTACCCTAACGACTCGTGTCCTCCTGGAACTCCTCCTCCAACAAAGGTGTAGACTCTTCAACTGTTGATTGTTGTTGTTTGGCAAGGGTGAGTACTTAATGCACTTAACAAGTTGTGCACGAAATGCAGTTATTGTAACTATATGCAAGGCTTATTCCAAAGGAAAAAGGCTACTATGGCTATTTTGCAATAAGCAGCATTTATAAATAAATACAACAAATAGATTGTAAAGACTATAAAACAAATAACAGTAATAGATAGATTCAGCATTTACCAAGTTTCCACTCCTAAGTGAAGTTCAACCTTCCACATGGCATTTCTGCCATCCCAACCAAATTTCCATTTAATTAAGCTAACCCTTAACTGTAATCCTCGAGCATTGCTCAATACCGCGAGCACGGCTATCCGAATAGATTTACACTCTGCAGAGGTTATGCACTTCACCCACATGATACAACCATACACCACAAAGGCGAGTGATTATAATAAAGCCTTTACAATGCACTACCTTAACCTGATACTACTCGCTAAGGTTTCAACATCATGGTCCGAAAACCACAACCAGGGGCCCCTCTGCGCATTGTGAATTACTCCATAACTTGGGAACTCACATCGCCAATGATAGTACCAAACTAAGACATTGCAAATTAATCACTAGGTCATCCCATACTAGACATGTGGTTGCATGATTGACTTAGGTCAAAGACATGCAAAGTTAAGTCCTTAGGATGATTGAAGCAAGACTTCCACATACCCTCTGCCCATCGGGCCCACCTTGGCGTACTCGCCCCTTGTCACTTGCCCCAATCTAAGTGATTATCATCCCAGTTGATTACCAAGCACCACGTGCCATCAACAAGTCAACATCGTTGCGTGACAGGATTCGCCACTACAACTCAATCTCCTTGAGCGATCTCACATGACACACAAGTTCATATCATTGTTCCATATTCCATTAGTCAAGATTAATCATCAATGATTCAAATACAAGTGATGATGTGGCATGGCTAAGCAACTAACGCGGTCTAACCATCCCATGCTGATTTTAGTATTAACCAACTATAGTGAACCAATCTAAGGTGACAATAGATCAGGGCATACAATCGACAAGGTGGGGTATATAGATCAAGTTGGTAGATTAACTAGATCCCAATTTAATTTGAAACAGTATATACTTGAAATACTATGCAATAGAGTAAAACAATATAGCAATTTTATAAACATAAGTTCAACATGATCAAAGCACAACTTGCCTTGGAATAGGTTCTGGTCTTGCTCTGAAATTTGATCTTGAGTTGACGGATCTTCCTCCGAAGCGTCGCACAATTCAACGTCTACGCGTACCCAAAGAGAAAAGCAAATAGATACCAAAACGTAGAGCAAATTAACTCCAAAAATCAAATAAAATTCACCATCAAATAGATCTCAATTTTATAAATTTTTATAAATTTGAATCACCCAAATCCGAGTTAAAATGCAAAAGTTATAGCCTTTTGAAGATTGAATAAGTACGGAAAAATACAAAAATTAGAAAATCTGAATTTCCCGATTTATTTTTATCTAAAGAACTGATTTACTACATCATGCTGATGTCAGCCATGACCCGGACCAACCAGATGCTTCCACATGGCCGTGGACTCAGTCCATTGTGGACCAACGACACTGTTTCCCTGGACCGACTGATGTAAACCCGACGTCAGGGAACACGTGGCACGATCTGATCCCTCCGATCTGATCTGACGGCTACGAACCAAGGAAATACATGGGTATACTATGGCCATATGATCTGAATCTGACGACTACCAATACCCGAGCTGCTTACCAAGATGTGGCACAATCCGAAGCATGCGATGATGATCCGACGGCTCAGATTAGCAGATGAGGTTCACTGTAGACGCGGTGATGTGGCTCGATCCCAGCGGTCCGAAGAGGATCCGACGGTCGATGAAGCTTCCTAACGCAGATGGCAGCTCGACGGTGAGCTTCCACCGGAGCAGAGGAAGACGATGGCACCACGGTGCTCTAGGGGGTCTCCGGTGACGTTATCAGCCGTGGTAGAAGCGTCCTGACGCGGCGAGTACGAGGGTACCAACGGCGACGACGGAGACGGCTCAACGGCAGTAGAAACACGCAAAGTCCCACAACGGCGCAAGAAGCTACTTTGACCAGTGCTCAAGCGTCAACGACGACTCCTCAGCCGACGGCGCTTTAGGGCAAAGGTGCGGCGCGAGGTGAGGAAGATGGAAGCAGCGGCGACGTCTTAAATAGGCGCACGGGGAGGCGTGTACATCGTGGAGTATGTGGTCTATTCGGAGGCGGCGACGGATCCCAGGCTTCCACGCGGCGACGAATCGACGGCTCCGTGCAAGCGGCGACGCGGAGAAGGCACAACCGTTAGATCTCAATCCAATGGTTGACAGGTTTAGGGTTAGGGTTTCGGTGGCAAAGTCGGTCACATGGCTGATTTGGGCTGCATAATAAATGGGCCGATTCGCCATCGTTTTCAAAGATTTTTCAAATGTTTTTCCATTTAATTTAATTCCCAAAAATAAATCAATTTGTTTATGGCAATAAAATATTAGGAAAAATCCTAGAAAATTATCAAAAATACTTTGAGATATTTTAGACTTAAATAAAATATTTTTGACAAAACTTTATTTGAACTTTGCATAATTATAATTAGTTTTCACAAAAGACCAATATATTTAATTTAAAATTAATTCAAATAAATCCAGGAAAATCCGATAAATTCCAGAAAATCATAAAATGCACAAATAACAATAAAGTAATATTTAGGCAAATTTTTGGGATGTTACAAACCTTCCCCCTTAACAGAATTTTGACCCCGAAATTCAAGGCTAACTAGAGAATAGGTTTGGGAATTTTGACTTCAGATCCTTTTCACGCTCTCAGGTTGCTTCATTTTCTGAATGATTGCTCCACTGAACTCTACAAAAGAGAATAGACTTATTCTTGATCTTGCGATCCATAACATCTAAAATTTTAATTGGCTACTCCGTATAGGTCAAATCTTCCTGTAGCTCTATTGCTTCCAACGGGGTTTGTTCTGCTGGCACTCTGAGACATTTCTTAAGTTGCGACACATGGAACACGGCATGCACTCCTGCCAAGGACTAAGGCAATTCCAACTGATAAGCTACCTCTCCTCGACGGCTCAAAATCTTGAATGGACCAACATATCTTGGTGCAAGCTTCCCTTTAACGTGAAACTTTTTAACACCCTTAAGAGGGGTAACCCTGAGATACACATAGTCATTGGGTTCAAAGCTCAAATCATGACGACGATTATCCGCATAGCTCTTCTATCTTGATTGTGCTATCTTCAGTCTCTCTCTAATCATAGCGACTTGATTTTCTACTTCCTCGAGAATATCTGGGCCAAACACCAAATGCTCTCCGTTTCATTCCAATTCAACGGGGTACAACAAGCACAACCATACAATGCCTCAAATGGTGACATCTGCAAACTAGCTTGATAACTATTATTGTAACTAAATTCTGCATACGGCAAACATTTGTCCCATGACGTAGCATAGGCTAATGCACAAGCTCTCAACATATCCTCCAAAATCTGATTTACCCTCTCGGTCTGACCATCTGTCTGCGGATGATACGTTGTACTGAAATTCAGGCGAGTCCCCATTACTTCATGCAACTTATTCCAAAATCTCGAGGTAAATTGGGTCCCTCATCTGACACAATCTTCTTCGGCACTCCATGAAAACACACAATCATCGACATATACAATTCTACCAAACGATCTCCTGAGTAAGTGGTCTTCACTGGGATGAAGTGAGCGACTTTGGTCAAACGATCCACAATAACCCAAATAGAATTGTAACCTCTCTAGGTCTTGGGTAAATTGGTAATAAAGTCCATTCCAATTTCCATTCTAGAACCTTCAATGGTTGTAACAAACCAGCAGGTCTTTGATGCATGGCTTTTACTCTCTCACATACATCACATAGGGCAACGTGCTCAGCTACTTCACGCTTCATGTTAGGCCACCAAAACCTTTCTTTAAGATCTTGGTACATCTTAGCACTTTCTAGATGAATCGAATACTTAGAATCATGAGCTTCCTCAAGGATCAATTGCTTAAGCTCCTTCTTATTCGATACACAAATCCTTCCTTTAAACCACATGGTACCTTGTTCGTCAATGACAAAATCCTCCACTAAACCTTCATCCTTCCTAGACTTGATTCTGCTGATTTTCTCGTCATCCTTTTGACCCTCTCTAATTTGATCTTCAAATGTCGGCTTTAATTCCAATGCAGCTACAAAACCTTGCGGAACAACCTCCAATTTCAGCTTCTGAAACTCACTACATAACTCTGATTGATCACTTGATATCAGCATATTTGCACTATGGCTTTTGCGACTCAAAGCATCGGCTACAACATTAGCCTTGCCCGGATGGTAATGGATTCCATTGTTATAATCCTTAATCAATTCTAGCCATCTTTTTTGCCTCATATTGAGATCCGACTGAGTGAATATATACTTTAGACTCTTGTGGTCTGTATATATCTCACACCTATTTCCAATGAGGTAATGTCACCATATTTTTCAGGCATGCACTACGGCAGCTAATTCCAAATTGTGCGTAGGATAATTCCCTTCATGCGGCCTCAATTGTCTTGACGCATAGGCCACCACCTTGCCGTTTTGCATTAACACACAACCAAGACCTTGCTTAGAAGCATCACAATATATATCGAAGCTATTCTGCACATCTAGCACTACCAACACCGGTGTAGTAGTCAATCGCTTTTTCAACTCCTGAAAACTCTTTTCGTATTCTGATGTCCATGCATACTTCTTTTCTTTCTTCAACAACTGCGTAAGCAGTCTAGCAATCGTAGAGAACCCTTCTATAAACCGACGGTAATATCCTGCCATTCCCAAAAACTACGAATCTGAGTGACCGACTTCGGTTGCTCCCAATGAAACACGGCCTCGACCTTGCTCGGATCAACGGCAACTCCTTCTGCAGTCATCACATGACCAAGAAATTCCACCTTATCCTTCCAAAAGTCACACTTACTGAACTTAGCATACAACTGCTGCTCTCGCAACCTCTCTAAAACCAACATCAAATGATCTGCGTGCTATTCTCTTGTCTTGGAATACACAAGAATGTCATCTATAAAGAAAACGACAAATTTGTCCAAATAGTCCATAAATACTTTGTTCATCATATCCATGAAATATGCCGGAGCATTGGTCAATCCAAAAAACATAACCATGAACTCATAATGTCCATACCGTGTAGAAAACGCAGTCTTAGGAACATCTTCCGCTCTAATCTTCAGCTGATGACATCCCGAATGAAGATCTATCTTGGAGAAAACTCCAACCCTCTCAACTGATCAAACAAATCGTCAATCCTGGGCAAGGGATACTTATTCTTGATTGTCACCTCTTTAAGTGCACGATAATCGATACACATTCTTAAACTCCCATCCTTCTTTCTGACGAACAAAACTGGCTCTCCCCACGGCGAAAAACTCGGTCTTATGAAAACTTTCTCAAACAATTCCTCGATCTGCTTCTTCATCTCAACTAACTAATATGTTGGCATGCGATATGGCCTCTTCGCTATTGGTGCTGTGCCAAGCACTAACTCAATAACAAACTCAATCTCCCTTTCTGACAGCATGCCCGGCAAGTCATTGGGAAAGACTTCTGAATAATCCCTTACAATCAGCACATCCTCTATACTAGCAACATTCACACTATTCACCATTAATTGGCCATCACGAACGGCTGTCGCACGAATCTTTACTTTCTTGCCACTAGGGCTTTCCAAGGACACCACTCTTTGGCCACAATCCAACACGGCTTTATGCCTGGATAGCCAATCCATTCCAAGGATAACATCTAAGGTTTGAGTATCTAACAAGATGAGATTTGCTAGAAATTCTATCCCATTCATGAGCATCTTAACTCCCAAACACCCAAGGCTAGATCTAAGCTTAGATCATGGGGCTTGGACTAAAAGCACACACTTAAGATTCTTAACATCAAATCCATTCTCAGTTGCAAAACTCCGAGAAACAAATGAATGCGAAGCTCCAGAATCAAATAAAACTGTAGCAAGTACTGAGTTAACCAGAAACTTACCCAGTACAACATCTGCAGCCTCCTGAGCTTCATTCGTTGTGATGTGGTTGACTCTCCCACGCAATGTTGATTGGGGTGCTGCTCCAGTTTGCCCTGGTGCGCGATTTCCTCCTGATGCAAGTGCCTTAGCAGGTGTCGTTCCCAAGTTGAAGCGAACTGGTGTGATTCCTCCTTTCTGCGGACTTTTGTTAGCAAAATGTCTTGGCTCATTGCAAGCATAGCAACGTTTGATAGCTGACTGTTGATTCCCTCCTGGTACATTGTTCCCTTGAGCTGGCGTCTGAAAATTCTGATTAGCAGGGCGGGGTGCAGGGGTTGATGTCTTATTTGCTCTTGCGGCAGAAACCTAGCAAACTGTTGTGGTGACATTCTTAATCTGAACTGGTTTGGTCGCCCTCCTTGATTAACCATCCTGCGCTTGCGATCCTCACTAAGCTATTTGCGTTTGTCCTTCAAAATCAAAGCTTTGTTAACCAATTATTGAAATTCCGGAAAGTTATGGGTGATTAATCCCACTTGCAGTCCAGAGTTTAATCCCTTCATAAAGCGTGACTGGCTAGCCTTGTCCGTAGCCACATCCTCCAGAGCATAGCGTGCTAGCTGAGTAAATTTGTTCAAGTAGTCAGCCACTGACTGGCCTCCTTGCCTCAAAGCTCTAAATTCCTCCTTTTTGAGGTCCATCATGCCTTCAGGAACATGGTACCTTTCAAAAAGCAGTAGCAAACTCACCCCATGTAATCTCCTGTGGGGCTTCATGTGCGGCACAATAGTTCTCCCACCATTCTGCGGCAGTTCCTTCTAGCTGATGAGAGGAATAAAGCACCTTCTCATTTCCCTCACACTGAGTGATGTGCAGCTTTTTCTCAATCGTCCTAAGCCAATCATCGGCTTCCAAGGGGCTGACATTGCCTGAGAATGTCGGTGGACGAATCCTCATGAAGTCAGACAGTTTGGAGTAAGGATGCGGTCCATTGTTGCCATGTTGAACACTGTTGTTGTTGATAGCTGCTTGGCTGGTCATACCCTGCATCTGTTGCATCATCGTCTGCATAAGCTGGGTTTGTGCTACAAGAAAAGCTCCCAAATTATGTATGTCCACTGATTGCGATGGTTGCGGCGGTACTCCATCATTGGGGTTGTCATTATGGCAAAGGCCACTTCCTGAAGCACCATTGTTGCCACGAGTGTTCACCATCTGTTGATTGCTTCTTGGGTTAGGAAAGGTAGCTGTAGCATAGATAAGACACCAGAATTTCTAAGGTGGGGAAATAGGTTTAACCCAAATTTATCAACTTTATTAATACTTCGTATGGTTGCTTACAAAAGCCTAAAGGCTATGCAACACATATTGCACACTCAGCAATCAAAGATCCAAACTAAGCACACAACCTTAACGACTGCTAAAAAAGGTAAAGACTATATTAAAGACGTGACTCAACACTTGAGTCTCAACCCAACTCTAAGACTCTCATTCATCTAGCCAACCTAGCTGAGGTTGACCCGGTGCATACACTAGTGGGTGGGCTGGCATGGGCGCAAACCTATCCTGATGACCCTCGACTGGAACCTCCACGTCCACGCGTACGTCGCGCTCCTCTGGCTCGAACTCAACCTCCTCGGGGTCTTCTTCTTCTTCTTCTGCTGCCTCGACTGGCTCTTGACCAATCTGAGCTCCCTGAGCTGCCAGTCCTTCAGCCTTTCGCAAAGCCTCCTCTAGCTCGGTGACCACCTCAGCGGCTACGGCACAAGTCTCCTGAAGCTCCTGCTCTGTCACCCTCAGTGCCTCGTACATCATCTGTAGCTCCTGGGTAGTCTCTCTCATATGCTCCTCCTGGGTGAGAGCAAACTCTGCAAGGTGTAGCGCAGTAGCACACTCGTCCTCCTCGATCCGTCGACGTCGGCTCGCTCGAACAGTAGGATGAAACCTGAATACCGTGTCGTGAAGCTTGTCAGCGTAGTCATGGCAGACACGGCGAATTGCAAGTCGAGTGGCCTCCTGAATCCCAACCTCATACGAGAACCTCCTCACGGTGATGTGGATCAGCCTACTGGCGCTCTCGCTCTCTCGGGCATAGATAGTTAACTTGCAGATGAACCATCGGTGTACACCATTAACTGACCAGCTGCCTCCTCGGTAAAGTGGACGATAGAAACCTCCAAGCATCTGAAGAACTCTCCACAGCTCCTTGGCATAGCCACCCTCTCTCTCCTCAAAGGTCAGAATGATCGGCATCTGCTCCACAAAGAACTTTGAACAAGTCCTTCACCCGAAATGGCAACAGAAACGGTAAATTCAGTAAAGGCGAGAAGTAGAGAATAAGAAGAGTCAATAGTGTCTTGTTAGTCAAATTTAGATTTTTTTTAGAAAATAGTTTTGGACACACCCATGACTCCACCATGCTATCTAGGGCCAAGACCTATAGTCAGTATGCTCTGATACCACCACGGTAAGGACCCGAATAAACTGATTTGAACCCACTGTGTTTACCGCACTAGTCCCAGGATCAACGCTAGTGCACACAACTTAACATTGGTACATATCACATCAAACTCAACAATAATAATAATAATACTCAATTTATTGATATAGCTAAATGTATGATCTTATGACCAACTTACATTATTAAGCCACGCAGGGCAAGACTTGAAATATAAACTATTAAATAAGCAGCGGAAAGTAGAAGACGTGGATGGCTCATCAGTTCACCATAGGCAACTGACAAGGCTCGGACCCTAACGACTCGTGTCCTCCTGGAACTCCTCCTCCAACAAAGGTGTAAACTCTTCAACTATTGATTGTTGTTGTTTGGCAAGGGTAAGTACTTAAAGCACTCAACAAGTTGTGCACAAAATGCAATTCTATGTAACTATATGCAAGGCTTATTCCAAAGGAAAAAAGGCTATTATGGCTATTTTGCAATAAGCAGCATTTATGAACAAATACAATAAATAGATTGTAAAGACTATAAAACAAATAACAGTAATAGATAGATTCAGCAATTACCAAGTTTCCACTCCTAAGTGAAGTTCAACCTTCCACATGGCATTTCTGCCATCCCAACCAAATTTCCATTTAATTAAGCTAACCCTTAACTGTAATCCTCGAGCATTGCTCAATACCGCGAGCACGGCTATCCAAATAGATTTACACTCTGCAGAGGTTATGCACTTTACCCACATGATATAACCATACACCACAAAGGCGAGTGATTATAACAAAGCCTTTACAATGCACTACCTTAACTGATACTACCCGCTAAGGTTTCAACACTGGCGGGTCTGAAAACCACAACCAGGGCCCCCCTCTTGCGCATTGTGAATTACTCCATAACTTGGGAACTCACACTGCCAATGATAGTACCAAACTAAGACATTGCAAATTAATCAGCTAGGCTGTCCCATACTAGACATGTGGTTGCATGATTGACTTAGGTCAAAGACTTGCAAAGTTAAGTCCTTAGGATGATTGAAGCAAGACTTCCACAAACCCTCTGCCCATCGGGCCCACCTTGGCGTACTCGCCCCTTGTCACTTGCCCCAATCTAAGTGATTATCATCCCAGTTGATTACCAAGCACCACATGCCATCAACAAGTCAACATCGTTGCGTGACATGATTCGCCACTACAACTCAATCTCCTTGAGCGATCTCACATGACACACAAGTTCATATCATTGTTCCATATTCCATTAGTCAAGATTAATCATCAATGATTCAAATACAAGTGATGATGTGGCATGGCTAAGCAACTAACGCGGTCTAACCATCCCATGCTGATTTTAGTATTAACCAACTATAGTGAACCAATCTAAGGTGATAATAGATTAGGGCATACAATTGACAAGGTGGGGTATATAGATCAAGTTGGTAGATTAACTAGATCCCAATTTAATTTGAAACAGTATATACTTGAAATACTATGCTATAGAGTAAAACAATATAGCAATTTTTTAAACATAAGTTCAACATGATCAAAGCACAACTTGCCTTGGAATAGGTTCTGGTCTTGCTCTGGAACTTGATCTTGAGTTGACGGATCTTCCTCCGAAGCGTCGCACAATTCAACGTCTACGCGTACCGAAGGAGAAAAGCAAATATATTCCAAAACATAGACCAAATTAACTCCAAAAATCAAATAAAATTCACCATTAAATAGGTCTCAATTTATAAATTTTTATAAATTTGAATCACCCAAATCCGAGTTAAAATGCAAAAGTTATAGCCTTTTGAAGTTTGAATAAGTACGGAAAATACAGAAATTTGAAAATCTTAATTTCCCGATTTCTTTTTATTCTAAAAACCGATTTACTGCGTCATGCTGATGTCAACCCTGACCCGGACCAACTAGATGCTTCCACGTGGCCGTGGACTCTGTCCACTATGGACCAACGACACTGTTTCCCTGGACCGGCTGATGTAAACCCGACGTCAGGGAACACGTGGCACGATCTGATCACTCCGATCTGATCTGACGGCTATGGACCAAGGAAATACATGGTGATACTTTGGCCACACGATCTGAATCTGACGACTACCAATACCCGAGCTGCTTACCAAGACGTGGCACAATCCGAAGCGTGCGATGATGATCCGACGGCTCAGATTAGAAGATGAGGTCACTATAGATGCGGTGATGTGGCTTGATCCCAGCGGTTCGAAGAGGATCTGATGGTCGATTAAGCTTCCTGACGCAGATGGCAGCACAGCAGCGAGCTTCCACTGGAGCAAAGGAAGACGACGGCACCAAGGCGCTCCAGGGGGTCGACGGCGACGTTATTAGCCACAATAGAAGTGTCCTGACGCGGTGGGTACGAGGGTACAAACGGCGACGGCGGAGATGGTTCAACGGTAGTAGAAACACGCAAAGTCCCGCGGCGGCGCAAATAGCTACTTCGACGAGCGCTCAAGCATCAACGGAGACTCCTCAGGTGACGGCGCTTTAGGGCAAAGGTGCAGCGCGAGGTGAGGAAGACGGAAGCGACGGCGACGTCTTAAATAGGCACATGGGGAGGTGTGTACAGACGGAGAATGCGGAGGATTCAGAGGTGGCGGCGGAGTCCGGTTGCGATACGGCCAGGTCGTCGTGGCTCCATCCCAAGCGTCCACGCGGCGACGAATCGACGGCTCCGAGCAAGCGGCGACGCGGAGAAGACATAGCTGTTAGATCTCAATCCAACGGTTGACAGATTTAGGGTTAGGGTTTCGATGGCAAAGCGAGCTGCACGGGCTAATTTGGGCTGCACAGTAAATGGGCCGGCCCACAACTGTTCTCAGAATTTTTCAAATGTTTTTCCATTCAATTTAATTCCCAAAAATAAATCAATTTGTTTAAGGCAATAAAATATTAGGAAAAATCCCAGAAAATTCTCACGGTCGGGATCGGGGATACTAACTTTGGCTGAACCATCCGAATCCGATGCTTAAATACTTTGAGACATTTTAGACTTAAATAAAATAATTTTGGCAAAACTTTATTTTAACTTTGCATAATTATAATTAGTTCTCACAAAAGACTAATATACTTAATTTAAAATTAATTCAAATAAATCCAGAAAAATCCAATAAATTCCAGAAAATCATAAAATGCAGAAATAATAATAAAATAATATTTAGGCAAATTTTTGCGATGTTACAGCAACACATATTGCACACCCAGCAATAAAAGATCCAAACTATGCACACAACCTTAACGATTGCTAAAAAGGTAAAGACTATCCTAAAGACGTGACCCAACATTCGAGTCTCAACTTAATTCTAAGACTCTCACTCATCTAGCCACCCTGGTTGAGGCTGACCCGACGCATACACCGGTGGGTGGGCTGGCATGGGTGCAAATCTATCCTGATAACCCCAGCTGGAACCTCCGCGACCACGTGCACGTCGCGCTCCTCTGGCTCGAACTCCACCTCCTCGGGGTCCTCCTCTTCTTCTTCAGCTACCCGACTAGCTCCTGAATGTCCTGAGCACCCTGAGCTGCTTGGTTTTTAGCCTCTCGTAAAACCTCCTCTAGATCGGTGACCACCTCAGCGGCCGAGGCACGAGTCTCCTGAAGCTCCTGCTCTGTCGCTCTCAGCGCCTCGTACACCATCTCCAGCTCATGTGTGGTCTCTCTCATGTGCTCCTCCTGGGCGAGAGCAAACTCAACAAGGTGTACCGCAATAGCACACTCGTCCTCCACGATCCGTCGACGTCAGCATGCTCGTACAGTAGGGTGAAGCCTGAATACTGTGTCGTGAAGCTCGTCAGCGTAGACTCTCGTTCTCTCGGGCGTAGATAATCAACTTGCAGATGAACCCTCGGTGCACACCATTAACTGACCAGCTGCCAACTCGATAAAGTGGACAATAGAAGCTTCCAAGCATCTGAAGAACTCTCCACAGCTCCTTGGCATAGCCACCCTCTCTCTCCTCAAAGGTCCGGGAGATTGGCATCTGCTCCACAAAGAACTTTGAATAAGTCCTCCACTCGAAATGGCAACGAAAAAACGGTAAATTCAGTAAAGGCAAGAAGTAGATAATAAGAAGTGTCAAGAGTGTCTTATTAGTCAAATTTAGATTTTTCATTATAAAATAGTTTTGGACACTCCTAGGACACCACCATGCTATCTAGGGCTAAGACCTACAGTCAGTATGCTCTGATACCACCTCTGTAAGGACCCGAGTCCACTGATTCGGACCCACTGTGTTTACCGCACTAGTCTCAGGATCAACTTTAGTGCACACAGCTTAACATTGGTGCATATCACATCATACTAAACGATAATAATAATAATACTCCATTTATTGATATATCTAAGTGTATGATCTTATGACCAACTTACATTATTAAGCCACGCAGGGCTAGACTTGAAATATAAACTAATAAATAAGCAGCGGATAATAGAAGACGTAGATGACTCATCAGTTCACCACAGGCAACTAATAAGGCTCGGACCCTAATGACGCGTGTCCTCCTGGAACTCCTCCTTCAACACAGGTGTAGACTCCTCAACTGTTGATTGTTGTTGTTGGGCAAGGGTGAGTACATAAAATACTCAACAAGTTGTGCACAGAATGACATTCTATATAACTATATGCAAGGATTATTCCAAAAGGAAAAGGCTATTATGGCTCTTTTGCAATAAGCAACATTTATGAATAAATACAATAAAAAGATTGTAAAGACTGTAAAAATAATAATAGTAATAGATAGATTCAACATTTCTCAAACAAACCAAGTTTCCAATCCAAAGTCTAGTTCCAACCTTCCATATGGCAATTCCGCCATCCCAACCAAGTTTTCCATTTAATTAAGCTAACCGTTAACTGTAATTTCTGAGCATTGCTCAATACCACGAGCACGGCTACCCGAATAGATTTACACTCTACAGAGGTTATGCACTTTACCCACATGATATAACCATACACAACAGAGGCGAGTGATTATAACAAAGCCTTTACAATGCACTACCTTAACCTGATACTACCTACTAAGGTTTCAACACTGGTGGGTCTGAACACCACAACCAGGGCCCCCTCTTGCGCCATGTGAATTACTCCATAACTCGGGAACTTACACCGCCATTGATAGTACCAAACTAAGACATTGCAAATTAATCAGCCAGGCTGTCCCATACCACACATGCGGTTGCATGATTGACTCAGGTCAAAGACTTGTAAGGTTAAGTCCTTAGGATGATCGAAGCAAGACTTCCACATACCCTCTACCCATTGGGCCCACCTTGGCATACTCGTCCCTTGTCACTTGCCCCAATCTAAATGATTACCACCCCAGTTGATTACCAAGCGCCACGTGCCATCAACAAGTCAACATCGTTGCGTGACATGACTCGCCACTAAAACTCTATCTCATTGTGTGATCTCACATGACACACAAGTTCATATTCTTGTTCCATATTCCATTAGTCAAGATTAAACATAGATGATTCAAGTACATGTGATGACGTGGCATGGCTAAGCAGTTAACACGGTAACCGTCCCATGTTGATTTTAGTATCAACCAACTATAGTGAACCAAATCTAGGGTGACAATAGATCATGGCATACAAATGACAAGGTAGGGTATATATCAATTTGGTATCATAGCTAAGTCCCAATTTAACTGAAAACAATTGTACACGTGAAATAATATGCAATAAAGGAAAAACAATATAACGATTTTATAAACTTGGGCTCAACATGATCAAAGCGCAACTTGCCTTGGAATAGGTTCTGGTCTTGCTTTGGAAATTTATCTTGGGTTAACGGATCCTCCTTCGAAACGTCGCACAATTCAACGTCTACGCGAACCGAAGAAGAAAACCAAATAAATACCAAAACAGAGAGCAAATGAACTCCAAAAATCAAATAAAATTCACCATTAAATAGATCTCAATTTTACAAATATTTAGAAATTGAATCACTTAAATCCGAGTTCTAATGCAAAAATATATAGCTATTCGAAGTTTGGATAAATACTAAAAATATAGAAAATAGAAAATCCAAATTTCTCTAATTATTTTTATTACGAAAACCGAAAGCACGCGCTATATCGATCGCATCTGTCGACATCGCAGTGCGGTGTATGCACCGGGTCCACATACCCCCTCTGGTCCACGGTGAATTCGACTCATACCGCTTCGGATTTCGCGCAGCACGTGTTGGCACCCGATTGGTTCAAGGTGTGGCGTGATCTAGACTATCCGATGAGGTTCGACGACCACGATCTGATCTCATCCCCAACATGCGACGAAGCCCGATGCATCCACACGTCACAAATCTAACGGTTGGCCTCCAGATCTGACGGCTAATAGCTCCTCCGACGGTAATGGCGAGACAGCGGGGAGGATCTGTACCGGTGCTGTAGACGACGACGCGACGATTCAACGGTGCGATGGCTATGTTCTCGGCTGGTTCGGAAGCGCCTTGAGACAAGGGTCTCGGATCCAGTCTTAAGAGCGACGGAGACGGCGAATCGGCGGTGCTTCTGGATGAATACCGCGACGCTTTCAATCTCTACTCCGGCAAGCTCCTCAGATGCAGCCAACGGCGTCTTCGGCGAAACGGCTCTACTCGAGAGACGCGGGGCTGATGGCGAACCTCGGGTGACCCTTCTCGGCTTTTACAGGGGCCTTGGGAGGCATGTTGACCGCGGACACGGACTCCGAGTTTGGCGACGATACGGCGGCGCGAATCCGAGTTCGTTACGAGGACGACGACGCATCACCATCCGATCCTTGATCAACGGCCACGATTCGCCCATAGCACGATACAATCCTAACCTCTCGTAACAACCAACGGCTCGGATTAGATACTCCCGGAACGGCACGACTTCTTCTATGCCACACGATCACGATCCAATGGCTCACATTGCTAGGGTTTCTGATCATCTCCTTGCCCATTCGATCGTGATCCGACGGCTCACGCTGATCCTTCCAAAGACAGGCCGCCGAAACTAGACCACACACACGCTCGGCCCAGTACTGTTACCAAGGGTTTTCGCCAATTTTTCCAATTAAAATAATTCTAGAAATTAGTTTAACTAGTTTTAGGCAATAAAAATGCCAGGAAAAATCCAATAAAATTCTCAAAAATACTTTGCTACATTTTGAACCCAAATGAAATAGTTTTGGCAAAACTTTATATTAATTTTGTCTATATTAAATTAATTTCCACAAAAAGGCTATTACACATATTTTGAAATTGATTCAAATAAATTCCAGAAAAATCCAATAAATTCCAGGAACTCACAAAATGCATAAATAACAATAAAGTAATATTATGGGAAATTTTGGGATGTTACAAACGTCGACCGCTGCAGGGACAACGTCGGGCTAGGCCCCAACGGGGTGACGCCCGCCCACAGGGTGATGAAGTGCGACCCAGGTATGACTCTAACAAGTTCTGCTTGTTCTATAGGGCCCACGGCCACGACCGGCGAAACTGTAGGACTTGGCAGAACAAGGTGGAAGCTTTCTATGATAGATGTGGAGAGATGCCCACGCTCCTGAAGGGGGACGATCAGCCTGACAGGGTCAACGCCGGCGAGGATCTTGAAGGCCTTGACCTAGAGTTTCAGCAGGGCGACCGCCATGTCGAAATGATCTTTAGCGGTTCGTCGACGTACCAATCCTTGCGTGAGCTTAAGGCTTCTTCACGAACTGTGTATCAAGCCTCTGCCGGAAAGCCCATTGATCAGCCCTACAAATGGGCTGGCACTCCGATTACCTTCTCCTGGGACGATGCTCCCCCAGGTATGTCCAAGGACCTCAAGACTACTCTGGTCGTGTCCCTGACCATAAGAATATTGTGGTCGGGCGAGTCATGGTCGATGGGGACAGCTCCCTCAACTTACTCTTGGCGAGCACACTAGACCGGATGCAGATTCCTCAGTCAAAGATCAGGAGTATAGCAGTTCCCTTCTTCAGCATTGTGCTAGGGAGCTCAACCACTACGCTCAAGCAAGTGGTTCTGCCCGTCACCTTTGGAGACTCCAGGAATTTTCGCACCGAACTTGTTACCTTCGAAGTGGTCTACGGAGATCTCCCCTACAACGCCATCCTCGGACGACTGGCATTGATCAAGTTCATGGCGGCGAACCACTACGGCCATCGTTGCATGAAGCTCCTAAGGCCTAACTGTGTCATAACCGTCCGCGGCGACCTCAAGGCGGCTCACGGCTGCGAGGAAAAAGCTTTGGCACTCACCGGCATGCTGCCCCAGTGGGGCCCCGAAGTAACCTCGAAGAGCACCCGCCAGAAGGCGATAATTCAGCCCATTGGTCCAATGAAGGCCGTGCAGCTTGAAGAGGGTAGCTCGAGCAAGTGCGTTCACATCGCGGCCAAGCTCGACCCGAAATAAGAACTCGAGCTTGTCACTTTCCTCTGCACCAATAAGAACATATTTGCTTGGAAGCCGGCGGATATGCTAGGAGTCCCGAGGGAAGTGATCGAGCAAAAATTACAAGTAAAGCCTGATTGTCGGCCTGTACGCCAAAAGCTACGCTGATTCTCTCCCAAGAAAATGGCGATAATAAGGGAGCACCTCGACAAGCTCCTAAAAGCTGGCTTAATTCGCGAGGTTGATTACTCCGAGTGGCTGGCCAACCCAGTGATTGTGCAGAAAAAAGGCAGAAAGTGGAGGATGTGCGTCGACCACACGAGTTTGAATTCGGCATGTCCGAAGGATAACTTCCCTCTTCCGCGCATAAACCAGATCGTGGACTCCACTGCCAATGCCAAGATACTGAGCTTCATTGAAGCCTACTCCGGCTACCATCAGATCAAGCTCGCAGTTGATGATGAGGACAAAACGGCCTTCATCACGCCGTACGGGACATTCTGGTACATGACCATGTCATTTGGTCTCCAAAACACAGGCACAACGTTCCATCGGCTGATGTTCAAGACCTTCGACCCTCAGATCGGCGGAACCTCGAGGTTTATGTCGACAACATCATCATCAAGAGTTCCTCCAAGGATGACCACATCAACGACCTTGAAAAGACCTTCGCTAACTTGAACATGCATGGGAACAAGCTCAACCCCGAGAAGTGCATGTTCGGCGTGACCTTCGGTAGGGTACTCATCTATATGATCAAGGGCACGGAAGTGGGCCCGAACCCAGAGAAGATCGAGGTGATCGAGAAGATGGCTTCCCCGACCTCGACAAGGTAGGTTTGATGCCTCACCGGACGCATGGCCGCCCTCAGCCAGTTCATCCCGAGGCTCGGTGAGCGTGGATTACCTTTCTTCAAGACACTGTGCAAGCACGGGGGCTTCGAATGGACACCTGAAGCTCAGCGGTCCTTTGATGAGCTGAAGGCCTATTTCTCGAGCCCACCTCTGCTCACAACCCCGCGATAGGGCGAAACATTATTGCTCTACCTAGAGGCAGTGACCCAGGCCGTCAGGACTGTCCTGGTTGCCGAACGAGATGGTCGGAAGCAGCCAATCTACTATGTCATTGAAGTGCTTCATGGACTGAAGGAGCGCTACCCTCAAGTTCAAAAGCTGCTCTACGCTCTCTTTATGGCCTCACGAAAGCTCCGACATTACTTCCAGGCACACTCAGTGGTTGTCCTGAGCGAGTTTCTGCTTGGTGAGATCCTGAGGAACCCAGAGGCCGAAGGTCGTATCGCCAAATGGGCCATGGAGTTGGCAGAATTCGACATTCGGTTCGTGGCACGCACCGCTATCAAGTCGCAAGCGCTTGCTGATTTTGTGGTCGAGCAGACATCACAACCGACCCCCGAACATGAGGTCAAAGAAGAGGAGCCATGGATTATGTACTTCGATGGTTCCAGGTCGTTTGAACGCTCGGGGGCTGGTATTCTCATCATCACCCCCCAGGGAGACAGACTGAGGTATGTGATTTGCTTCGGTTTTTCCGCAACTAACAACATGGCAGAGTATGAGGCCCTCTTGGCTGGCCTCCGAGCCTGTAAATCATTGGGTGTACGTCGGCTAGTCGTGAAGGGCGAGTCCTAGCTCATCATCAACTAGTACAACAAAGATTACCAGTGCTCGGAGCCCTCGATGGCCAAGTATCTCGCCGAGGTGCGCAAGATGGAGGGGTGGTTCTGAAACATGGAAATCAGGCACATGCCTAGGAAGGACAATTCCAGTGCCGACCTCTTGTCCAAACTCAGGTCATCTGGGGATAAGGTTCCATCGGATGTCATCCTTGAAACTCTGTCTACACTCTCAATTGCCGACCAAGAAGACTCGATCGCCCTCCTCGAGAATGTTCCCTCATGGATAGACTCGATTGTCAAGTTCCTCGACCATGGCGAGCTCCCGGCTAACTCAGCCGAGAGCAGCAGGGTCAGGTGCCGGGCAAGCTCGTACAAGCTCATCGACGGACAACTCTATCGTCGAGGTGCCTTGGGCGTTTTGACGAAATGCATCACCCTAGAGGAAGGTAAACACCTGCTCAATGATATCCACTGAGGCCTCTACGGTGCTCATTCTTCTTTCAGGAAAATTGTTGGGAAGGCATTCCAGATAGGATTCTATTGGCCGATGGCACTTCAGAATGCTCGGAACATTGTCTGCTCCTATCGAGCTTGCCAGTTCCATGCTCGGAAGACGCACCAACTGGCTTACGCCCTCCAGACCATCCCCCTTCGCTTGGCCGTTCTCGACTTGGGGCCTCGATATCCTCAGTCTTTTTCCATAGACGATCGGGGGGAGGAAATTCTTATTCGTCGCCATTGACACCTTCACCAAGTGGATCGAGGCCGATCCGGTTTCGGCCATCACCGCCTGGGCAGCTGTGAAGTTTTTTCACTCGCTCATGGTCACAAGGTACGGGGTTCCATGCAAGATTATGACTAACAATGGATCGCAGTTCACCAGCGAGTTATTTCGGGAGTATTACGAGGACATGGGCACCAAGTTCTGCTATGCATCAGTAAGTCACCCCCAGAGCAATGGAGCGATCGAGCGTGCCAACGGACAAATCGTCTAGGGCGTCAAGAGGCGAGTCTTCAACGAGCTCGAACAATGTGGCTGGGCCTGGGTGGATGAGCTTCCCACCGTCCTTTGGTCCGTACGCACCACGACTAGCCGAGCAACAGGGGCAACCCCTTTCCAGCTCATCTTCTGTGCCGAAGCCATCCTACCTTCTGAGGTAACGCTGGGCTCCGCTAGGGTCAACTTGGTCGACCAAGTCGACTTGGAGCAAGAACGGTCTCTCGACCTTGCCCTGGCAGAAGAAGTAAGGTGCCGAGTGCTGCTACGATCGGTGTGTTACCTGCAAGCACTTCGCAGGCATGCGTCTCGATCGGTATGACCTAGGGGGCTTTGCATTGGGGATCCGGTCCTAAGATGAATTCAGGACCAGACCAACACCAACAAGTTATCCCCGAAGTGGGAGGGCGCCTACAGCGTTGTTTCAGCAGATCGAACGGGGTCTTACCGTTGGCGATGCCCGATGGCAGAGAGCTCGCGAACTCGGGGAAAATAGAACAGCTCCGAAAATTTTATGTGTAACTTTCTTGCCTTGTTTCGCAATAAAAAGCTCTTCTTTATTGTTTATGATTATGACTCTTAATATATTTCTTTGCATCTTGAGTGCCTCGACCTCGTGTCGTGATCTCAAGGTTCACCTCCAGGGGGTCATGTCAATAGTAAGCCGATTCTTATCGCATCATGACTTCCCCCTATAGCAGGGCTCGGACCAGAAACCATGCCCAAGTATCCATGACCTCGAGATGCCTAAGTCCTTTTTTTGCATCTCCTGAACCTTGACCTGAGTGTTGCGGTCTAAGAGTTCAACTCTAGGGGTCACGTCAGTAGTAAGCCAATTCTCATCGCATCACGACTACTCTCCTGTAGCAGAACTTGAACCAGAGACCGCCCTCAAAGAGTTTCCCGAGCTCGAGGACAAACTGCTCGACCTCGTATTAGAGTTGAGCTTGTCCTCGCTCGAAGAGATGACTACTAAAAATAACTTCGTCTTAAGTTCTTTGTTCAGGATGAAGGTATTAACTAACCCCACAGGTCTCAACGACTAAAGATCTCAAGGTATATCTCCTGTGCCCGAGGCCGGCGTTACTCGGACTCAACCACAGCGGGGGCTGAGCAAGGGGATACTATCAAGCTAAGTCTCTTCATCCAATTTTGAATATTTGAACACCAAAAAGGAACTTTATTTCTTTTTGTAAATTTACACTTACAAGTGGAGACAAGTTGCTCTTGTCCCTCTTTCTATCTACTCTCCTACCTATAGGTTGGCCATGTCACGGGCGAGCTTCTCCTGCTCGAGCTCGGCGACCCTCGCCCTTGACACCGAGAGCTAGCCCTGCAATCGATGCGCCTCAGCTGCGTGAAGGATCGAGTTGGCCAAGAGGGGGGGTGAATAGGCAATTTTAACAAGTTCTAACTATTTTAAACAACTAACTGAATTTAGCAAAGAGCAACTTACTGCAAGGATAATACAGAATTCAAACAACTAATGATAACAGCGAAAGCAATAAACGAAATGACACAGGAGAGACAAAGATTTATCCCGTGGTTCAGAGCCGCACTCCTAATCCACGTTGAAGCACTTCTTTCGAAGTTCTGCTTCTCCAAAGCTAGTCACAGTAGCTCTGGCGATCACTCAGGTAACTCTTTCACTACTCGAGTGAGGCGAGTTCCAAACCTCTCACAAATACAGTTGCCTTCCACAAACACCTTTGGACAGGTCACACTGCTCACTTCCTCCAAGTCGCCTAGGATCACTAAGATCCAAGAGTAATAAACTTTGCACAAGTCCTGTCTCTTGGTTCACTTTGCAATTCACACAACTAGACACTGACTTGGAGCTAACACACTTAGAGATGTATGAGAATTTTTGTGTGAAGATGAAACACAGACTCCTTTTTGAGAATGAGAGCTATTTTTCAATACCAAAGTGTAAGGAGTTCATCTGTATTGTGGAAGATGGCTTAGGAAATGCTTATATAGCCATTTGGAGTGAAAGTAGCCGTTACACCTGCTACAGTAGCCGTTGGACGTGTCAGATGTCAGAAACAACAGAAATATTCACGTACAATAGACTAAGTATCAGTGCCTAGCGATACTGGATATGTGTATGACGGACCAAATTTGAGAGTTCATGACGGACCAAAAATTTTGGTCCGTAGTACATGGGTTGTTCATAGAGGTTGGTCTGGCATACAACTGAGAGACAATATGAGCGATAGACCAATTTGATTTAGTCTGTTACACATGGACTATAAAAGATAGGACTGGTATAGAGACCTATGTACGTCGGACCGAATTTTTGGTCCGTCATACATGGACTTTTCAGAAGATTGGTGCAGCATAGAGACACATGTACGCTTGACCAAATTTTTGGTTCAATCATACATGGACTTTTCGAAGATTGGTGCAGCACAGAGACACATGTACGCCGGACCAAATTTTTGGTCCGTCATACATGGACTTTTCGTAAGATTGGTGCCAAGGACCTTTTCAATAAAGATAAATTTTTATCCAAGCTTTTTATTTTAGCAATGAACTGAGATATTTTAAACACGAATGCTAGGTCCGTTTCCTGAGTAAAATTCTTTTGAAGATAGAGAAAACTCATTTTAGGTTTCGATTCAAAAGGACATCAAAGATTCAGTCCGGCCAAAAATTATAAACTGAAGGAGTGCCGGACCAAATATTTGGTCTGTTGTACATGGGAAACCGAAGATATTTTGGTCTGTCATACATGTGCAAACCTTTGGCTATCGGATGATTTTCAAAAAGGTTTTAATCAAGGATATGTGAATAAGAACACAAATATCTAATGATCAGATATTAAAAGGGAGTTTTGACGTAAAATAGTTTCAAGGTACGCAACGGACTGAAGAAAAGGATAGATAAACTTTGGTCCATTGTACTAAGAGATATGATTTCATAAGGATAAAGTCTAAGTGTCTTATGCTCCGAGAGATCTAGTTTTGCCTTTGCCTAACAACCTATTTGCTTGTGCAAAGTCCCTCTTTTGGACAACCAAAAAGAAAACAGACCTAGACTATTTGTCTTGAAACATCTCCCAAGTCATAAACTATAAACTGAATACCTTAATCTTGTTAGCCCAACTTGTTCTATCATAGATTCCAGCTTATTTTCTTCAAAGCTTTGAGTATTACAAACTTAGTCATCAATACCAAAACCATAATAATACAGTAATAGAATTGAGGGGTGCCTAGATGCTATCAATCTCCCCCTTTTTGGTAATTGATGACAACATACCTTTTAGTTGATAATATCTCATGTATTCTGCAAAACAGAGTTAGCTGAAAAGACTGATAGCAGAATTTATAAGTGAATTTTCTCCCCCTTAATAAATGCATGCTATAATTCATATCAGAGCAGAGTATTAAAGAGTGTATCAGATCATATAGCATCTAAACAGTCATATATAAAGGTCATAAATGTAGCACACAAAGGACAAGAACACATAAGACTCATATACTTAACTACTTGTCTTTATATATTCCAGTCTACGGAAGAGAATTCTATGAGGTTGGCTATGAGGTTTTACTCCCCCTTTGGCATCAATAGCCAAAAAGGGGTCCTACTTGCGCCTAGAAAAGACTCTTTTGAGCTGGCCCTGAGCTGAGCTTTTCTTTGGAGGAGAGACTGGTTTATCATCAGCAGCTTCTTGGCTTTGATTTTCTGGCCCTTGAGACATAGCTCGATCATGCCAACTTGGATAGTCTGGGTTTTCGCGGGATTCCGTTGGCTCTAGGACGTGTTCCGCCGCGGTAGAGCCAGAGCCGCAACTTCACCTCGTCGAGCGAGCCGCAACTTCACCTCGTCGGGAGCGCCGGAGCCGCCGCGGTTGTCTTCTTCGCTGCTGGTGGAGTTCTGCCGCCGTGCCTCCATCGCCGGATCCAAAAGCTCTGGGCCGTCGGATCTAAATCCTTCGGTTGACGCTCTGCCACGTCGCGAGCAATCGGGGCCATCCAATCTGTCTTCATCGGACTAGATTGAACCGCGCACGTGGACCAATCGAATGCCGCCGCGTGTCGGGAATGGGTGCCGAGGCGTCGTGGACCGAGTCCACCGTGGTCCAGCGCTACGCCATGGACTCAGTCCATACCCCGAGACATGTGGCAGAACCTGATTGGTTCGGGTTAGGGCTGACATCAGCATGACGTCACGCTTGTGCAATAAATCTGTTTTCAGTTTAAAAATAATTCTGTTAATTCTGAATTTCTAATTTTTACAATTTTAGTATTTATTCAAACTTCAAAAGGCTATAACTTTTGCATCTTAACTCGGATTTGAGTGATTAAGATTGCTAAAAATTTGTAAAATTGAGATCTATTTAATGTTGAATTTTATTTGATTTTTGGAGTTCACTTGCTCTCTATTTTGGTATTTATTTGCTTTTCTCCTTCGGTACGCGTAGACGTTGAATTGTGCGACGCTTCGGAGGAAGATTCAACAACTCAAGAGCAAGCTCCAGATCAAGATCAGGACCTATTCCAAGGCAAGTTGTGCTTTGATCATGTTGAACCCATGTTTATAAAATTGCTATATTTGTTTTACCCTATTGCATACTATTTCAAGTATACAATTGTTTCAAATTAAATTGGGACTTAGCTATTATACCAATTTGATCTATACCCTACCTTGTCATTGTATGCCATGATCTATTGTCGCCCTAGATTGGTTCGTTATAGTTGGTTGGTAATGATAATCAACATGGGATGGTTAGACCGTGTTAGTTGCTTAGTCATGCCACGTCGTCACATGTGTCAGAATCATTGATAACTAATCTTGATTAATGGAATATGGAACAATGTTATGAACTTGTGTGTCATGTGGGATCACACGATGAGATTGAGTTGTTGTGGCGAGTCATGTCACGCAACGATGTTGAATTGTTGATGGCACGTGGTGCTTGGTAATCGACTGGGTGATAATCACTTAGATTGGGGCAAGTGACAAGGGGTGAGTATGCCAAGGTGGGCCCGATGGGCAGAGGGTATGTGGATGTCTTGCCTTGATCACTCTAAGGACTTAACCTTGCAAGCCTTTGACCTGAGTCAATCATGCAACCACATGTCTGGTATGGGCAAGCCTAGCTGATTAATTTGCAATGTCTTAATTTTGGTACTATCATGGTCGGTGTGAGTTTCCGAGTTATGGAGTAATTCACATGGCGCAAGAGGGGGGCCCTGGATGTGGTAACCAGTCCCACCAGTGTTGAAACCTTAGCGGGTGGTACCGGGTTAAGCCAACGCATTGTAAAGACTTTGTTATAATCACTCGCCTTTGTAGTATATGGTTGTATCGCGTGGGTAAAGTGCATAACCTCTGCAGAGTGTGAAACTATTCGGATAGCCGTGCTCGCGGTATTGAGCAATGCTCGGGAATTACAGTTAAGGGTTAGCTTAATTAGATGGACAACTTAGTTGGGATGGCAGAATGCCATGTGGAAGATGGAATTTGACTTAGAATTGGAAACTTGGTTTACTTCAGAAATGCTGAATCTATTTATTGTTATTTGTTTTACAGTCTTTACAATCTATTTATTGTATTTGTTCATAAATGCTGCTTATTGCAAAATAACCATGATAACCTATCCATTGGAATAAGCCTTACATATAGTTACATAGAATTGCATTCTGTGCACAACTTGTTGAGTGCTTTAAGTACTCACCCTTGCCAACAACAATAATCAACAGTCGAAGAATCTACACCTGTGTTGGAGGAGGAGTTCCAAGAGGACGCGAGTCATTAGGGTCCTAGCCTTGTCGGTTGCCTGTGGTGAACTGATGAGCTATCTACGTTTTCTACTTTTCACTGCTTAATTCTTAGCTTATATTTCCAGTTTTGCCCTGCGTGGCTTAATAATGTAAGTCGGTCATAAGATCATACACTTAGCTATATCAATAAATGGAGTAATATTCTATTATCGTTGAGTATGATGTGATATGTACCGATGTTGAGCTGTGTGCACTAGAGTTGATCCTGGGACTAGTGCGGTAAACACAGTGAGTTCGAATCAGTGGATTCGGGTCCTTACAAAAGCCGACGGTTATCAAGTCAAGTAAAGGGCTTTAAAGACGGAGTCAAGTCAAACGTGGAAACTACATTTTCGAGGCAGTTACCACCCGATTTTACTATGCCCCAGATCCAAGTTTAGCACCACGCTACCGAGTTTTTTTGGACGAAGCCGTTTCTTTTAACGGTCTGTATTAGAGGTATAAAACATCCCGTGCGTGAGACAAGGGGGAGGACAGAGAGAGAGAACTCATAGAACTCAGAGGCGGTGCCGATGAGGCTTATAAAGACCTAGGAGTCCGTTCTCACGGCCGAATCCATCCCCTACGCGGCGGCGGTCTCCAGATCCGACACGGCGATGGCTTCGCGGGGAAGATGAACCAGAGCCCTACACGTGGCGTGATCAGCGTACCAGATTCCTTGATGACGCAGCTCAATCTTATCTGGAGATTAAATCCGACGACCGTAACTCTCCAGAGTCCTTTTAACCTTTGATCAATCTCAACTGTTCCTTTCACACCCAACGCCCATAACAATTGAGTCGATGCGGCACGATTTAAATTGTCGATTCGCAAATCTACGATGATCTTAACGACTGATCTATCTAGGCTGCCCAGGCCGGCCACACAGTATTGGGCCGAGCCCAACACTATTCTTTTGCATTTTCTAGGGTTTTACGTTTTAAAATAATTCCAATAATTCGATTAAGGCATTAAAGTTATCAGATAAATTCTGAAAATTCTCAAATATATTTTAAGATATTTGGAACCTATATAAAATATTTTAAGCTAAATTTTATATTAAATTCACAATATTTTAATGCTTTTCAATAAAAGGCAAAATACAAATGTATTTAATAATTTTCAATATAATCCAGAAAAATCTAAATAAATCAGAAAATCATAAAATGCACAAATACCAATAAAATAATAATAATTTTTCTTTTAGAGCAAAATTTGGGATGTTATAACTACAAAGCAGTACAGGGCTGGATCATCCAACGACTGCGAACATGTACAGTGGTGTAAGTTAGCTATAGGTAAGTCTTATACTACGTAACATTTTGGATGATATGGTAGGAAAAGAAATATATTGTCTACAATTTAAAAGATGGTTTTATAGATGGCTTTATCCTGTGTATACTATCGTATAGACAATCTATTAATTACTCCTTCCGATCACAAATAGTTGTCGTTTAAACATAAATACAGTCAAACTTTGACTGTCAATATCTTTTTACCTATTTAAATTAGATACATAAAAATCATACTTCTAGATTTATCTCAAAAGTGCTTTCATAACATTATAATTTTATTAGATTTTATAAATATATTATAATATAAATTAGTAGTCAGAGCTGCGTTTTGAAAACCTTGTCGATGTCCAAAACGACAACTATTTATGATCGGAAGAAGTATATGAGAGATCTATATAGATATTTGATTGTATGAGTTATACTTAGTTCTGTCTATAGATGATATAGATGTGTATTGTAGATAATCATCATCTATATTACTTTAGATGCCCTGCTGAGAAAAAGATGGACACTCGTATATAGACGATAGACTATGTTTTGGAGCAACTTTCACCGGGCCGGGGGGGGGGGTGTTTCACATGACTTGCAGAGTGGTGATTAGCACGTTCTAAACAACATGCCATGATTGCAACTGCACTCAGTGTGATGGCGTGCATGATGCATGATGAGGTGAGCTCAGTTGAGGCCATTAAAAATCACTAGCCCATCTCTCACACCGGAATATTAGATTGATTAATTGATTCCTGTGACCGGCAGCAGACACAAAAATCTGAAAGGGTTCCAAAATGTCAAAGCCTAGCCGCCCTAGTTCTTGGAGCTGGAACCATGGCAGAGTCCATAGTGGCAGACTGACTGGACTGGCATGCCCAGCCTCTTCCTTTCCTTTTGTCAACAAAGCAAGCCACCTGCTCTCCACTTCTCTCTCCCATGCATCTTTTCCCCTCTCCTTCGGACAGGGATCCTGCAATCCCGGCTCAACTGTTGGATTAGAAAGCGGCCTGAGAGGTTTTTTTTATTGTAGTATAATACTGTAGTAAATAGTGAAAATACAGTAGCAATTTTACTATATCAAACCTTTTTTTTTCAAATCTTAACTGCCCGTTCGCTCAATCCAATGATTGGATTGAGTGGGGATTACAAACTTAATAGTCCCCACTCAAACTGCACCTTATCCCTCTCTCCTTCACATACCCCTCCTTCGATTTAAGCACCCCCAGGCCCCAGCCCCAACTCCCCAAACCACCAACACAAAATACTTACAAACCCAACAACAGCGACACATATTACCTTCTCCTTCAACAAGCTACTTGACAGTTGACACTCGCAAATTCAACACCAAGCTTAAATTTTTCATGCGCACAAGAAAAAAACCAAAAAAAGAATCAAGCGATACCGAACCGTTTAAAATCTCCGAAAAAAATAAAAAATTAAACTACCCTCGCCGACCGTTGTTTCAACAGCAAAAAAATTGAAAAAAAAAATAAACAGCTGCCTCCGAGTCCGACCCTGGATTTAGGGTTTACGGAGCTAGATCCGCAAACTTCTCTCCATTGGAGCCATTTTCGGGGGGAAAAACAGCGAGGGCGGAAAAAAATTCCTCTACTCCTCACTTCCGCTCTCCTTCACATACTCCTCCTGGCCAAGGTTACAAAACCACGAAATTAGGTAAAATCTCACAAATCTCGGATTCGGACCAAATGAGTTTGCATAGACCGCCGGATGTAAAAATCCGAAAAAATTTGAAATTGCTACAAGATATTTCTGATTTTTATTTTTTCACGTAGATTTCGCAAAAACCGCCGAGATTTCGGAATTTTAAACCGAATTTGAATTTTTTGGCCGGATCTGACCGAATTATATCAATAAGTTCTCGGAAGTGATCTTCAATGATAATGTTTCAAAAAGTTTATTTTTAGACTTTTGGCACTTCGTGAAACACTCTCTAATTTTAAAATTGAGAATGCATTTTCATGCTATGAAAATTTATGAGAGTATCATAAGATATTTAGGATAATACATAAAATTTATGAAAATATTTTAACATCATTTGTTATGTTTTAAAAATAAAAATCGTAAATAGGATAAAGTCACTTCACGCCGACCACATGGAAGTAGTCCGAGTGAACGATCTTTTTGCCGGACTACTTCCAAGTGGTCCGAGTGAACGAGCTGTTGCGCCGATGGGAAAATCCGGGAAAATTGAAATTACTACAAGAAATTTCGAATTTTTATTTTTCTACGAGATTTCGCAAAATCGCCGAGATTTCGAATTTTAAACAGAATTTGAATTTTTTGGCCGATCTGACCGAATTATATCAATAAGTTCTCGTGAAGTGATCTTCAATGATAATGTTTCAATAAGTTTATTTTTTAGACTTTTGGCATTTCTGTAAACACTCTCAATTTTAAAAATTGAGAATGCATTTTCATGCTATGAAAATTTATGGGAGTATCATAAGATATGTAGGATAATACATAAAATTTATGAAAATATTTTAACATCATTTGTTATGTTTTAAAATAAAAATCGAAATAGATAAAAGTCAGTTCACGCACGACCACTTGGAAGTAGTCCTGCGTGAACGATTTTATGCGCCGGACTACTTCAAGTGGTCCGCGTGAACGAGGTTTTGCGCCGGATGGAAAAATCCGAAAAATTGAAATTGCTAAAACTTAGGTAAAACTTAGGTAAAAATGAACATTTAAAACTTTGTTCTAAATGCAACTTAGGTAAAAACTTAGGTAAAAATCTTAGGTAAAAATGTAACATTTAAAACTTTGTTCCAAATGCAACTAGCATGATTTCAAGGTATGATTTTGAGTCATTTCACACTTAGGATTAAATCAAGATCTTAGGCACTATTCCCTCTTAAAAATAACTCAACACTCTGTTCTAACTTACTGAGAGGTCTTTTAACCTTGATTAAAAATCTTCAAGACTCTTTCTCCTTTTTCCTTTCCTTTCAAGTCATGTACCGGCTGTCGGAGGCTTTAATACATCGTCAATCATTGAAGTTCCTTCACAGCTCATTCCACCGAGAGGCTCTCTGCCATTTCACTTTCCGGGCATGCTTTGTCTCATTTTTCATTCAGTTCTAAATTGCCGGTGAGCGTTTCATTACGACAGTACCAATGTTTCAATTTTTAAAAAATTTACATGATTCAAAAAAATCTGAAATTTTTATGACAATATTAATAATACGTCAGAACTCTCCACAAAAAATTTCGAAATTTTTCTCCATCTTTTGGACCAATTTTCAGGCTTGTCCATCTGGCCGAAATTTCGCCATTTCTCGGCGAGATCTCGCCAATTCGCCAAATTCGAATTTCCCGTAGAAAAAACCGGATTCAAATTTTGAATTTGAATTTCCGGACGAGATTTCTCCGAAATTACCGAATTTCGCTGAAATTTCGTTTTTCGGGTATGAACGGTATTTGATCCGAAACCGAAATCCGAAACCCTGCTCCTGGCTCCTCTATTTAAGCACCCCAGCCCAACTACCCAAACCACCAACGAAAAACACACTTGCGAACCCAACAACAACAACTCGTACACCTTCTTTCATCAATCTACTTGACACTCGCAAATCCAACACCAAGCTTAATTAGCTTAGCGAGCTAGTGATCGTCTCAAGCAGCTAGGCAAGAAGCAAAGCAGCCATTGTGCTTCTCCCCACAGATCGCATGGACAGCCTCTTCTCCCGGCGTTGCGCGTGGGTGAAAGGCCCCATCATCATCGGCGCCGACCCGTCGGGGCTCGCGGTGGCTGCCTGTCTCCGCGAGCAGGGCGTGCCGTTCGTGGTGCTCGAACGCGCCGACTGCATCGCCTCGCTGTGGCAGAAGCGCACCTACGACCGCCTCAAGCTCCACCTCCCCAAGCAGTTCTGCGAGCTCCCGCTCATGCCGTTCCCGGAGCACTACCCGGAGTACCCCACCCGCCGCCAGTTCATCGACTACCTCGAGAACTACGCCGCCAATTTCGACATCAAGCCGAAGTTCAACCAGACCGTCCTCTCCGCGCGCTACGACGAGTCCTGCGGTCTCTGGCGCGTCCGCGCCGCGGCAGCTGGCTCCGAGATAGAGTTCATTGGCCGCTGGCTCGTCGTTGCCGCAGGAGAGAACACCGAGAGCGTCGTCCCGGACATCCCGGGGCTCGCGGGCTTCGGAGGCGAGGTGACCCACGTCAGCGACTACAAGTCCGGCGAGTCCTACCGCGGGAAGCGCGTGCTCGTGGTCGGCTGCGGCAACTCCGGCATGGTGGTGTCCCTCGACCTCTGCGACCACGACGCGCTCCCCTCCATGGTGGTGCGCGACGCCGTGCACGTCCTCCCCCAGGAGGTGCTCGGCAAGTCCACCTTCGAGCTCGCCGTGCTGCTCATGAGGTGGCTGCCCCTCTGGCTCGTCGACAAGATCATGGTCCTGGCCTGGCTCGTCCTCGGCGACCTCGCCAAGCTCGGCCTCCGGCGCCCGTCCGTCGGCCCGCTCGAGCTCAAGAACACCCACGGCCGTACCCCGGTGCTCGACATCGGCGCGCTCGCCAGGATCAGGTCCGGCGACATCATCGTCGTCCCCGGCGTCTCTCGTTTCACGAAGGGCTCCGCCGAACTCGCCGACGGTCAATCACTCGACATCGACGCCGTCGTACTCGCCACCGGCTACCGCAGCAATGTGCCCCAATGGCTCCAGGTAAATTCACATTCCTTTAATCCATTTCTAGTACTGACCCAAATGCTACTGTTCCATTGCAACATTTGTCTGATCAATCAATGCCTCATTCCTTCAGGGCAATGACTTCTTCAACAAGGACGGGTACCCCAAGACGGCGTCCCCCCACGGCTGGAAGGGGCAGTCCGGTCTCTACGCCGTCGGCTTCACCCGGCGTGGGCTCTCCGGCGCCTCCGCCGATGCCGTGCGCATCGCCAAGGACCTCGGCCAGGTGTGGAAGGAGGAGACCAAGCCCACCAAGAGGGCCGGGGCGTGCCACAGAAGGTGCATCTCCGTGGTCTTCTAAGCAATCAACCGACAACCAATACTCAAGCATGTCGTTGGGTCCAGTAGGATCGAGTTGTATCGTAGCATGAAAAGAGAGGAGTTGAATCGTTGGTTGTTCATGCATTCGCTCGTGGCGTGAAACACCGGATCAGGTGGTTAGCCCGCAGATCATGTAGTCAGTTTGTGACGTATTGAGAGTCAATAAAACGGAGAACAACAGAAACGAAGAAAAAAGGTTGAGCGTCACTGTCGGGGATGAAACTTCTGCACAAGTAAACACCTTCGAACTCGGAGCCAAACAAGCTCGAGGATGCGCTTACCGAGTTCGAGCGGGAGAATGAGGGTCTAGCTCGAGCTAACAAGGTCGGGCAGAGCTAGGTTTAAAGAAACTGGCGGTTACCAAGTAAAGTAAAGAGCTTTTAAAACGGAGTCAAGCTAAACGTGGATGCTATATTCTCGAGGCAGTTACCGCTCTACTTTATTGTGCCCCAGATCTAGGTTTGACGCCACGCTCCCGAGGTTTTTGGACGAAGCCGTTTCTTGTAACGGACTGTATTAGAGGTATAAAACCTTCCTCTGCGTGGGAAAGGAGGAAAAAAAACAGAGATCAACATCACAGAGCTCAGTCTCAAGACACAGCTGCTCGGTTCCAACTTGGGCAGCACCTGTATTCCACTAATAGCAACCAATCATCATATTCCGCCCTCGGGCCAAACTAGAGTAGAGCTTTTACCTATGTTAGGGGGCTCGAACCAATATAATCCTCGTGTCCACCTCTTTTTTCTCTCTCAATTCGACGAGCTTATTCCCTTCCTTCGAACCAGCACGACTTCGGGTTCCGTTCTCACATCATACCCTCCTTCCTCTTGCGGTCAGGCGATCCTAATCATCGACGCTGGCGCCCACCGTGAGGCCCGAAAGTTTCATTCATTCGGAGGAACTTCATTGCTTCAACGTCGCCAACGCCTTCGGCTTCAACAACAACATGTCATGTTCAGTGAGCCCCGACTCGGATGCAATCCCCGAGCATGAGGGCTGCACGTCCATGTTTTCACCCTCAATGCCACTGCATGAATGCCTTGTCTTCATGGCCGACAGTTGCAGGGTAAGCGCGGGGGCGGAGGATCGTGACCCAGAAACCCCGGGGGAGGCGCGTCGGTTGGCTCGGGTCGCCATCGACCAGGCCATCACCACCCTCTAACGCGAAGAGCACGGGGAGATTCGTACCCCTTCTGGGCGGCATGACCATACCCGCCAAGACGAATACATTAACCGAGAACGCTTGCGAGCCATTGCCCGGGTTATGGCTGATCCTGCTCGTATGAGGTCGGCTCTCTTTGGGCGAGCCCTTGCCGAGGAGCTCGACCAGGCGGCTGATGAGGTCCTACTCTTTGGCGAGCGATGGCAACACCTCGCACGGACGCCGATGCTCTCGTCGGCCGTCTCCATATCGGCGAGCCTGGAGTCCGTCATGATCACTTCCACGTCCTCAGGCTTAGGATGTAACCCATGAACGTACTCATCATCGACGGAACAACAACAGCGCTCGCTCGAGCAACAGCGCGTCCGGGAGTCTTTCTCCGGATATCCTGCCCAGGCGTCAAAACGTTCATGGTCGCCTGCGCTACCGCTCTGATGACGCTCGCGCCTACCGTCACAATCAGCATGGGGTGCAACATCGACTTGAGTACGGTCGCCGTGACGACCGAGACTCCGATTCCAGCAGCAGCGGCCATGCTCGACACGACGCTGCTTCGGCCTATGGTTGCCCAGCGTATTCCGCCGACCTTCATCGAGTACGTTGGCTGGCCCGATTTAAACCCGCAGTTATGGAGCGGTTCGACGGGACCAAGAACCCCAACGAGTTCCTCTCAATCTACTCAACCGCGATTTTAGCGGCTGGAGGGGATGAGGCCGTGATGGCTAATTACCTCCTGATTGTTCTGGATGGCGCAGTGCGCACCTGGCTTTTCAACCAGGCACCTGCCCAGGTACAGAACGCTCTACAGTCAAACTTCTAGAGCTGCTACGAACGCCCTGCATGGGAGAAGGACCTAGATCGTACCATCCAGGCAAGAATGATGCCCTTCGCGATTTCGTGCATCGATTTATCCGCACAAGGAACTCGATTCCGAGCGTCTTCGACGAGGCCATCATCAAGGCCTTCAAGTTCAGCGTCCGCGACCGACGTCTCACCGAGGACTTGGAAATTATGATGAAACTTGATGTCAATAAACTATTCCAGATGGAGGAGCGTTACGCGGACGATGCAGTGCGCTGGAAGCACGACTATGACCAGGGTAAGCTCGGCCTCATTTTCGACGAGGCCAGACCATCCAACGTCAAGAGCGACGGCTCGAACCCGCATGTCAAGAAGCGAAAGAGAGACCGCAATAGTGGCGGCGGTCAACTGCGTGTGGTCGCTACGATGAACAGCGAGCGCGAGGTGATTGAGGTATGGCAACCCGACCAAGAGGGGCCTCGACCTCAGCAGGGTCAACCACGGCCTCAACAAGCCCAACACCGACCTCAGCAGGGACAGTGTCAGGCTAGGCCCCAACGGGGTGACGCTCGACCACAGGGGGATGAAGTGCGACCCAAATATGACTATGACAAGTTCTGCTTGTTCCATAAGGCCTACGGCCACGACCTGCGAAACTGCAGTACTTGGCAGAACAAGCTGGACGTTTTCTTCGATGGGTGTGAGGAGATGCCCACGCTCCTAAAGGAGGATGAGCAGCATCCCAACAGGGTCAATACCGGTGAGGACCTGGAAGGTCTTGACCTAGAATTTCAGCAGGGTGACCGTAATGTCGACATGATCTTCAGCGGTTCATCGGCATATTGATCCCGGCGTGAGCTTAAGAACGTCGCGCGCACTGTGTTCCAAGCCTCCGTTAGGAAGCCCGCTGACCAGCCCTGTAAATGGGCTGGCACTCCGATTGCCTTCTCCTGGCTCCGATTGCCTTCTCCTGGGACGATGCTCCCCAGGTATGTCCAAGGACTTCAAGACTGCTGTGGTCGTGGCCCCGACCATAAGTAATACTATGGTCGGGCGAGTCATGGTCAACGGGGGAAGCTCCCTCAAGTTACTCTTGGCAAGCACACTAGACCGGATGCAGATTCCTCGGTCAAAGATCAGGAGTATAGCAGTTCCCTTCTTTGGCATTGTGCTAGGGAGCTCAACCACTCCACTTGCCCAAGTGGTTCTGCCCGTCACCTTTGGCAACTCCATGAATTTCCGCACCGAACTGGTTACCTTCGAAGTGGTCGACGGAGATCTCCCCTACAACGCCATTCTCGGGCGACCAGCGTTGGTCAAGTTCATGGCGGCGAACCACTACGGCCATCGCTACATGAAGCTCCCAGGGGCCTAACGATGTCATAACCGTCATGGCGACTCAAGGCAAACGACGGCCGTGAGGAAAGCTTTGGCGCCGCCGCATGCTGCCCGGCCGGGTCCCGGCAACCTCAAGAGCGCCGCTAGAAGGCAATGATTCGCCCGGGTCCAACGGCGGCGTGACGGCTTGAAGAGGGCAGTTCGAGCTACTGCCTTCACATCGTTGTCGAGCTCGATCCGAAATATGAACTCGAGCTCGTCACCTTCCTCCGCGCCAATAAGAACATATTTGCTTGGGAGCCGGCGGATATGCCAGGAGTCCCGAGGGAGGTGATCGAGCACAGATTACAAGTGAAGCTTGATTGCCGGCCTGTACGCCAAAAGCTGCGCCGTTTCTCTCCCGAGAAAATGGCGATAATAAGGGATCACCTCGACAAGCTCCTCAAGGCTGGTTCCATGTGCGAGATTGATTACTTCGAGTGGCTGGCCAACTCGGTGATTGTGCAGAAAAAGGCGAAAAATAGAGGATGTTCGTCGACAACACGGGTTTGAATTTGGCATGTCTGAAGGATAACTTCCCCCTTCCGCACATATACCAGATCGTGGACTCCACTGCCAACGCCAAGATGCTGAGCTTCCTCGACGCCTATTCTGGCTACCATCAGATCAAGCTCGCAGTTGATGATGAGGACAAAACGGCCTTCATCACACTGTTAGGGACATTCTGTTACACGACCATGTCATTAGATTTCCGTAACGCGGGTGCAATATTTCAGCTGCTGATGTTCAAGACTTTCGACCCTCAGATTGGCCGGAACCTCGAGGCTTATGTCGATGACATTGTCGTCAAGAGTTCCTCCGAGGACGACCACATCCACGACCTTGCCGAGACCTTTGCCAACCTGAACAAGCATGGGATCAAGCTCGACCCTGAAAAGTGCATGTTCGGCGCTACCTCTGGCAAGGTGCTCGGCTATATGATCGGGGGCTCGGGAGTGGGCCCGAACCCAGAGAAGATCGAGGCAATCGAGACAATGGCTCCCCTGACCTCAACAAGGCAGGTCCAATGCCTTGCCAGACGCATGGCCGCCCTCAGACGGTTCATCTCGAGGCTTGGTGAGTGCGGATTACCTTTCTTCAATACACTACGCAAGAACGGGGGCTTCGAATGGACACCTGAAGCTTAGCGGCCCTTTGATGAGCTGAAGGCATATCTCTCGAGTCCACCTCTGCTCACGACCCCGCGACAAGGGGAAACGCTGTTGCTTTACCTCATGGTTGCGACCCAGGCCATCAGCGCTGTCCTGGTGGCCGAACGAGACAGTCGGCAGCAACCAATCTACTACGTCAGTGAAGTACTTCATGACCGAAGGAGCGCTACCCTCAAGTTCAGAAGCTACTCTACGCTCTATTTATGGCCTCACATAAGCTCCGGCATTACTTCTAGGCGCACACAGTGGTTGTCCCAAGCGGATTTTCGCTCGGTGAGATCCTGAGAAACCTAGAGGCCGAAGGTCGTATCGCCAAGTGGGCCATGGAGTTGGCAGAATTTGGCATTTAGTTCGTGGTACGCACTGCCATCAAGTCACAAGCACTCGCTGATTTTGTGGTCGAGCTGACATCGCAACCGGCCCCCGAACCTGAGGTCAAAGAAGAAGAGCCGTGGATCATGTACTTCGATGGTTCCAGGTTGTTTGAACGCTCGGGGGCTGGAATCCTCATCATCACCCCCTAGGGAGACAGACTGAGATATGTGATTCACTTTGGTTTCCCCGCAAATAACAATGTAGCAAAGTATGATGCCCTCTTGGGTGGCCTTCAGCCTATAAGTCACTGGGCGTACGCCGGCTGATCGTGAAGGGCAACTCCCAACTAGTCATCAACCAGTACAACAAAGATTACCAGTGCTCGGAGCCCTCGATGGCCAAGTATCTCGCCGAGGTACGCAAGATGAAGGACAATTCCAGTGCCGATCTCTTGTCCAAACTCGGGTCATCTGGAAGTAAGGTTCCGACGGATGTCATCGTTGAAACTCTATCTGTACCCTCAATTGCCGAACAAAAAGACTCGGTTGTCCTCCTCGAGAGTGTTCCCTCTTGGATGGACTCGATTGTTAAGTTCATTGACCATGGCGAGCTCCCGGATGACTCAGCTTAGAGCATCAGAGTCAGGCGTCGGTCAAGCTCGTACAAGCTCATCGACGGACAACTCTATCGTCGAGGCACTTTGGGCGTTTTGATGTAATGCGTCAACCCAGAGGAAGGTAAACACCTGCTCAATGATATCCACTCAGGCCTCTGCGGTGCTCATTCTTCTTTCAGGACAATGGTCTAGAAGGCGTTCCGGATGGGATTCTATTGGCCAACGGCACTTCAGGATGCTCGAAACATTGTTCGCACCTGTCGAGCCTGCCAGTTCCATGCTGGGAAGACGCATCAACCGTCTTATGCTCTCTAGACCATCCCCCATGCTTGGCCGTTCTCGACTTGGGGCCTCGATATCCTCGGTCCTTTCCCACAAGCGATCGGGGGGAAGAAATTCTTATTTGTCGCCATAGACTCCTTCAACAAGTGGATCGAGGCTGTTCTGGTTTCAGCCATCACTGCCGAGCAGCAGTGAAGTTTTTTCACTTCCTCGTGGTCACGAGGTATGGGGTGCCATGCATAATTATCACTAACAATGGATCGTAGTTCAGCAGCGAGCTATTTTGGGAGTACTGTGGGGACATGGGCACCAAGGTCTGCTACGCCTCCGTAAGTCACCCCTAGAGCAATGGAGTGGTCGAGCGCGCCAATGGATAGATCGTCCAGGGTGTCATGAGATGAGTCTTCGACGAGCTCGAATGACGAGACCGGGCCTAGGTGGATGAGCTTCCCACCGTCCTTTGGTCAGTTTGCACCATGACCAGCCGAGCAACAGGGGCAACCCCTTTCCAGCTCGTCTTCGGTGCCGAAGCCGTCCTGCCTTCTAAGGTCACGCTAGGGCTCCGCTAGGGTCAGCTTGGTCGATCAAGTCGACTTCGAGCAAGAACGGTCTCTCGACCTTGCCCTGGAGGAAGAAGTGAGGTCTCGTGCGCTGTTACGATCGGCGCATTACCTGCAAGCACTTCGTAGGCATGCATCTCGATTGGTACAACCTAGGGGGCTACGTGTTGGGGATCTGGTCCTAAGACGAATTTAGGACCAGACCAACACCAACAAGTTATCCCCGAAGTGGGAAGGCCCCTACAATGTCATTTCAGCAGATCGCACGGGGGCTTACCGGCTGGCGATGCCCGATGGTAGAGAGCTCGCGAACTCATGGAACATAGACCAGCTCCAAAAATTTTATGTGTAACACTCATACCTTAATTTGCAATAAAAAGCTCTTCTTTATTGCTTGTGCTTATGACTTTTTTGCATGTTTCTTTGCATCTCGTGTCTCGACCTCGTGTCGCGATCTCAAGGTTCACCTCTAGGGGGCCATGTCAATACTAAGCCGATTCTCATAGTATCATGACTACCCTCTGTAGCAGGACTTGGACCAGAGATCATGCCCAAGTGTTCCCGACCTCGAGATGCATAAGTCTTTTCTATTTCTTTGCATCTCCTGCACCTCGACCTGAGTGTTGCGGTTTCAAAGCTCACCTCCAGGGGTCATGTCAGTAGTAAGCCGATTCTCATCGCATCACGACTACCCCCTGTGGCAGGACTTGAACCAGAGACCGCCCTCATAGAGTTCTCCAAGCTCGAGGAGAGCCTGCTACTAGCTCGATCTAGAATTAGAGTTAAGCTTGTTCTCACTCGCAGACATGACTACTTCGTCTTAAGTCCTTTTTCAGGATGAAGATGTTAACGACTAAAGACTACAAGGTATACCTCCTGCACCCGAGGCCAGCGTTGCTCAGACTCGAACACAGCGGGGGCTGACAAGGAGGTGTTACCCCGAACGAGCTAAGTCTCTTCATCCAATTTTGAACATCAAAAAGGAACTTTGTTTCATTTTTTTGCAAATTTACACTTACAAGTGGGTACAAGTTGCTCTTGTCCCTCTTCCTATCTACTTTTCTTCCTACAGATCGGCCATCTCGCTGGCAAGCTTCTCCTACTTGAGCTCGATGACCCTCGCCCTCAACGTCGAGAGCTCACCCTGCAGTCGATGCGCCTCTGCTGTGGAGCTGGTAGCGCGGTTGCGCTCGTCTTGGAGCTAGGCCAGGGCTCTTTTCCCCATCCTGGTCGCTCGCCCTAGCTTCTCCTCGAGCTTGACCACCTTCGCCTCGAGCTCGGTGGAGGCCTTGCCGAGCAGCAGAGAGCTCCGCAATTTTCTTACGGAGCGTCTCTGCCTCTGTGTGCGCAGTCTCAAGGGCTCCTGCCAACACTGTGCGCTTGGACTCGATGGTCTTCATTGCCTTCGCGCGGAGGGCTTCGAGGACCTCGTTCGACCTCTCACGCTCGGCGTTGATGGCCTACGAGAGCTCGGTGGAGTGGGCCGCGGTTAGTCACCTCACCTCCTCCTGCTCGATCATCAGGTTCTCCTCGAGCTGGAGGACGTACGTGTCGCACTCCTCCACCCGATCGAAGACCACTTGAAGCTCGATGGAGTGCCCGCGTTGGCTTCGGAGCCCCTGGTCGATCAAACCCAGTGCCTGCGAAAACCAAAAGGGATTACGATAATAGATAAGAAGGCAGACGGGTTCAAGCATGACTTACCTGATCAAGCCGATCCTCGAACCTCTAGCGGTGAGGTCCGACGAGTCCTACGCCCGGTACGACCACCTCGGGCTTGGCAGAGCCCACGGCTAGGGGCGTAGTGGCCATGTTGGCCCTCTTCGGCGTAGCGTGAGCCCCACCGGCTGAAGCCTCAACTTGGGCTATCCCAGCCGAGGTAGGTGGTAGCTCGGGTCGAACCGAGACTCTTGAAGAAAGCAACAAAAAAAACTAAGTTACAAGAACAAGAAGCAACGAATGGAGACTTGGGAGTTTTGACGTACCTGGCGCCTCCGCAGGAACCTCAGACTCGACCGCGTCCGCGGGAACCCCGAGCCCGCCTTCGACGACCTCGACGGTCCTAGCTTCGACGGCCGGGATGTCCACGGCTTCGACTCCCGCGGCGGCCCCTTCCAGGTCGGTGCTTGGTCCAGTGGGCCCTTGGTCGGAGCCGTCGACCGAGCTGCTCCACGAAGGCATCGCGGTGGCATGGGCTCGCTGCGAGTGCACCCAGCGGACCAGAAGGAAGTCATCCGCGTTCTCGCCCTCGTCCTCGGACTCGCCCTGGACAACAATCATGGTCACTGACCGTCGAGCGCTCGAGGTATGCGCACGGGGGAAATCGCTAAGCGAAAGAAAAGGACTACGCTAAACCTAAAAACAAGGTTTGCACATACCTGTGTGACGAGACTCCGTCTCCTGGGAGGAGGAGGGGCATCTTGACCTCCTTGGACGCTCCGTGGCTGAGACCTCAGAACGTGCGCAGGTTCCGGGCTTCCCGCGCTGATCACCCTAGTGCTCTGCGTCAGGGGCTGCTGCTCCGACGGCGTGCTTGGGAACCTTGCAGCGGCCGCTGCCCTTTGTTGCTATAAGAAGATGAGAAGATCATAAAACGACGAAAGAAACGAAGATCTAGCTTGAGCATTCACGGACTCGGCAGGTTCGACTTACCACCACGCGGTCAGCCCACTCGACATGTGGCTTCTTGGGGGTGTTGCTCGGGGCATCTGGGGGGTCTCTTACCCGCCTTCTTGCCCTGGCTCACTCTGGGCAGCTGCAACATGCGCCTCGCCATCTCCTAGAGCTCCTGGCTCTCCTGTATGATCACGCAAAGTCAGTATGAGCTCGAGATGGCTCGAGCTCGGTGCTGGTAAGAGATGTGTTACCTCATCGCTCCGCCTCAAGATGTTCTTGGGAACGGGGTCAGCGATGGTGTAGGAGAAGGCCGCCTTCCCGAGCATCTCCTGCATTCTCGACGCCACCCAAGACTCCATCGGGGCTACAGGAAAAGAGGAGACTGTTAAAAAAAGAAGACTCAGCCGAACTCGGGGAAAGATCAAGGTCGAAGAAGGCTTACCGTTGGGGCTTTCCCGGGTGAGGTCATCGTCTCCTCGGATCTCGAAGAACAGGTGCACCCTCTTTCGCAGAGGGAACACCCGATTCCGCACAAAGTCATGGACAATGGCCTGGCCGGTGAGTCCACGCATTGCGCAGATGTGAATGGCAGCAAGGGCCTCCTGGTCGACCGTCGATTCGTCGAGCTCGGGGGTCTGGCGCTTGCTATTGGCAGGGACGCTGTTGAACACAAGCACGCCTCCCTCTCCTTTCTTCAGATAAAACCACCCCTCCATCCATGGACCGAGAGAGTCCCGAGTTTGGATTTGGGGGAAGGAGCAAGGAAGCCCAGTCTGCAACCGGAAGTAAAGACACCCTACCACGGGGTCCTTCGCGATGCGGAACAGGGAGTAGAAGCAGAAGAAAAGTGAAGGGGTAGGAAGAATCCCCAGGAACCCCTCGCACAGATGAGAGAAAATGGAAAGAAGAAGGATGGAGTTGGGAACCAGATTGATTAGCTCGATCTCGCATTGCGTGAGAACTACTGCTAGGAAATTGCTCTACGGCGTCTGCAACCCGAAGAGCGAGTAGTGCTCGGTGTCGATGATCTCGTCCTCCTGGGGCTACAGCTCAGTCTCTCCGCTCAGCAGTCGCCAGGTCGCTGGGTCCAGCATCCCCAGCGTCTTGAGCTCCCTCATCCTCTCCAAGGTCAAGGTGCTCTTCCCGAACATGGCCATGGCCTTTGGGGGTTTGCTCGAAGAAGAAAGGTGGCGGATGGAGAACAAGAAGATGAGGAAGCGGAGAAGTGCAAGGGCTCGGCACAGTAAGGAATTTGGGGAAATCCAAAGAAGGCGATGATTCGGGATTTTAAAGAGCCCGATTATCGACAGCTGGCACCGGATGCACCTCAAAAGGCGCGCCAGGACTTCCGGGGGAGGACGCGAAGCATCGCAAACCACCCCCTCAACTTCCCCGCTCAAAGACGAGGCGTCGAAGCCCGAGCGATCCCGGGCACGTCTACGTCAAAGACCTCCGGGCAATTCTGGACCTGAGCTCAAGCTCGAGAGTTTCTAAGCTCGACTAGGAGGCTGACCCCCCTTCAAGGTTACCAGACTCAAGAACATCCGAGCTTCAGGATCATTTCTTGAGCCTCGGAGGCTACCTGTCGGTGATCAGAAACCTCTGCACAAGTAAACACCCCTCGAGCTCGGGGCCAAGCGAACTCGAGGATGCGCTTCCCGAGCTTGAGCTCGTGTCCAGCGAGCTCGAGCTTGAGCAGGAGAATGAGGGCCCAGCTCGAGCTAGCAAGGTCGGGCTGGGCCAGGTTTAAAGAAGCCGGCGGTTACCAAGTCAAGTAAATAGCTTTTAAGACGGAGTCAAGAAGAACGTAGAGGCTATATTCTCTGGGCAGTTACCGCCCTACTTTATTGCGCCCTAGATCTAGGTTTGGCGCCACGCTCCCGAGGTTTTTGGACGAAGTCGTTTCTTGTAACGGTCTGTATTAGAGGTATAAAACCTTCCCCTGCGTGGGAAAGGAGGAAAAAAAAGAGAGATCAACATACACAGAGCTCAGTCTCAAGACACAGCTGCTCGGTTCCAACTTGGGCATCACCTGTATTCCACTAATATCATCCAATCATCATATTCTGCCCTCGGGCAAGACTGGAGTAGAGCTTTTACCCGTGCTAGGGGGCTCGAACTAGTATAATCCTCATGTCCACCTCCTTTTTTCTCTCTCAATTCGATGAGCTTATTCCCTTCCTTCGAACCAGTACGACTTCGGGTTCCACTCTCACATCATACCCTCCTTCCTCTTGCGGTCAGGCGATCCCGATCGTCGACAGTCACCAAGTTCTTGTGTTATTCTGTATGTGCCTCTCCCTCGTGGTAGCTGAGTCCACAGAATAACGTTGATTAGTTCCAACACATACAGCATCATTCTTGGTGTTTTAGTCCTTAGTCCAATCCCCTAGGTTTGTTGTTAATTTGTTCTTTGCTTGGTTAATTAGGGTGTGAGATCGATCAGTGTATGATAATATGCACGTTGTTAGGTTAATTAGTAGGAAGAGAGATGATGATACTACGTAGTACATAGAGAGAAGATAAGTGAAGCCCCCTCGTCAATAGGAAGCGAACACCGGGCACCTACCGACTTTGGACATCCACTTACTCCGAGAGAAAAGTTTTTTTTGACTCCATCCACTTACTCCGATGGCCAGTCACCTACCGACTATAGACATCTTCAATGATATCATGTAGCTAATATCACTATAGTTATCTCTTAAAATATTATATAGAGGAGAGAGGATAGGAGGAAAGAAAGTGTGTTGTCTCTTGTGTAAGAGACAATCTGATCACTAAACCAATATAAATAGTGATACGTGTGAGAGTAGAATGTGATGAAAATAATAGTATAAAATAGTTAGAGAAAAAATTTAGAGACAAATATCGAAGATATTATCTCTAATATTGACTTTAAGTGAGATAGAATTCTTAGAGGTAATATTTAGGGACAAACTGTTATACATACTCTAATCGTGAGGCTTTTCTATAATGTCAGAATCTTTCGGTAAGTGAGTCGCAGCTTTTTGTAACACAAATGGCAGCTTTACAGCCTGTCTGCTTTTTTTAGAGAAGCCAACTATATAGGCGGAATTTGTGGGGATTCCCTCTGTATACGCCGAAAAGAGGAGGATGCGTTGAATAATAAATTAATCGCACTATATTAATTTTAATGCTAATAAAAGAATATTAAAAGTATCAGTAGAATAATTACAGAATAGATGAATACAAGATAAGGAAGATATCAACTTTTTTCTCTTTATTAATTGTAGATTGATTCTCTTATATAATGTGGTGATATATTTATACTTATAATCTTTTAGGGGTAATTTCAAAATTCACTCACCAAAACTAAGATTTCGGATATATCTCAACAACTAAGATTAATAGTCCAGTTATATCTCAACACTTGAATATATGTAATACATATGTCTCATCAAAAACTCCTTTAAAAAACTCAATGTGAAAAAAGATAGAGAAAACAATACATTACACCTACATATTGTGTTACACTTGTTGCCTCATTATAAACCTTTGAACGTGAGAGCTTTAGGAAAACTAAGGGATAAAAAAGGTAACAATGTCATATTCTCACATGCAACACAACTAATCATAGCAATATTTGCATGTGTAACAAAGCTTAATGAAATAAGAATTGCCACAAAATAAAATAAAAAGTGCTCGATTTGTCAGGCGTGCAGTAAATACAGGCAAATAGTACCTAAAAATTCAAATTCCTTATTTTTTTCGAATTTCCGTGTACATGTTTATCATTCTATTAGCATTTGTACCCAGAATGGCTTTTTCTATGTATGGGTGTACCTACACCCATTAGAGGTTTGGATTTACACTTTACAAAAAATCTGAATAACATTACTACATACTAGTCATCGACCCGTGCACCTGCACGGCTAGCAATTTCTATAAATAGATATAATCTGTAATGTATGCAATAATATCATCTCGTCTTCCTTTCTATTCCAGGTTATTGCTCCTTTATTAGGCGCTTGAAGATGGCGAATAGATAAGGAAAGCAAAACTTCCATTCCATATAGTACTCCTCTAATTTACCATATATCTCATATGAATAGATAAATAGATCTAAACCGTGGATGAAAATGATTTATGAGATTGTACGACTAAGATTTCCTCTTATTTTAGAATAATGTGGGATTTTCTAGCAATTTTTTTGAGATTAACGTGAGAATTTTAGCATTTTCTGATTAATACGGGGCTTATAAGAGAACCTTCAATTAGTATATAAAAAGATTGTACTACTTAAAGACATAGGCACCCATTAGGGAGAAAAAAAGAGAAGATACCAGTAAATATATATTTCACATATATTTGGTACCTCTTTTGTTTTTGATGTATCACATAACACCATATTTAGCACCAAACTTTTCTGTGTACAATTGTGTCACGACGTACTATTGTTAAGAAACCGTAATAGCCCATTAGAAGGCCCATGTGGTCCCTTAGCCAAAATCCTGGATGAGCGCTATAAAAGGAGGAGGGGTTCCCCCCTAATGTAGATGCATTCATTAGCAATAAAGAATTCCAGCAGTTGCTCTCCCTAAACACGTGTCTCTCTCTCTTTCTGTTCTCCAATTCAGATCTGTTCGGGAACCCCGGACTATTCGATAGCGAGGTTACTTAACACGTTATCAGCACGAAGCTCTACGGAGATCAGAATTGAAAAGGTGAGAAGAGGTAGAATTTCGGCAATTGAATCTAAACGCTTGTCGTTTCTATGCATACATCTGACCTACGTATCCGGTACTGATCGTTGCGTGGCACGAAGCTACAAGACGGCTCGAAGCAACAGTACATGCGTATTTTCTATTCATCATCACAGAAAAGAAAAAAACCCTGGCAACAAAAGCACGAAGCACCGTTGCCGCCTCGGTTCGCGTGCACCACATGAAGTCGCCAAAGAACAGCGCGCAACCTTGGTTCACGCCCAAAGCGCAGCCACCGCGGCTCGTAGCCGCCACGGTTCAGATGGTCGTTGCAGCCGCACGAGACGCCACCGTCCGGCACGGCACGAAGCCACGCTGCAACCCCGGCCTCGGCTCGATCGCCACGATGCAGCGACGCCCCGCCGTCACGCTCTGCGCCGCCGACGGCTAGCTCGGCTGCCTCCGCGTCACCGGCCCGGCACGACGGTTACTCCGCCGCTGCCGGCGGGCCGGCCTGCACGCCTCGGTCGTGCCGCGGCCGCCATTGCCGACTTCGGTTGGTGCCGCACGACGAACGCCGGCCGGCGCGCTCGGCCGCCAGAGCCGCTTCGGCTCGGCTTGCGCCGGCGCTGCTGCGTTCGCCGCGCTCGGCCGGCTCCTTGCACGACCGCCACAGAAGCGCCGCCGTGCGACTCCGACGTCGCGCCACCCGGCGTGCCCGCCACGCGCCGCCGGCTAACGGTCCCGGCTCGGCCGCCGCCATCACAAGACGCCGCCACTCGCCCGCCGCCGCTTCCGCCGGCTCGGCCGCTCCGCCATCGGCCTCGCGCCGCCAGCGCATGAAGCGCCGTGTTCGTCCGCGCTCAAGCGCCGCCCTCGCCGCGTTGCCCTCGCCACCGTGCTCCGTCCGCTGCTCGGCGCCGCCCGAGCCGCCGTGGTAGGCGCGCGCCGAGGCCGAATCGCGCCAAGATGAAGCCGCACTGCTCGCACACGGGCCGCCACCGCGCGCGTCTCGATCCCGCCGCAGACGGTTGCCGCCGCGCGCGCACCGCACGGCTCGCCGGGGCGCTCGCGCGCGCGACCGCTGCCTCCCCCGCTCGCTCGGCCGCCGCCCCGCCGAAGCTCCTCGGCCTCGCCGACGCTCCGCTGCTCGCCGCCGCCGCCGCCTCGGCTCGCCAAGCGCCTCGGCAAGCCACGCCACGCCGCCGGCCTGCGCCTGCCTCGCACGGCCGCGGCGCCCGCCTGCCGCCGGCGGGCCTGGCTTCGCCATTGCACCTCTTCTTGCCGCGCCACACGGCCGGAGCCGCCACGCGCCTCTCCTTGCGCCGAATATTTTTTTCTCGAGCTCATAAGTGGCGGCTAGGATGGAACCCTAGCCACGGAGGACCTTCTTCAAGTCGGGCGGGGCCATGGGCCGGGAGGCAGTTTGGGCGTTCGCCACGCAGCCGAAGGCCCAAGTGGCCAGCGAAAAAAAAGGGGGAATGGCCCATAGGGCCTGAAGAAAAAGAAAAGAAGAAAAAGAAAAGAAAAAAAAAGAGAAAAATTGCAGAAAATTTTAAAAAATTGTCGTAAAATCAAGAAGATTTATTTGGCTCTGCTTTTAATTTTTCTTGCTTTATTTCTCTGCTTTATGAATTTTCTTTATGAATTTTGAATTCATTGCTTTATTTTATATAATGCAATGCATATGTTTTTTTCTCGCACTTTATGCTTTATGCAACCATATCCTATCGATTACACGCAGAATCTAAACCGTAATTTTGAAATCATGCAGATGTCCGTATTGTGAATCGTGAGTTTGAAGAATCGACCCGCATGGTCGTAACTATCTCACTTGGGCATCGGACGTAAAGATCGCCCTTGGGGCAGAAGCTCATCTCGCGATTGGTCTAGGGTCCTCGCAGACGCAAAACCTACCACCGAGCGAACGATCAAAGCCTTGCACAGAATTTGTACTAATCTCTCCCTATGTGGCAAGAAGATCACTGATGAGGAGAAGATTGAGGAAACTCTCTCTACCTTTCACCTAAATGCTATCAGGAGTGCACGTAGCTATCGTCAGGACGCATACAAGGAGTATAGCGAACTGATTGATGTAATGCAAGTCGCGGAATCGCGAGACGATGTTGTACGCAAGAACTATATCTCACAGCCACTTGGAAGGGGCACTAGCACAGAAGTTAATGCCAATAGCTATAAGGTGAGAAAGCCCATTCATAGAAAGAAGGGCGAGCAGGGTGAAAAAGAGAAGTTTCAGGCCAAGGGAAAGTCCAAAGCCCGCTAATGCATGAATCGCATTTTTTTAGATTATGGTTGTTAGCATTTTCTTTGAATAATGAATTGTAAGCTCTAGAAGAGCATACCTTTTTCATGAATAAATATGCAATTTATTCTTTATTCCAGTATTCTTTCATTTACAAGCAATATTTGAATTATTTTGCCTCTGTTTGATTAGAATTATATTTCTTGTATCTAGTAATCGTAGCGCCTAAATGGAAGAGATATGCATTGTTGACAAGTGGCACAACAAATACCATCTTAAGAGAGTTTAAGTATTTCCAATCGATCACGAAGAACGCTGAAAGATTACTACGATCGCAGAAGCGACTCATATGTAATCGGCTCGGAAGAGCCACTATTATATTGCCTATGGGTACAACTCGTAATTGAAGAAGCCCTTTGTACCTTGAATCAACGCGCACTCTCTTAAGCTTTAAAGACATCCGTGCCAATGGTTTTCACGTAGAAACCAATGAAGAAAATGGCAAAGAATACTTGTGCATTGTGAAGCACGCGGTATGTGGAAAATGGTATTAGAAAAATGTCCTCATATGAATCAGGTTGTACTACACGAATATTCATGCACCAAGTGTATACTTCCTTGAAGACTGCTTTTAGAAGCTCAATTATTTTCTTTATGGCATGGTAGATTAGGTCATCCCGGTCGTAGAATGATGAGAAATATAGTGAACAACTCACGTGGTCATGGCATAAATGTTAAAAATTTCTCGAATCATGAAGATTTTGTGTGCCTGCATGTGCCACCGGAAATTAATAACTAGACCCTCTGTCATGAAAGTGCAAAGTGAAATCCCTACATTCCTGGAACGCATCCAGGGGGATATTTGCGGTCCGATTCAGCCCCTGTCAGGGCCGTTTCGATACTTTATGGTGCTCATCGATGCTTCCTCGAAATGGTCGCATGTATGCTTGTTGTCAACAAGAAACCATGCTTTTGCAAAGCTGATCTCGCATGTCATAAGAATTAAGAATGCTTTCCCTGATCATCGCGTGAAGTCCATTAGAATGGACAATGCCGAGAATTTACTTCAAAGGCATTTGATGATTATTGCACAAAGAACAGGATAGCAGCTTGAGCACTCCGCACCGCACGTCCATACGCAGAATGGACTAGCGTAAGCACTAATAAAGAGGATTAAGTTTATTGCCGCACCGCTTTTGCGAGTTGTAACTTGCCCAACACTTGTTGGGGACACGCGATCCGCACGCAGCAGCTCTTATTAATTTCGCACCGTCGGCCTACAACATCCATTCTCCTATGCGGCTTGTGCACGGATCATCCCAAGATCTCCCATCTTAGAAAATTTGGGTGTATGGTATATGTACCTATACCACCCCTCAATGGACTCGCAATGGGCCCTCTCCGCAAGTCTGGGATATACGCTGGTTATGAGAGTGCATCCATAATCGTATTTGGAACCCATGATCGAGACTTGCATACGCCCGATTCGGCGATTGCATCTTTGACGAGGATCGCTTTCCGTCATTAGGGAGGAAATCAACCTTTGGATGAAAATGCCGGAAATCATATGGCATTCCACCGATCCCCGCACATGACCCCGCACTAATGAAGCAAATCAAGAAGTCCGAAGATAATTGATTTGCGAATTTAGCAAATGAACCGCCTGATCATTTTTGTGATCCAAGGGCATGGTTAAGTCGCATGTACCAGCAAGAAATGCACCGAGAGGGTGGAAATACCAAAGAAAATAGAAGGTATCCTCAACCTGCTCAGAGGCCTCAAAGAAAAAGAGCAGCAATCTGCTCCTCAAACCCAAAGTACCGAGACGCCTAGAGAAAATCAAGCAGAGGACTTACCACAACCAATCACGAAAATGCCCCAAGGAAAGAAGGGAGCCAGTTGAGACTGCACCGGAAAGAAGCCAACAGAAAGGCAATTCCGCACTTGAATCTTCCACTAAAGGAAGCCGCGAAAATAATGTGTGCGCACACATAGGCGATGAAAGCTAAAGGAACTTGCTCTGCGATAGGGAATAGCAAACAAGAGCAAGTAGAATTGCATGAAGCACCCCATGAAGAAATGGCCATAAACTTTGTAATAACAGAGAATCCTCGAATAGAGCAACGACCAACGTTGATGCATACTTTGCAAAGAAGATTGCCTCGATCATTGATCATGATCCCGAGCCTGCATCTCGCAGAGTGCAAGAAAAGGCTAGATTGGAAAGAATGGAAAAGGCAATCATCTGCAGAGTTAGTCTCTCTGAACAAGAGAGAGGTGTTTGGGCCGTATGCCGCACACCTTCCCATGTAAACCCCGTGAGGTCACAAATGGGTCTTTGTTCTAAGAGAAATGAAAACAACGGTTGTAAGGTACAAGGCAAGGCTCGTAGCTCAAGGTTTCACTCAACGCCCCGGAGTTGATTATGAAGAAACCTATTCTCCGGTCATGGGAGGAATTACCTTTAGATATTTGATCTCAATGGCGATCAACTTGAAGTTGAGAATGAAGCTAATGGATGTTATCACAGCCTATTTGTATGGAAACTTGGATTCGGAGATATACATGAAAGTACCTAAGGAATTCCTATCCCAACCAAGATGGAGCAAATAGAAACTCATGCAAATGTGAAATTGGAGAAATCACCGTATGGGTCAAGCGATCGGGAAGAATGTGGTACAATCGCTGAGTGACTTTCTCGCAAGAAAGGCTACACAAACAAATAAGATTGTCCATGTGTGTTTATACAATGATCCCGTATGGATTCTCAGATAATCTCCGTCTATGTAGATGACTTGAACATCATTGGGACGGATGAAGAAATTGAAGAGGCATGCTCATACTTGAAGTCCGAGTTTGAAATGAAAGATTTGGGTAAAACCAAGTTTTGTTTAGGCTTGCGGCTTGAACATGTCCAAGGAGGAATCTTGGTACATCAATCAACCTACACACGTAAAGTGTTGGAAAGGTTTGGATTTGAAAAAGCATATCCTCGCGAAGACTCCAATGGTCAAGGTCACTCCAAGCAAACCTAGACCCATACTGCACCTAGAGAAGAGGGGAGGAAGTCCCGGGAGCAGAATTCTCATATCCGAGTGCAATTGAGCGCTCATGTACCTTGCAAATAGCACTAGACCGGACATTGCGTCACTGTGAATTTGCTAGCTCTAGTCTGATCTGTAACCCACCAAAAGGCATTGAAAGGGATCAAGGACATCTTCCGCTACCTCCAAGGAAGCAAAGACCTCGATGCTTTCTTTAGAAGAAATAATGAATTGAATTTGGTTGGCTACGCCGATGTCGGGTACTTATCGCACCCACATACCGGCAAGTCCCAAACCGGCTATGTTTTCCTATGTGGAGGAACAGAATTTCTTGGAAGTCGTCTAAGCGCACTCTTGTCTCGACGTCGACAAATCACTCGAAATCATCGCTTTGTATGAAGCATCTCGTGAATGTGCATGGTTCAGAAGAATGGTTCACCACATCCAGAAGTCATGTGGTTTGAACATTGAGCAAACTCCCACGATAATTTATGAAGATAATGCAGCTTGTGTTGCCCAAGCACAGATGGGTTATGTGAAGAGCAATCTCACGAAGCATATCAACCCCAAGTTCTTCTATGCTCACGAATTGCATAAGATGAACGAGATCAAGATATTGCATACTAAGTCATGTGAAAATCTTGCAGATTTGTTCACTAAATCACTCCCAGCATCTACCTTTGAAAGGTGCGTGAAAGGAATTGGGATGATGAGACTTAGAGAAGTGCAGATTTCAGGGGGAGATATGTCACATACTCCCTCATGAATCCTGAACATGAATTATGAATACCCAACATAAATCTCGAAGATTAGCAATTGAAGTTGGGAGAATTGTACTCTTTTTCCTTAGCAAGTTTTTCATGAAGTTTTCTTGCGTAAGGTTTTAACGAGGCAATTCGTGCAACATAGTAAGCGTATGCTATGTACTCTTTCTCCAAGTATTTTTCCTACTGGGTTTTTCTAGAGTTTTTGAGGCATATGCATCTCGCGGCAAAGGGCCCAAGGGGGAGTGTTAAGAAACCCTAATAGCCCATTGGAAGGCCCATGTGGTCCCTTAGCCAAAACCCTGGATGAGCGCTATAAAAGGAGGAGGGGTTCCCCCCCTAATGTAGATGCATTCATTAGCAATAAAGAATTCCAGCAGTTGCTCTCCCTAAACACGTGTCTCTCTCTTTCTGTTCTCCAATTCAGATCTGTTCGGGAACCCCGGACTATTCGATAGCGAGGTTCCTTAACAACTATATCCATAATTTTCTTGAGATTTTTTTGGTACATTTCTAGTAACACAAGATTGTGTCCAAATTTAATGGGTACTAGATGCGCGGAGGCGCGCGCGGGCCGCACTAGCCACCATGCATCCAGCGGGGAAAATTGCGGCTCACAAAAAAACGGTTTCAGTTTTACTGGGGTCCTGCCGCAAAAAAGGGTCCAGATGTAATATCGGATGTAATCAATTATTTTTCCGGTGCTGGCTTCTCGCAAAAAGCGAAAAATGAACCTAGACGTAATTTCGGAAATATCCTAGAGAGGGACTTCTCGGGAAAATGCGGACATGGATGTAATTTCGGATTTTTGGAGGACTTACGTGAAAGAAAAATGAATTCCATTTTTTTGCGGGGCGTTCCACAAAAAAGATCTAGATTTTGTGATTTTCAGACAACCTATGCGGGGAATAAGAATTTAGGGATTTTGGGGGGCCTTTCGCAGAAAAAGGATCTAGATGTAACTTTAGAAATTTCTGGAGGTCTTTTCACGAAAAATCGGGTGCCAAAATGGGCTTAGATGTAATTTTTGAAATTTCCAAGGGGTCTTCTCAGGAAAAAGTGGATCCGGATGTAATTTCAAATTTTTTATAAGGGTCTGCACGGGTAAAAAAATGAATTTTAGGTTTTTTGGACCTTTATGCAAAAAAAGGACATGCATGTGATTTTAGGAATTTTCGGGGACCTTTTCGCAAAAAAAGGACGCCACACGGCAGACCCGCGCCCGCGCCACGTGTCGCATAGCAAAAAACTGGGTGAGGCGACGCGCGTGCGCGTGGGCACCCGAAAATATGAATCGATCCTCACACGTGCGTTGGACTTAAAGGTGACACACCCATACTCCACTTAAGTGTATGCTCACTATCATCCAAAAGTCCTATGCACTGAGTATTAACTAGATGGCCCTCACCTAAACAATTATGAGCCACCTAGCTGCACCGTACACACTTACGCATCTGTGAGAGTTTCAATTCCATTCCGAACAACTATACCAGGATTGAAACCAACTCATCCAAACATAGCACTTGCCGACCGTCTCATAACCTTGGTATCGCCCACACTCACCAAGGGGAGTGCGAGCAATAGCCAAAGAACGATGTCGGGACCCGGATTTGCAAACCCGAAACCCTTTGTGTATACTGCACTAGTCCAGGATCACGCTAGTGCACACAGTGAAAACATAGATAAAATATCATTCCATACAACGAATTAACTAAGAAGAAGCAAATTATTATTAAATATAGCAAATGACCTTACTATCAAAGTTTATACTACTACACCTTAAGGGCTAAAGAAACAAATAAACTGTTGCAATGGAAAAGAAATAACTTGGGCCATTCGATATGCCACAGGCAATCGTCCTAATCAATGTAGTCTTCATAATATTCCTCCTGATAATAATTATTATCTCCTGGTCCTTCCTCAACAACTGATCAATAAAGGCATAAAGCCGTTAGTACAAAAGTACTCAGTAAGCCGTAGGAAAATGATGCAATATTCATGCAAGGCTTGACAAAGGATAGTCACATGGTTCATTTGCAGAAAGCAATAACTTGAATTGAAATACAATAAATAGATTGAAAGCACATTTATGAAAAGATAATAAATAACTAGTAAATCAATGGTAGACAACTTGAGCAGAATGGCGAGGCATCACCCTAAACCATCCAAAACAATTATCAACCCACTAAATTTAACAGTATAAACTTTAGACAACAAAATAATAGTGAACCCCCCGTTCACATCCAACAATTCCACATTCCAACATTTCATGAAACATCCTATACCTCGTGTGAAATTCTCGGACTTGTCCATGACCGCGGACACTACTATTCGAATAGTTTTACACTCTGCAGAGGTTGTACAGCTTTACCCATAAGACATAATCAGCTCTTGTTGCCAAGCGCTATTAACACAATTCCTTTGGTGTGTCGGAAGAGAGATCACGACAAAGCATTTACAATGCATCTCTAAACTCGGTACTGCCCGCTAAGGTTTCGCCCCTCGGGGACCCCTCTTGTGCCATGTGAATCTACCTGTCCATCCCGGAACTCACGCCACCAATTGGCAGTACTCAAGGCTAGACATTGCAAATTAATCAGCTAGGTCTGTCCCTACCAGACTTGTGGTAATACGGTTTGGCCCAGTTCAATGGTGCACAAGATTAAGTCCTTAAGTTGTCTCACGCAAGACATCCACATCCCAATGTGCTAGAAAGCACCTCCTTTACTGCACGATGTAAAGTCGAGAATGCCGACTAGAGGGGGTGAATAGGCGGCCTTTACAATTACTACGAATTTCTACAAATCAATTCACCCTTAATTACCCTTATGTCAAAACCTTAACAATAATTAATACGAAAGCGATAAACTAAGGTTTTGACAATCAAAGCCTAAATCAACTAGGCTCACTATGTGTACTAACTAATTATGTCTCTAATAATAAATTGCAACCCTAAAGACAAGCAATCAATCAATTTAATTCTATTAATATAAATTGCTTGAATATAAATAATGAATGGAAAGCAAGCACAAGAGAGACAATACTTTTTACCGTGGTATTCAGAGACTTGCCGGTCTTCCCTAATCCACGTTGAGGTTAGCCCAAACGAATTGGACCGGCTCTATGAATTGAGCACCCACCTCAAATCCACTAGTGGTTGCTCTTTCCCCCTCCGGGTAGGCGAGCACCGACCTTCACAACTTGTCGGGGCTTCTCACAACCTTTGTCGAGAAGCTCACCGCGCACGACGCCTCCACGCCGTCTAGGTGTCCGCAAACACCAAGAGTAACAAGCCAAGACTTCCCGCTTGAACTTCACTCAGTGCAACACATGCACTCCGTTGATAACCAAGTGCAACACATGCACAATGGCTCCCTCAAGTGCAACACATGCACAAGAGGCTTTCAATCCACTCTTAATTGCAACACATGCAATTAGAGCTCACTCTTAGCTCAAAAACCAAATGTGAGTGTGCAACACATGCAACACCTCCCCAAAATCTCAATGGAACCAGCAACCTTGCCCTTGCCCCCCTGTGGGGTCCTTTTATAACCCCCACAAGAAAAACTAGCCGTTGGGGGGCAAATTGGGCAAAAGTACCCTGGGAGCCCGGTCATACTACCCTATGGTCGGTATGACCACTCCTCAGAGCCAACGGCTAGAAAACTAGCCGTTACACAGAAAATCCAGTCATACCGCGCCCTGGCCGGTATGACCGCATATGGTCGGTATGACCGGAGACAACCCGGTCATACCGCTGGCCGGTATGACCAGAGGTGGTTTGGTCATACCGCCACCTTAGCGCAAAAAACACCCCTTCTGTAAAAAAACACACCAGGGGTCGCCCGGTCATATGACCGGCCGGTATGACCGACCCTTCTTCGGTAGACTGGCCTTAGGGAGAAAAGCCCGATTACTCACAATCTTTTCTCCAAAACAACAGGGGTCACATTATTTGAGTTATGTGAGGTTCATCATATGAACACAACACTACGTAAAACACAATTGCATATGTTAATCACATACTCCAATAATCGCACTAAATCCCAATTAATTTGCAAAACACATTCGCAAATAAACCACGAACCTATGAGATCAACCCTCTAGCCATGTAAGGATAACACATGATCCCGACACTTTGCAAAACACATTTGCAAATGCCAACACATGCTATAGGATCGAAACCCATAACTTCCAACTCATTTGCAAAACACATTTGCAAATAACAAATCCAACCGATTAAAATCAAATCTTGAGCCATGAGATAATCAACACATGATCATCACACTTTGCAAAACACATTTGCAAATACTTATCTCATGCTACAAGATAAGAAGCATGAAAATCAATATTTTGCAAAAACACATTTTGCAAACTCAAAGCACAAACCAAGATTAGCCTTGTGATGATCAACACATGATCCAATCACAAGCTAAAACACCATAGCATGACATGTAAATCTCTAGCACCATGCAAAACAACCACTATTCAAATCAAGTTTCATGAGCTCTCTCCTTTTGCAACACATGCAAAAATTAGCTCAATGCAACAACCAAAACAATCTCAAGTGCATGAGCTCTCTATTTGCAACACATGCAAATCTCTAGCTCCATGCAACCACTTTAAATCAAATTTCTTGAGCTCTCTCCTTTTGCAACACATGCAAAACTTAGCTCCAAGCAATAACCACACAAACAGCATTGCATAAGCTGTCTTCCTTTTACAACACATGCAAATTCTTAGCTTTATCCAAAAACCAAATCAATTAAGATTCAAATAAGATGCAAGCATGAGCACCCTTATTTGCAACACATGCAAATACTTAGCTCATGCAAAAACCAAATCAAGAGATTGAGCTAGGGTGAATCGGATTGAGTTCATCAACACATGATGAAGCTCAAGCTAAAAGACTCAACCCCTCTTAATAGTACGACAACCTAACTAGCAACCCGGTCTCCCATCCTAACACTGAGACTGGTAAAAGACTAGGAACACATCCTTAGCCCTATCTAGTTATACCTTTGCCTTTAGCGATCCTCTTGGAGCTTTTATGATTTTCAATCATCTTCTCTCCAGGATCGAATCTTCTTCTTCTTATTCGTTAACACATGATGAGCCTTCTCTAGCCATTCTCTTCACTTCGGGATCATCTCTTGAAGCTCATCAATACATGATGACTTCTTCTTCTTCTGGATTCTTTATCTCCTTGGACTTGATGGCTATCAACACATGATGCCATCCAAATCTTTATCACCGTTGGACTCAACCTACATTCACAACTCATAGAAAAGGTTAGTCCAACAAACACGGTTGTCTAAATCATCACCGCACTCCATTAACACATAATGGATGCCTCCAAAATCGATTGAGCACAACCCAAATCAATTTGAATGATTAATTTGTGTCTTGAGTACTTTGATGCAACTAATGTTTCATTATACTCAAGAACTTTTCGCTTGTCTTTAATCAATAAGGAACACCATCAACACATGATGAAGTGTTCTTTGATTTCATTAAAAGACAACCGAACTCAATTTAAATTTTATTCAAATTGACATGAGTATAAATAACTACACAAGTTCCATATACTCAATATGGTGGTTAGTAATGATCCAAATATGTTTTGAGTGATGAAAAGGGATCAATACATTTAGACCATCGACTATAGAACAAACTCCATTAAGTATGTGCATATAACTAATTGAACATGAAATCAATATGCACAAAATCAATCTTAGATTGCATATGAGTTTATTCTATATTTGCATGAGTATACTACAGCTAAACAAGTTATATATATACTCAAACGATTGTTTCAAGGTCTTGATCCTTTATATTATATGGCAAGAGGATATGGATCAATACAATTGAAACATCAAGTTAAATTATCAACTCCCCTTAGATGTGTGCATTCATGTATATGTAGATTTGGAAATATAATGCACATTTTAGTGTATAAGTAATGGAAGAGTTCATCCTTTAACTTGAATCCTAAGTATGCATTAAGACAATATAATGAATACGAGTGTATACCTTGGGTTTTCTATTTTCCATCCAAATATGAGACTAATAAGAATAAGGCTCAATAGAACATGTTAGTCTCATAATGAATAGATTTGTCACTAAACAATGATTAAACATTAATATTAAACCAATTATCAAAACTAATGGAGCTTGAACTTACACACGATCGTCGGGGCACTCTTCCATGCCTTCGTCTATATTATTTGGGTTAAGCAACGGTGAGTACACGTATGTACTCGCAAGACTTTAGTGTATAGAAATATAGTAAATGCATGGCTAGGACAAGGAATACAAGTTTCTACACTAGTCTCATTTTCAGCATAAAGCAAATTTTATTTGCAATTGTATATTTCAATAAACGATAACGGAATTATAAAGAACATTTGATATGAAGCTAAATAACTGTAAGTAGAGTTCGTATACATCATTCCACAGCCCTCCTTGGCTGCAAACAGCGAATAAAAATAGCCACCCTTGGCTCTCAAATTTACGAACCCGTTCCCAACACCATTTCCAAAATTTTTGCAAAACAAAGACTATACTTGACAGTATTCTCCCAAGTTGCTCATAACAACGAGCACAACTAATTAATTAGATTTTAATCTCTACAGAGAGTGTACACTTTAAGTTTGTGATAAAGGTTCATTTTTTATTTTAAGTTTGTGACTACACCTTATAAGATAATTTAACTATTTTTCAGGCATTAGTAGGGGATGTCTCTGTGAGTGTTTTAAGGTTGGTTTCATCAAATTTGAAGTTCATTAGCACAAGTTATTACTATTTAAACCTTGCATGGATTGAAATTGACCTAAGCCATATGATGTAAACTATGCCAAAATCTAAATATTTTTGCATATTTGGAATCCTTGTGTCCTCTGAAGGGTAACCAAACTGGTTTGACAAAATTTGAGTCCATTTGACCTATGTTTTAACTATTTGATTTTCTATGCATGAGAGGCTTCCTACATTCAATTTTGGATCAAACTAAATTCAAATCCAAATGTTTTTGCAAAAAAGGAACATTTATAATCTCAGGATCATGTGAAAAATTTCATGATTTTAGGAGCTATGGTTTTCATAGGTGCTATAGGGTACATATAAGGTACCTAATATTAACTTTAGCTTAACTAATTTAAACTGACATGAACACTTAGATTTTATAGCACATTCTGGATCCTCATGTCTTAGCATAAATTTAGAAATTTGTTTCACAATTTTTGAACTTACCTAGCAGAAGTTATGAACTAATGAAGTTAGATCGGTTGCTAATTCAATTCAAAATCTCACTTTACGCCTTCTGTACTTAGGAAACACCTTTACCCTTTCAACTAATCTGTATGAGAGTCGGAGGGGCCCTTTCGTCATGGAGACATAGTAGGGGAGGTTGGCGCGGTGGTTGCCGGCTGTGAGGAAAGATCTGGGAGGGGGAGCTGCCGGTGGGGCGAGTTCCAGGGGGATGAGGTGTAGCTAGGGGAGGCCTTGGTGTCGGCCGGCGATCACTGGAGAGGGCCACCACCTGCGAGGGGCGGCGGTGCCAATGGCGCACAACCGTGAGGAAGAACGGAGGTCAAATGAGCTCAGCTCAGCGGTGATTCAGCATTTAGGGACCCTAAATAATGCGGTTTACCGATTGGTTCGAGGCGAGGGAATGTGGAATGCGCTGCCACCTTGTGCCGGCCTTACGGAAGAACTGCAACGGTGGGGCGGTGTTCCGACAGAGATGAGCTGCAGAGAAGTATTGTGTGTGGTTTAGGACAGTAGGAGGTCGTCTCTCGGTGAAGAAAATGGGTAAGAGACTCACCGGACAGCGGCGACCGCGGAGCTGGGCTTACCGGTCTTGCTATGTTTTGCCGGAAGTTGCACACGTGTGAGAATTCTAGAGCAAGAGCTAATGGAGCAACGGCCAGCTCTTAAATAGCCGTGGCGGAGTGGGCAAGAGCGGAGAGCTCGGAGTAGCGGGCACGGTATGAACTAGGGCGGAGAGACGAAGTCCGGTGCCTGCAGCCGCGTGGCTTGCTTCTTCTGCTGTGGCGAAGAAATCAGCGTCAATTTCTCTGCCGTGGCAGCAGACGGGCAAGCGGCGGTCGGCTGGTGTTGTCGTGGCAGCAAGGCCGATGTCGAATCTCTGCCGTGGCAGGCTTTGGCGAGTACGGGCAGCTTCGACCGGGCATGGGCATGAATGGGCGGAACTGCTGAGAAAGAAGGCTGGGCGCTGGCTTGTGCTACTGGCGGGTGGGACACTAGATGGCCAGGCCCACTTGCAAGTGAAACAAAGAGGAGGGCGAAACATCCTGATTTTTGAGCTGACAAGAATTCCGAGCATTGAATGAGCATTTACCTCTAGCTTTTTATTTCTGATAATTTTTGTGAGTGATCTAGAGACACTTTTCACCCTTCGGTAAAATTTTAAAATATTTTACAGAAAAATTATAACAATTCTAACAACGTTGACTGTTTTTATTTTATTTCAGGATGAATATAAATTTAATTTTTTGAAACTTTTCGAAAGGGTTTTAAATGGGATAATATTTCTTGTGTAAAATTTTCAGCTCAAAATATTTCATATTTATTTTCTATTAATTCTGAAATTGCAGATTTCAGATTTTCATGATTTTTGTTTTTTAATTTTAAAAGGATATAATATAATTTTTAATATTTTTACCGGAGGTTAATAATGTTATGAGGAAGATTTGTTAAAAATTTCAACTAGAGATAAGCTTTGATTATTTTTTTTGTAAAATTCTGTGATACCATTGTTTTGAAGTCAAAACATGTCACTTCATAAATTATTTCTTTACCAAATTCATTAAAAATATTTGGACAGCTGAAAAGATGTAACGGGGACTTCTCAAAGTTTAATAGGATTTTTGCTGTCTTTTTACTTTTTGCTTTTACTCTTTTACTAATTGATTTTTCTTTTAAAGCCAAAAATCCAAGAATATTATATATATATATATACACACACTACCGTATATAAGGTTTGGAGGTTTCCCGGCTCCTCAGCGTGGCCACGTCGTGTTTTCGGCGACGTGCCCACTCCTCGCGTCGCGCATGTGACCAGGAACGCGGCCTCCCGTTCGTATGACGCGAAATCTGTTGAGCCACGTCGCCCATTTGGTTAAGCGCATTGCTAAGCTTAAATAATTAATCGCGCCGTTTAAACTCAAACGGCGTGGCGGCGCAGCGGTAGCGCGCGCGCGTCGCGAGCGATAGGTCGCGGGTTCGATCTCGTCCGAGCGCACTCGTCTCTGAATTTACACGGCCGACACGTGGTGCCAGCGTTCGCCTGTTAGGCCGAGCCCGCGCGTGCTGAGTCTTTTTTGCGAAAAGACCTTAGGATATTTTTGAAATTACGTATAAGTCCTTTTCTTGTAAAAAACCTAGATTTTGCGATCAGACCCTTGAAACTTCTGGATTTGCGATCAGACCCTTGATGCTTCTGGATTTTGGACTTGAAACTTCTGGATTTTGCGATCGGGCCCTTGAAACTTCAAGATTTTGACGGGACAGTCCCTGAACTTTAAAGAAATTACGTCTTAGTCCATTGGATTTGTGATCAGACCCTTGAAGCTTCTGGATTTTGGACTTGCGATCAGGCCCTTGAAACTTCTAGATTTTGACGGGACAGTCCCTGAACTTTAAAGAAATTACGTCTTAGTCCATTATTAACTGTTTTGTGTTCCTTTTTTACATAGAGCCCGTTTTTTCAGAAGTCCTTTTTTTTAAAAAAAAAAACTGGAATTTGCATTATCTTTTTTGTGTCCTTTTCTTTTACGGAGAGCCCTTTTTTTTATAAAGCCCGGATTTCGCAACAAGCCTCCCCTTTTTACCTTAGTCTATTTTTATCTATTTTTGACCCTTTTTTTGCGTAAAGACCCCTAAATTTCGGTTCTTGCATGATAAGCGGCCCAGGTTTTATAAAATTACGGTTTTGTCTATTTTTTTAACAATTAGCCTTTTTCCCCGGTGACACAAATACATGTTTAGGCCCTTTTTTTGGCGGAAAGACCCCCTAAATTTCGGTCCTGCCTGTTTTTTTTTCAGAGAGCCGCTTATATTTTTTTGTGGCCCTCCGAATCTTCCACAATTTATTTTTAACGCATCGTTTTCCGCGGAAATTTACCTGAGGCTTTCAGAGATTACATATTTATCTAAATTTTCATTGCTCAATCACCAGAACACACGTGATTTTTATTGTTTGTCTTATGTCGTCTAGCCTAAAAAATCTAGAATGTAATTTGAAATATCTCAAATTCTACGCCTAGCTAGGTTTTCTGCGATAGTGCACTCGAAAAAAATTATATTTTTTTTGTGATTCTTTTCTTCGGCTTGAATCTACGCAGCGCGGCGTGGCGCCGCGCAAACATACCTAGTATACCTTATAGCAGAATAATTCAGCGCACAATGGAGCCTCCACGTCATCGCTTTTGTGAAAAACCTCCCGAGGATTATTAGATCTACAATATTACACTCAACAAAAAATTATGTTTTTGTTTAATGAGCATGTTTTGATCAGACGATGAACATTAGAGTAAATACAATAACAAAACCTACTACTTACTCCATCTCTCATCCATGTTAAGCACTAAAGCCAGTTTTACAATAACTATCTCTAAAAGTTGGCTCTAGATGTTGTGCAATAACTATCTCTTCTCTTTTGTAAATAACTAATCTACCTATGTTCTCGTGTAATGTTTGCTATTAAATAAGAGCCATCTCTCTTCTCTCTCATATTTTCTTACTCTTCCACATAGGATAAAGGTGATGTGTACACGATTAGAGTAAAGTGAGGTGACTTTATTGTACATGCCTTTACATGTTACTCCCTCCAGGCTGCAAATACTAGTCGCTGGAGCATTTTGCTCACTGCATGCAAAAACTGGTCGCTGAGTGAATTAAGGGAGTATTTGGACTCTTTTACCCCTGGCATTAATGCAGCATGCACATCTACTTTTCCAAAGCTGCATGCATGCAATTAATGCCTTGTTATTTTTCCAAATGTGCCGCTTCGTTATGCATGCAATGGCTGTTGCAATCCCAAACTTACACTAGTAGTACTCCTTCAACCGTACTAGTACAAATGAATGATCAGAGCTAGTCCTTCGGCTGCACTAGTAGCAAGCCTCCTTCAGCAACATGGATCATCATGAAGACGAGAGCTCACATCAAATGAACCAAGGTATGTAAAGTCAAATTTGTTCATACAGATTTTCCTATGTAAAGTTAAATTTGTTCATATAGATTTTCCTTCTATCATTCATGCTCATCTTCCTTGCAAAATCCAGAAGTTTCAAGTCCAAAATCCAGAAGCTTCAAGGGTCTGATCGCAAATCCAGAAGTTTCAAGGGTCTGATCGCAAAATCTAGGTTTTTTTACAAGAAAAGGACTTATACGTAATTTCAAAAATATCCTAAGGTCTTTTCGCAAAAAAGACTCAGCACGCTTGTCTTTCTAGGGTCCCTTTCTTCATATGTGGAATCTTGAAGTTATTTCCTCCTCGTACTTTCATTGCCTCCTTCATAACAAGGTGGAGTGTTAAGAAAATTCTGTTGGACTTGTGTGCAGAGTACTCCTGGAAGGCCTATTTTATGTGAACGAGGTTAGCTCCAAGCAAAATGCCATGAGTATAAATAACCAAAAGAAAAAAGACAATACCTCTTCAACAGTTGGAACAAGATCTGCTACTGTTTTCGCGGTCTTCTTATACTGAATAGATTGGATAGCACGAAAAACCCCCAAATCTAAGATATTGAAATCCGGTGAATTTGCCGGTTGACAAATGAGCCTAATATCAAATCCATCTAGTTTAGCAGATTAACAAAATAATGGATCACCAGGTTGAAGATGAGATCGAGCATTGTCTTGCTGAATATAGATGGGTTTGTTGACATCTTCACGCGGCCACTTAGCTCAAATAGCAGGCAGGACCTTATCGATCATGAAAGTTCTAATCACTTCCTTCGTAATAGATGTGATAGGCTTCATTTCCATTGTCCCAACTGGTCGGTTAACACTGCTTCTTTTAGCAGGTTCATGAGTAACTAGAGGAAAGCACCCAATCTTTCCATCAAAAGTGCAATTTCTATTGGCATCAAACCTTGGACGAGCAACAGCACATAAGAACATGATTTTAGGGATGTTGTTCTTGCTTTTACATGTACGTGTGGGCTCATCTTCATCTGGAAGCGTATAATATCTCTCTGCTTTTCTTGTAAGATTGAACCATTCTTCGTCGATATAAACAACATCAAATAGCCCCTTAAACATTGGACTATGCGGCATGCTACCTGGATCAAGCATGGATAGATACCATTGTAGCCTACTTTTCTTTTTTGCATCTGTTAAGTATGGCTTTATACTGTTTGATTGATGCCTAATGAGACCTTCCCGTTTCAGTTTCAACAGCTTGAATTTACTAACATGTAATTGAGCACATACATCTTCCAGTGTTGTTCGATCATTAAAAGGAATGTCACGTAGTGCAGATAAATCTAGTTGAACTCGCTTACGACCGGAGTTGCACCTTCTATTAGAAACATCAACCATGATGCCTTGATCAAGATAACTTTTACCTTGCTTCCAAATCCGCTGAACCAATCGAATGTCAATTCTGAATAGTTCAGTAACATCCTTGGTCACATGACGCTTTAGTTTTCCATTGGTGCTTCTTGCTAATAAAGCTTGAAATATTTCTTTTCGTATTGCATTTGGCACATCTTTCCTGCCTGAACGTATATATACTCAGATTTAGAAAAAATAATTGCAAGAGTACAAAAACAAGAGAGTTTTGTTATTCAACTGATAGAAAAAAAACAAAAGAGTTTTTGTTTCGGATGAGGAACATTACCGTCTGGCAATAGCGAGAGAGTACTTAGGTTAGAAAAATTGTTGCACGGTGAAATGAACGTTGTATTAATCTCAAAACAAACAAAGAAAACAAGAGAGTTACCATTAGCATTTTCTACGGGTGGTTCCAAGTTTAAATCAATCCCACCTTCCAAAGCATTATCATTGTCATCTAGAATGCCAAAAACATGTGTACTTAGGTTGGAAAAAAATTGTTGCACGGTAAAAAAAAACATTGTACTAATCTAAAAACAACAAAGAAATCAAGAAAATTACCGTTTTCTTCGGGTAGTTCCATGTTCAGATCTATCCATTCAAAAGAGTCACCAGGTGGATCCATGTTCAAATCCATCTATACTCAGCCTGTTGGCTTCCTCTGATGGTTAATTTGATTCACTGCATGGAACACTAGCGTAGCCAGCTCCCCGTAGAAAAAGAAAAGAGTACAGCTAGGAGTTATATAGGCGCACGGGATGAGTGAAATAATTTGGCGGCAACGAGTATTGTATATGTGCAGCAGCAGCAATTAAAAAAGAGCACGCGTGGCAAGTAACAGGAAAAAAACCAAATATGAGTAAAGGAAATACTTTGGCGGCAACAAGTATGCTATACGCGCAGCAAGTAATAGGAAAAAAACCAAATACGAGTAAAGAGACTCGAACCTGGACTGCTGGCTTCTAAGGCACGGGCTCAAACCACATGGACTACAAGTATTTATTGACTTTGGAGAGCACTCGTCCTATGTAATATGGGTACAATAGGAAATAAGCACCCTAATTAATCTCTCCTTGGTATGTGATATCATGTCTAAAAGGACTAGTATTTGCAGCCTGGGGTGAGTATATTTATCTTGATTACATCTCGATAATGTATTCGAGGTATTTCCATTTGGACTTTAGAGTAATATTTTGGACAGTAAAGAGTAAATGCTGAGTAACGGGGCGCCGTTACCAAAATAGACATGAATTTAAACAGAAGAGGCTAGAAGATCACTTTTGTAGCTCTACTTGTCACCGGAATCGCACGTCTAGCTTCCTCCCCATCGGAATTACGAATCTAGCTCCCTCAACGTGCTTCCATGCTCCCCACCGTAGTACCGTGGGAAGCGGCCTCCCTCGCTTGCCGGCCGCCTCCCGTGTCCGCTTCTCGCGCTTACCTCCCGAGTTCCTGGAGCGTGGCATGCCAGATTCGACAGTAGGGGAGCCCAGGAGCTCAGTGGCGGCTAGATATGCAATTTTCATGGGAAAAGGACTAGATTTGCGATTTGAGTGACAAGGAGGACTAAAAAAGTGATCATTTCTCGAGGCTACAAGTTACTATCTCTATCCAAGCTACATATTTTTTGAATAGTTTTGTCCATAAATATAGGACATATTTAATTTTTCAATGTAAATTAGTGTGATGTTCTTTTATACCCTTAATAAATATCTAGACATTATATTCTCTACATGCATGAATTGAATATAGTGCTTATAGATAATAATTATAAATATTTTAGTTATTTTTAATATCTTCTTGGTCTATGCGCTAAGAAAAAATAAACCCTATAAACATAGACAGAGGGAGTAAGTACAAATGAAAAAAAACACATATTTCTAACGGGTTCCTAAAATAATTCCTTTCGATATCTGACAACAGAGCGTAGTTCAAACAAGGTTTAAAATCTTGTTTCTGGTTGATATCTCGGAAGTGGCCGAAATCCGAAATTTCGCAGAGATCTCGAATTTCGAAAAAATTCCAGATGAAATACAAAAATAAATATTCAAATCTGGAATATTTTTAACCGAGATTTCGGTGAAATTTCATCAAAAATTGCCAAAATCTCTGCAAATTCCAACCTAATGAAAAATGGTTCAAACAATGTCAAATTATTTTGAAATTTGTTTTGGATGGTTCTGACACATCACTATGTTCCCATAAAAAAATCAGATTATTATCAATCTTGAGGAATTTTTAATAATTCTGACAGTGGTACTGTTCTGATAAAAGACAGACCGACAAATTTGAACTAAATGAAAAATAGAACAAACAATGTTAAACAAAATTATTATTTTTTCAATGGTCCTATACATCAATAATATTTTCATAAAATTTTCAGATGATGATCAAGCTTCATAAATTTTACAAAATACTGAGAGTGCTACTATTTTGATAAAAGCCCTAGTGGAAAACTTCAACCAAATGAAAAATGTTTCAAAACAAGTTAGAATTTTTTTTAAAAAAATTGTACTGTTCTAATGCATCATAAATGTTTATATAAAATCTTTAGATGATGATAAAACTTCAATAATTTTCAAACATTTTGACAGTGCTATGTTCTAATAAAAGATTCATGATCAATACATAGATTTGCTTTAGCAATAAAAAAAGAGTTATAATTTTTGAAAATTTTACAGAAGGGTTCTAAGGAAAAGATTAAGCTCTCATAAATTTTTTGAATCATGATCAAATAGCAGTGAATTTATAAAATTTTTACAAGGGTACTGTACCATTTATGTTCTTTCTGTTTTTTATTTTTGAAATATAACAAATGAAGTTTAATGCTTACATAGATTTGATTGAGCAAAAAAAAAGGTTTAAATTTTTTGAAAACTTTAGATAATTCTACTAAGAAAATTAGCTCTCATAAAATTTTTGGATCATGATCACACTCGAGAAAATTTATAAAATTATGACAAGGTTACTGTCTCAATTGTGATCATTCAGTTTTTGATTTTTTAAAGATAACAAATGAAGTTTAATTATTTTTAAAAAAATTGTATGATCCTACACTACTAAATATAGTACCATAAATTTTTTGTTCATGACCAAGCTTGTACAATTTTATAAAAATCTGACAGTATTTTCTGCTGAAATTATAAAATGTCTCAAAAATTCGGTTTTTCAAGAAAAATTTATGGAATATGACTTTATTAAAGATTATTGGACCAAATACGGCCGAAAAAAGTTAAAACCGGTTAAAAAACCCCAATATTTTCAGCGAGATTTGGCAAAGTCCCACCGAATTTTCTGAGATTACTGTAGAAATTTAAAAAATTCAGTTTTTTTTACCCGTCCAGGATTTTGGATCCCGATCCCGACCGAAATCCGAAATCTCGACCGAAATTTCTAAAATTTTGCCGGTTTTGCAATCCTTGAATTCATAAATCTTTCATCGCAGTACCAAAAGTACATCTTTCTTCCCTCAAACACTACTCAGCTTACGAAGCAAGATGCTGGACGTGACATCATTCTGTGAACTAGGTTGCGGGCTAATTGGGATGCAAATCCTTTTCTCACTCGCAAACTCGGGATTTCCACTCTTGCAAGTAAAGTGAAACGTACTCTCGAAAAAAAAAGTGAACTGAAATGTTTCCTGTCGGGCAATGGGCTATTTTTCGGAGGGAGAAGTGCTTTGAGATGGGCATCTCCCATCAGATCCATTTCCACAAGGTTACAAATTTTGTTTTTAATCACATCTTGAGTCAAAAATTGATTAAAATTCAAAAATTAAATTTTAATTTCGGTATTTTTTAGTCTGCAAAACTGAAATTTTAGGTCTTTTCAACTCCTGTGAAATGGTCTCTCGATACTAGAAAAACTTGGAGAAAAACATAAAAAAATCGTGCAAAAATTTATCTACATTTTCTACCTGTTTAAATGCAAAATACTAAGTATTTGCACATAAAACTAAGGATCTATCTGAAAAGACAGAAACTTCACATGATTTTTGCGGGAACTGTACACTTGCTTAAAAATTTTCTGGCTGTTTCAAATGGAGCTAAGAGCTAAGGAACTTTCAGTAAGCTCAAAAATACTCTTGACTCCCTCTCACTTAGACTAACTAACTTACAATAATGTCATCACCTATTACATGCCTATAGTGGGCAGCATGTAGTGAAGAATTAGAGATTGCAGAACCAATTCACTTTCTATCCTATAATGGAATTGTTCTCTTTGTTTTCTGATCGTGTTTGTCTATCTGTGTATAAAGGACTCTATGTAGAAATAGAGCCAACACAGAGTAAGAAGTGAATTCGCATCAAGCTACTATTACAAATTTGCAAGCATGACAACGTATCCAGTGTAAACCCCTCTTTTCGTGAAAACTCCGTGAAACCTATGTATACAAGTTTTGAAAAATCCTCAAAAAAGTATCATACGTAGGGTAGGTGAGCTTATACAATCCTATAAAATTTGAAGTCCAAACTCAATTTCATTTGAAAGATATAAAAAAGAAAAACACTTAGATAAATATTGCTAAACAATGAAAAACACTATTTGGGTTGAATTTATCTTTTTCATATCTTCCAAATGTGACTGAGTTTGGTCTTCAAATTTTACAGGATTCTATAAGCTCACCTCCCCTATGTATGATAATTTCTTAATAATATTTCAAAACTTGTAAACATAGTTTTCACAGAGTTTTCACGTTAATGAGGGTTTACAATGGATATCTCCCATGCAAGCATGTAGCAACCATACCCTTCCATGCCCATTATAGCACGTGTGTCATCATTGGCACAAAGGGCACAATGACTTTATCAATTCATCCGCTTCATTTGGCTGAACACGAACAATCATTAAACTTCACCTACTTGGCAAATTTATATGGCACATTTTGATACCCTTTTGAGAATTGAGCTATAGCATGAGGCAAATGTGGTTGTGGACACCAACGATGTTAAAATATGCATATGCACTTTTTAAAGTTTATATAGATGCATGTAAACTAAAAATAAGTTCATATTTGGATTTCCCTTATTCGTGGACTTATCATTCATGTCTAAGGATTGTTGCCAGATATGTCGGCTACCGCTATACCCTCTTCAACTCAAATTAATGACTTACATAATTTGTATATGTGTTTTTTATTTTCAAATGTATTTATCAGAAAAGATATTACAATTCACAAAAAAAATCGGTGCAAAATTCTGTCCTAAAAACATGAAAACCAGTCGAATTTATGATCATTTTAGTTAAAAAAAGGCGAAATTTCGTCGCAATCAATCTAAATTTTCCAAAATCACTGTAGCAATATAAAATTTTTCAAATTATCAATCCGATCGAAAGCCGAAAATCTCGACGAAATTTGTAACCATGCCCATGTCCTGCGTCTGCAGTTTTATAAGGTATACAAAGTTCTGCCCGCAATATCACCTAACCTGTGACCCTGCGTAACTTCCCGGCCTCTTTTAAATTCCAGATGAAATAGCATGATCACCGTATGTTCTGCTGTGCAAAACGGATCGGCCTAGTCGAAACATGAAGCGGACCAAAGAGAATAGGTGCTCTTTGAAACCTCCGACAAGGTCAAATCGAGCATAGGAATGTGCCAATAGCATCAGGGCTGCCACAATGTAGGCCTTGGCATGCTTGTAAACATTACGGTAAAATCTGAGGTTTCCTGGGTCACGTTTCCTTGTGGTCTGCTTTGAACATCAAGGTAAAAAGGGTTAGCAAAGCCGTCGAAAATCGATCAAAATTCACGAAAACCGAGTATACTGAGCCAGTTTGGCATTTTAAACCGAGCGAAAAACCGATCCGATTCAAATTTGAATTCAAAAAAATTGGAAAAAATTATTTAAAAATTCCTAAAATTAGTACTAATATCATTATCACATATGAGATGAAAATTTGTGAAAAAAATCAAATTTAGGAGACGTTTTAGAGAAAAAAAGAATGAGGAAAATTGAAAAGGGAAACAAAAAAGAAAAATCAGTTCATGACCGACCCATGTTAGCCCATTCGGCCTAGCCAACTTTGGACGCTAGATTTAATGCGCGTGAGCTCCGTTCTGACAGCCATTGTCTCCCTTCCGACATATCTCGCTTTCCCCAAACCCTCACGCGCCGAAGCCAACAAGATCAGCCGCCGCCGACCACCTTTTCATCGGAGAAGCAACGAAAGCCAAGCGGTAAGCTTGATTGTTCACTCGAAATTTATAGTTTGTCGCTCGGTGTCTAGCATGCGTCGGTTTTCCATGTAAACCGAGTGATTTTCGCGTATATTAGGTCGATTTTCGCTGCTCTAGGTGATGACTGCCATGTGCTTGTGATTGTTGGTGCATTGATGTCGATTTTTGCTATGGTAGCCCGATGAGTGTAATGTGTATGCTTGTCCTGTTTTTTAGAAGAATCAAATCATGGTATCTAGCATGTTTAATACTTTGTTCTTTAAGCACACGATGATTCAATATGCTAAGTAGCTAACTAGTATGCTAAATTGCTAAGTATGCTATGCACATTTCAGTATGGTAGGTAGCTAACCAGTATGCTAAGCACATGATGATTTTCTTATGCTAAGTAAGTGAGCTAAGTAGGTAACAACTAGTTGAGGTAAGTAGCTAACAACGTAGGAAAACCTTTTTGTTGCACTATATTAGTTATCATATTCACTAATAAAATATGCATCTATCGGAAGTTTGGTACAAAGGGATGACCTATTGTTGTTTTTTGTATTAGTAGATGGCAGAGCAGGGTGATGTTGTGTGGGGGCATGGTGAAAAGATGGGTGGTGGATTTCGATGCAAGTATTGTCACAAAGAGAAGAAAGGAGGCAGTGCAACTCGACTAAAGCACCACTTGGCAGGGCGTGGCACGAATATCGTCTATTGTAGTCAAGTTCCGAAAGAGGTTCACGAATACTTTCAGCGTGACCTAGACTAGACGAAGGATAAAAGGAAGGGACAAAGGGAGGAGAGGTTCAGAAAGGAAGTAGGAGCTGCACATTTCCCGGCGAGAAGAAGTGCATATGAAGCATACACAGATGATGCTGATGAGGAGGAACAACTACAACACATCATGGCTGCCTCCAAGGCGGAAGCAGAATTTATCAGCGACACAGGTAGCAGGTATGAGCACGGTGCTGGCAGTGTCACCTCTACAAGGTCTAAAGGAGGGGGCGGTGGTCTGTTTGCAAGGATGTTACGGAATTCATCGCAACGAGATAAACCGGTCGTGGAGGATTACCACCTTGGTACAATCTGTGACCCTGTGCAACCAAGGATTGACACTGGGAGCTGGACACAGAAGGGGAGGAATGCGAAGCACGCGCTTGGCTCGGCATGGGCCAAAATTTTCTACAAGGCTGGTATCGCGGGGAGGAAAGCGAACAATCTGTATTTCGTTAGCGCCAGGGAAACTAAAAATGGGGTAAGTGGGGTTTAAAATTTTCGTCAAGTTATACCTACAACAATAGCTCAGAATGCAAGAACAAGAAAGTGACAAGTCCACAGCTAAAGACGATCTATTCCAATGCCTTATGAAGCTAACACTATGCGACACAGAAAATCCTATCCGATAGTGGATGGAGAGAGGAAGGTCCAATGCCGACCCCTTATTTGACGAGGACGGCACAAAGAGTGACACCCCCCTCCCATCACACCTCGTGACAGACCCGGCAGACACTAGTGCGTTGCGAACGGTAACTGGGGCTGCAAGCATCACCAAATGGGCAGAAACGACAATGAGTGACATTCACATAGGAAAGAGGACGCACAAAGCAGTGCCGATGAGGGAGCAAGTAAAAAGGAAAGCTCCCTAAAAAAAGGGAAGCATCCCATACAACATGAACAATATGTAGGGAGTGATGACTCAACTGATAACACGCCCAAGTATCGTCGGAGCCCGCCGTACCAAAAATCCAATGACAGTAACTTCAAGATAAACACTAACAACGGTCAGTCCCCTACTGATCCCTCCATCCCTCCTACTTTTCACTCAAAAGCACAACTTCCCATACAATTTACAAGGGAGTCTCAGTACACTCAAGTAACACAAGAAAGAGACCATGGCACTCCCCAATCACAGAGTAAGACTACTCGGGAAAGGAAAGAACACACAACAGGATAGCTGTAGCTCCTATGGTGTTGCCGAGACGCAAGGGAGATATGACTCATATAGCAGCTATGGCTATGCCATCCCCGATGCTCATGCACAACCAACCACCCAATGGGTTTACTAGTGACACGGTCCCGAGTTTTATACCATGTTGTATCAACAATGGCAAACAACAAGTATATGGACGGGGTAAAGCTGGTATGATTACAAGGCAGAGTTGCTAGCTATACGAGTATTGGCCTTGATGTCCACCAAGGAATACAATATGATCAACCAAGTGTACATCCAGCAATACTACCCGTAACGCTAAAGGTAATATTTCATTTGTATATTACATTTAATTGCAACTTGATTTTTTACTAATATAGCTTTAATGTAGGTCCAACACGGTACATGTGCAACAATGGAAGGATGACGAAGCTGTGCCACGTGTGAACATTCATAATTGGTGAGAAAAATTGATTTGAAGTGTCATATGCCATGCTATTGAAATGATTTTTACTGAAGTGTGAGTTTGTTGGATCGAGTTGTCAATGGTATTGGATGAAATGTTATTTCTTCATATATTATTGCTAAATGTCTGCTTTGCAACTTGAGATTGTCTAAAATATAGCAAAGATCGTGCCGAATTTTTTCACATTCTTCCATACTTGTGCTATTATTGCAAAATATGTACTTTACAATTTCACATTATTCTAAAATATAGTAAAGATCATACCGAAATTTCATCATAATTTTTCCATACTTTTTTATACATTTATTACATTTTTCCTAGATTTTTGGGCCTCCCTCGGTATTTTTATAATTTTTCACAATTTGTTTTTGCAATTTTTCTTTGTATTTTTCACCATTTTTCCTTCTGTCCTTGATTTTCGGTTCATACCGATTGAATTTCGACACAAACCGACTGGTTTTCGACGTTGCCGAGCGGTTTTCGAATTTTTGAATGCGTTTGACCAGTCGGTTTGGGTTTCCCAAACTGTTCGTTTTTACCGAATTTCGATCAAAAATCACAGCAAATCGGTGCCGACTGAGTCTCGAATTTCGACTAGCAAACGAAAAGGTTAACCCTGGCGGTAACTCTTAAGGCCCACCTCAAGCTTCAAGCCACCCAAAGGCTTACGGCGGAATAAAATAATCTCTCCTCTCACACCTGGACAAAAAACGATTTTAATAAAACCGTTCAAAAATAGTAATTCAAAAATATTGAGTCAAAAACCGTTTGAAAATCGTCAGAAACCGGAAGGTTAAGAATTTGAAATTTTTGATTTTTTTTCAAAAAAAGTCAAAAATCGACCGATCAATTAGTGGGTGCTAACCACTACGGTGTTATAACACGATTTTAACCTAAAATTGATCGATTTTAACTAAAAATCGATAGGTTTTACTTGCATAATTTTTTAATTTTTTTAATTAGATCGATTTACCAATCAGTTTTAGATATCGAACGACTCGTTACAGTAAAACAAAAAAAAACACGGTTTTCAACGGTTCTGTGGACCCTGCCCACGTCACCTCACCGTTGCTCTTCGTCACCTTTGCTCTTCAATTTTTCCTGAGCGCCACACTTGGGACGATCACCTCACCGTTGCTCTTGCTCTTCCGGTTTTTCTTACCGCCACACTTGGGGACGATGGGGACGGCGTGTCGATGACCGTCGGGACCGGATCTGGCCGCAGGACGACGGGATGGCTTCCTCCACCGGATCTGACTAATAGGACGGCAACAAGAGGAAGGAGCGATGAGGGGTCAGCACCGTCATGGCGAAGACGAAGTGGCGATGGGTGGCGTTAGGTAGGGGTGAAAACGGAAACGGAATTTCCGACCGTTCCGAAGAAAAACGAAAACGGAAGCTTTTTTCGAAACGGAAACGAAAAATGTCGGTACGGAAACGGAAACGGAAATTTTTTGTCGGAAACGGAAACGGAAACGGGAGAGCCATTTCCGTCGGAAACGGAAACGGAATCGGAAATTCCGTATAAATGAAACCGGAAATTCTGTCGGAAACTTGGCCCATTTGGCCCAACAAGGAGAACGGAGAATTTACATTTATTTTCGAATTAAAATAATTTCAGAAATACAAATGGTTTTATAGAAAATATCAAATAGAGTTCAAAAATTTCGAAAAAATTCTCAAAAATACTTTGGAACATTTTGAACCTAGAAAAATTATTTCTATCATATTTTTGGCTTTATTTTTCATAAAAAAATTAATTATATAAATATGAAAAATAGTAAAATGGCATTTATAAACTCCAAAAAATCCAGGATAAATCTCAGAAAATCATAAATGAACATTGAACAATAATATGCAAATTTTAGGGCATTACATCTTTATAGTTGGAGGAGCAAGAGGATGTCGATGATAATGATATTTAGGAGGATACGATGGTTTGATCTGAGATACAAATAGCGAGCCCTCAACTGATAAACTTGAGAAAAAACTTTCTAGTAATACTGATGAACATAACATTGTTCTTGTATCCACCTTTGTAATGGAATGAGTTGAATTGTTTTTGTGGTCATGTATATTGTGATCATGTATTACGTTCTTGTGGAATTTTCTACTTTCATTTTCGTATCCGTATCCGTTCCGTTCCGCATCCGTTTCGATTATTATTCGTTTTCGTATCCGTTTCCGGGGTTTCCGATTCCGTTTCCGTTACCCGTAAAATATATGAAAACGAAAATAAAACGACCATTTACCGATCGTTTCCGTTCCGTTTTCATCCTAGCGCTAGGTAGAGAGACGAAAGTGGCGATGGGGGGCGCAGTTGGACCAAAAGGGGTGAGAGGCGAGGGAAATCTTGATTTTTATGATACGGGCCCACCTTAATACACGCGTACGCTTTATACATTACTCTCAAATAGCCCACTTGGTATCCACGTGGGCCTTGTACATTACTCTCGTGTCACAGATACTACCTATCCTAAACTTGGTGGAGATGGCACCCACGTTCATTTGAACGTTCATTTGAGCTTTTTCAAAACTATGCGTCCGAGTGAGCCGACTCGAGCTCGAGCGTATATTTCGCAAACAAGGGTCAAACTCGATGAAATCAAATCGATGAACTTAAAATGCTATAACCTATCTTGATGGACAGTAAATAACATCATTTGGGACAATGGAGCAAGAGGACATATACGAGCCCTCCGGACAAAGAGCATACACTTGAAGGTTAGGCCGCACTCTTTATTACGACTTAAACCGAAAGGAGTACCATGAACAAAGAAACCAAAGTTAACACCAGACGCCCATCGAGTGCTTGAGGCCACTTCCCATTCGCCCATGCCTCCGCTGGGCTTCTCCGCACGCCGCGCCTCTCTCGCTTCCTCTCTCTCTCACCTCCTTCTCCTCCGCTTCCTTCCTACATGCCTCCACGCTGTGCAGGCATCGCGTTGTTCTTGAAGCCGCCGCATGAACTCGTCTGCCGGCTGGCTTGGTCAAGAAGCCGCTGGTCCCTGGGTTGATCTCGATCAAACCACCGCCAAATTCACAAAGGAGGAGGTGACTGCATGAAACGTAAATTAGCAAAGTTTCATTCACAAATATTATGTAACCTGTGACGATTTTTACCATGCGGCGATCCTTCAGCTCTTCTCCGCGGATCGAAGGCGAAGGCGGCACTTCCAATACCTCATCTTCCAAGTTGAAACTTCCCAAGAGCGACAAGCTCGCAAAGATCTCCGCACATACACATGGGTGCTACACTCCACGATGTAGGAAGAGATCTTGCACGCTAAATTCGCGGGCTCGCACTTGCTTCTTCCTTTGCCTTCCCTTACCCTTTGCACTTGCACGCCTCGGCATTTTCGATTGATGCTCACCTCTATTCTTTCTTCCGCTATTCTTTGCGAGACCGCTTGTGAGAACGAATGTTATAAAGGGCGATATCGCCGTATGGAGCGATCGCCTTCATATTAGGCGATCGCCCCATATTAGGCGATCGTCTCACATTAGGCGACGCCTCTACTAGAGGCGATAGGTGCACCGAGACGCTGGTGTGTTGTCACGCCGTGTGGCATAGGCAAGCAATGCATAAATGATTTGAACAATTTAAAGTGATAACGCTGTCATGTTACTAACTCGGAGAGTTATACAATGTCTTCAACGAAGCCATTACAAAAATACATCCGCATAACAAGTCAATCACGCCACGCTTCCTAATCTCGCCCGTGGGTAGGTGAGTGGCGACGGCGACGGACGTCCCTCCTAGGCCGCCTGCCGCGCGCAGCGTAGAGAGTAGTGCGCGCGACGACGAGGCCAAGTCTGTGGCGCGCACCAGAGCCGAGGGGTCGAGGTAGTCGGTCGAAGGTACTCCTGTGTCGAACTCGCCGGCGAGTGGTCGCTGCCGAAACCACCTCGGGTCTCGCCGGGCGCAGGACGACGAGGGAGCCTCAGCGCCAGCCTTGCTTCCACCGCCGCGTGGGAGCGTAGCGAGGAACCGACGGGTAGGCGAGACGATGAGGGAGCCTCTCAGCCACCGCCCCCACCGCCGCTGCGTGGGAGCGTAGCGAGGAACCGATGGGGTAGGGCGAGGTGTGGGGCGGCGTGACGTGGTGTGCCGCGTCCGCCGACGCCTCTCGCGCTTCGGCAGGCTAAGCGAGCCAACCGCCTCATCACCGAGGACCCGGCCCCAAGCTATCTTGGACTCGGCGATGGTCACTTGTATGCCCCCTTGTAGGCGCGTCAACATGGACACGCCTCCACCTCAATCTCCGCCATGAGCCGAGTCTGCATGTAACGCCGATTGTTATTACGTAGTTACATGAAAAGACGTGCCCATGTAGGTTCGACATGCGCACTTACTTAGGCGTTGTCCTCCGGGACATCTGTGAAGGGTACGTGTCCGTTACCGATGCTGCCGTGGCGACGTGACGGTCTTTGGTGTGTACCCCACCGAGGCGAAAGCGGGGCGAACCACTCCATGTATCGATCGTACATGTCATGGTCGACGGCGGGTCTCTGACCTCTCGCCGAGCGCGGCGTCCCACCGCACGCCCACGGCTACATACGGTCGCGAATCGAGAGCCCACCGCAAGCACCCATCCGGTCATCCGCAATACAAAAACAGTAAGTACACACTACATTAATCTCGCAAAGATGCGGAGTAGTAGGATCGTGGCAAGTACTGTGAGCGCCATGCGCGACAACGTGACGAGGCGGCAAAGGAAAGGATCGAACAGCCGAATCGCCGCATCACTCTGTGCGGGAGTACTCGACGCGAAGGTCAAAGACGAGCACCTTACGGTGAGCGAAGGTTCTCATCTCGCGTGCAAAGCACGGAGACCCGCTGGGTGCTCGGGCGTGACGCCAGACGCGGTGTATGGCGCCCACCGCACGCCTCGCTGTGGAGGCGGTCGAACTCGAACGAACTCTGGGTAGGACCTCCTCACTGTCGGCGCGAACCTCCGCCGCGAGGAAATAAGAAATGGCGAAGGTTATTAAAGTGCGTTAGTGGGAAAAGATACTAGGGAGCATACTGCTGCCGACCCCAGAGGGGCCCATGGTGGGCCATCCACCGGTCGCTCCGTAAAGGTCCTCGGGTACGGTGTCGTGTCAACAACAGCTGCCGGCGGAGAAGCGCCCCAAGACCATAATCGAGGAGTAGGACGCAACCGACATCGCCGCGCCGTGGTTCGCCCGAGACGGCGCCGCATGCACCTTTATACGCCGCCGCAAGCACCGAAGCCCACGACCACCGTGATCACCGCTTGCAAGGGGAGTTAGACGTGCTCACCGAGATGAGATTGGAACCGAGTGTGTTACCTCATCCACCGGTGTCGGCGCGTGTCGGGCGACTTCGATCAGTGACGGTCCACCGTGTTCCCGGGAGGACGGAACATCACCCAACAGAACAACAACAGGAGGTATGCCTCCAAGTGGCGGGCCACGCTCGCCTCCTCCGCGTCGGGTGGAGAAGCCGAGCTCAGCAGCTTCGCAACAAACATTATCGCAACTTAGCGCTTCTATTTTAATTATCAAAGAAAGAGGTACTCACCGTGAATCGGCAAATGCCATACCTTCGCCGGTCCGTGGCGCCACCCTCCTAAGTGGTCGTAGGGGCTGCCGGGTGCCGCCGCATCACGGCGAACGCACCGACAACTCGGCGTGCACGTGACGAGGCGCCGTGCGGCACGATCGCTGGACCCGCACACGGAGGCCTAAGAGGTACGACACGTCCCCGCAGCGCCGAGCCATCTCTCCGCACGGAAGGTGGAACGCAGCGCTCTCGATCTCCACCGGTCCACGAGTGCGGCCAGCGGACCGATCGCACTCAACCGCTGGGACCTCCTTGCCCGCTAACGGGCGCCACCGCCCACCATCCTACAAAGAGGAAGTAAGCCACCCGCCGCAAACTGCATGTAGTGCATTGCGTCGTTAGAATTGCACTCACGGTAAGTACATGTACGTGAAAGAGTGCAAGCGCTGGCGACCACCGTGGAACCCAGCGGGGGTCGATCGCGGCGGCTCGTTGGGCACCCGAGGTCGAGTGTCCCTAGCTCTCGCCTCTCCTCTCGGAGTACCTAGACCGGGTCGATCGACCGTCACGCCCAGCAGCTCGTGGCAAGGTCGCGCCATCGTGGCTCGTTACAAAGCAAATACAACAAATTTGTCAAGAATTACATGTGCACACAAAATGAAATGCGAAATAACGAATTGTAGCATCCTCATCAAACAATACAACCGAATCAGAGAGCCAAAAAATCTCATATTACAAACATACGAAAGACAAGGACATGTTCGACGAGGCACACAACGCCGAGAATTACATTATCCTCATAGCTACTAACTGGTACATCGGAGAATTACATGATGCGAAAAATAACTTACTAGTACATTGAAAATTACATCGATCATTACAACTTACATCACAACTTACCGGTCCATTGAAAAATACAAGATGGGAACAACATGGAAAATTACATTATCCGCGGTTGCGACGCCTCGGACTTCGCCCATATCGTTCGAATGCGCCTTGTCCTTCGACGTCCGACCTTCAGCTTCAACATTCGGATGTCCAGTACCCATCGATGGTCCGGAGAGGGGCTGTTGTGAACGATCCATCCACTCGGTACCCGTACACCTCGTGATGCCACGTGTTGAGAACGCTCTGCTTGTAGTAGTACGGGGAGACGAACGGACGACATGATTGATGCGTCCTCGCTGCGGCAATGACGCGAAAGCACGGCAAGTCACGGCGCAGCGTGGTTTCGCAGAGCACTCGACTCACCGCTTCGGAGTATGCACAGATGGGAAGTCCTCTCCGTGGCACCCTGCGACCTCGGCCACCGCAGCTGCACGTGGTATCTCTGTTCCATGCTACCTCCGTGTAACCCGTGTGTCTGCATGCTTTCTTGTTTTCTTGGACATGTAGGTAGACACAGCAGCTTGAGTACGACAATCGATTGTCCGACATACATGCTATGGAGGTCTTGTATCGCTTCAATGAAATATCTCTCGTGTCCCCAATAAGACACCCTCAACTATACCCACCAAAGGAAGGCATCCGGTGCCTTTCATTACCCAGCTTGTAAATCTCCGCCAGTTCGTTGTCATGATCCCATAACGCGAGCCGCCTCGTCATGCGAAGGACCATTTCTCCAAAGGCTCATGTCGATCCAATCGGTGAAACTCTTTATGCCGGTACTACCACGCCGGAGGTTTGGGGGTCTGTCGGCAGCCGCATACAAGGTCGTGGGGTCCTCTCCTGCTCATGGTACACCATCGGGTTCCTTGATGAACTAGCGGTACCTCGGGATCCATTGATTGCTTCTTCGTTAGTTCGCCCAACGCCTTCCAAAGCGCCGAACTTCCTCCGTTGGTTCTGCTTGCACAGCGCGCTGAACATGTTCATAAGCTCCTTGTTCCCGAATCGACGGAAAAATTGGCACCCATGTGCCTCATGCACCACCGCCTCGTGTCCGCCACTTTGTGCTCCCACGACGGCGACCCTTGTTGCATATCCACGATCGCCATTAACAAATTTCGCATGTCTGGCCATGGATGACACAAACATCGTGCTCGCCGAGAACAATCGCTAGCTTCACTCTTTCAAGGAACCGCACCAACTCTCCGTGTTTTCCTCCACGAATGCCAACGCAACCGGTAGAACTCGTTGTTGGCATCCACCGCGATCGCAGCTTAGAATCGCCCTTGTACTTCCTCGTGAGGAACGTGCCGCCCATGCAAAGGATCGGCGACAATGCTCGAACGCATTTATGCATGCGCCAGGCGAAAGAATGCACGCCGCAATACCCACTTCACGGCACACACACCACCCGCAGGAAACTTCGCAAGGTCGATGGATGTACCGGGTTCCTATGCGATTGCCCCGAGCAAGTGGGAATATTCGTCAAGAAGCCTCGTACGTCCCAACCGTATTTCCAGAGCTGTCCTTTTGCTCTCCATGCCTTTGCGTAGCTAATCTTATATCGAAACCTCTCCTCCACGGTTGTGATAATAGATCGAGGTCACAGATGGGATTGTCCACGATCGACCATAAACACATTTGCCACCCAAGTGGACGACAAATTGCGTGTCCTCGCCCGCTTCTTCCACCATGATTATGCTCAATCACTATGGAGCATTTCCAGAGTCCTTCCACTTCCCCGTATGCATGCACCCGCCATGGGCACGAATCAACTACGACTTCACGTCGTAGTCCTTCTTGCTTGGACTTCACAACCCCGAATTGCCGCCGAGAGACATTGCCAAAGATTTCACCGCATCCATCACACCTCCTTGTCTTTATATATGGCCCTCGCCACCTCGCTCTCACGATACTCCCATGCATCAATGTTCCTTCATTCATTGTTAGGTCTTCAAATTGTAATTGGTCCACGCACCAGTGATAGGCACCTCGTATGCGTTGTCCTCCTCGTCGGAGTGCTCACCATCGTGACTTCCTCATCCGCACGGTCCTCCTCTTCCATCAGTCAACAATGTCCTCCACCTCATCCCCTCGTCGCCACCCCTCGCGCCTCCACCGCCTCTCCTCGCCTCGGCCCCTTCGCCACCCGGAAAAAATTGCGTTCGGGATCTTTTTTTGAAAATAAAAATTACGATTAGATCCTTCTTGGAAAAAAAATATATATTACGTTTAGGTCCTTTATGCGTTTTTAAGGATTGCGCTCAGGTCCTTTTACTAAAAATCAAAATTACGATTAGGTCTTTTTCAGGGAAAAATACGTTCAGATCCTTTTTCTTGGAAAAAATTATACATTGCATTTAGGTCATTTTTGCGTTTTTCTAGCATTACGTTTAATCCCTTTTGAGGAAAACACAAAATTCTGTTTAGGTCCTTTTCACGTGTTTCCTCGATTTGCTCGTGTAGGGAGGGCAGTCGCACGTTTTCTTGATTTACTCGTGTGAGGAGCGCGCCCGCGGCGTGGCACGTCGCGTATAATTATCTAGTATCTATCCATTTACTAATCGATTATGTTTTTTTTTTATCAAATTTCTATTATAATAAAATATAAAACCAATAAAATTATAATATTATAAAAGTAATTTTCAAGACAAATCTAGTAATTAATAAGGTTGGAAAAGTTTCAGAAAAGATGGGAATTCAAAAAATATTAATTCTTCAACTCATTTTCAAAATTTATTTATTTTGAACGAAAAACTTTAATGTAATATTCCGCTCTCTTTTTTTGGGATGAAATACAAGAAAGTAATAAGAAATGATAATGTTTAGAATAAAAATCATGGTTTCAATTGAAATCTTTGTTCAATTCCATTTTCAAATTTGAAATTTTAAAATTTTCCTATTTTTGAAATTTTTGGGTTGTTACAGTGCGAGCAGGGGGAGTCGAAGCCGCGTCATGGGCATCACAGCGAGGGTCGTTCCCGCTGCACCACGCGAGCCGTTGTGTCCGAGCGGGGTTAGAAATTATTTAAGCCATATTAAAGGTTGATAAAACCGAACAACGTGGCGTACCGTGGAGCGAGCACGTCGGAGAAAAAACCATATGGCGCGCGCTACAATGGGAAGACACGTAGTGTTTTGTATTACAAACTACAATGGTTAATTCTGTTAGAATCTCATGATCTCTCTCTCTCTAGTTTGCACTTGCACTTGCAATGAGAAGATCGGGTGGAGATATGAAGTTGTGCCCCTTCCAGACATCAATTAATTCAGGAACCAGCGAGAAACAAGGTAGGGTCGTGTGGGCTGTGGAATTCCTGGCTTTTGTCCTTCGGCTGTCCCAAATCCAATGCTGCATCTGGGTCACCATTGTGTTCCCAACTGGCTCCTGGTGCTCTGGAAAGTTAATTCAGAGTCAGATCTCACTGCACCTCTCTGTACCGCGCCACTCACTGCCTGGCCCCCGGCCCTGGGTCAAGATTCCTGAGAAACCCAAAGTCGCGCTTACAAAAAGGAGAGTACAAATTTCCCTACTGTAATTTTCGGACATATATATATATATATATATATATATATATATATATATGTATGTGTATGTGTGTATATATCTCAAACTAAATATTTTAAAAATGTTAATCTATACCCCTTTATAATGCACCTAAGCATTCCTTTCTACGTCCACTCCAAATAATGCACCTTACTAGAGATGACCTAACTTTCATGCACCCAACGAAACGTCTCCAGAAGCTTGCCTCAATCAAAATTAACCTCTCAGATCTTTGCTCAGCTTTACTCACCCACATCCGATAGCCATTGTTTAATGTGTCTAACTCATCCTTGTGGCCCACAACAGATCTCCCCCCACCTCCAGCATCATCTCAAGGAAAAGGAAACAAATATCCTGGAATTAAAGAAAAAGAAACAAACGTTCTAGAAAAGGAAAAGACCATATATTACGTGCTGAAAAAAGAAAACCGGAAGACAGGGCACTATACTAGCATTGAATTTAAGTTACTCCATAGTTTTTCAAGAAAAACGGTGGATTTTATGAGTGTTAGGCACTCCAATCATTGTGGTATGGCTGATAAGTACATACCAGATATTGTAAACGATTTGTTTGAGCTACTATACAATTAATATGCAAAAAGTGATGTAAAATTTCAGTTGAACAACTCCTCTCTCTCTCTCTAACGAACATTTGCATAGCATTATTCAGAACTGTCCTACTAATTAACAGCTAATCTTAGGACATCCAGGACTAACAAGCCCATCCATTCTTTCATTCAAGTCCACCAGGCAAAAAGTATCGAGAAAAGATAATCAATCAACGATTCAAGATGGATCATTTCATGTGAACTCAATGTGATGAGAGCATCAAGTGGTCACTAGAGCAGCATGGTCAATCATTTGATTTTGGAACAAAAATTGTTAGGTGGATGTGGGATGTATCTCAGGTAGCTGTAGTTGATGTAAAAGACCCCACTAAGCACTAAAAATAAAAGGGAACTAAGGAGGAAGAGCCCCAACATGTACAAGGCCACATGTGGACCCCTTGGAGAGACCCCGGCAAATCACAGGCCATTTCAGATCTCCCCATCACTATCTATCACTGCATAAGCAGATTTGGTTGGGCATAATGAGAAGTTCAAACCCCTTGCTTCCCAAGTAGCTTATGCTTCTCTAAGGTGCCAGGGGCCCATTGTATTTTGTTTTTCAACAACTAATTGGTGCTGCTAGAGGAAAGAAATTCCAGGTTGAACTCACGTAATTGTGATACGCCTTAGATAATGTCGGGACCGAATTTCTAAATTCGAACTCTCTGTGTATAACCGTACTAATCCCGGATCAAGCTAGAGCACACTGTAGAAACAGTGATAACAACTTATCCATATCATATCACGAATCAAATAATATTAATTAAGCAAAAGGTACCAACCTTATGGCCAACCATTACAAATAAGCAGCCTTATAACTTGAGTTCAATAAAGTATTAGCTGAAGTGAAATAAACGGCTGCAGGATAAGCCCATCCATTTGCCCAACAGGCAATCGACTGGGGTACGCGTCCTAGTAATCCGGATTGCCTTGGTCGTAAGTACAAGCAAAAAACTCGTAGGCATCTTCTGCTACTGTACACTCCATTGTGGAAAGTTGGGATATTGCAAGGGTGAGTACAAAATGTACTCCGCAAGTCTTGAAAATATAATACATCATAACTATATGCAAGACTAAACAAATGAAGGCTTAATACGACTCATTCAGTATAAAGCAAACTTTAACTTTAAATACGACTAGTAGTTTCATAAAGCATTATTTGACCAAATGTAGTTATAATAATTGAACTTGATATGACAACAAAAACATGTTTTATCTACCTGACTGGCTCTAACTGCCAAACCACAATATGAGAGTTCCAATTCCTAAATCAACATTTTTATTTAAAACAAAACCATAAAAATCCTACAATGTGAAAGCATATCTCACCCGCCCTTGATCGTGGACACGGCTACTTAAGTAGTTTTAATTATGCAGAGTGTGTACATCTTTACTCATAAGATATAATCATCTCTTGTTACCATATAATCAACACAATTTCTTTAGTGTGTCGGCAGAGAGATCATGAAAAGGCCTTTACAATGTACAACCCCGCTATTAATCTCGTCCGCTAAAATTTCACCGTTGAAAGGTTCCATCCACCCAGTCAGAAGCCCCCCTCTTGCGCCTACCTCCATCTGGCACACATTCCACCAACTAGTGAAGCTAATTATGGTACGTACAAATTAATTAGTCAGGTCGTACCCATATAGACTTGTGGTTATATAGTAGTGCTCGGTCCATGGTAACACATGATTCAGTCCTTAATTGACTAAGGCGGAACATTCACTTTACAAGGTCTTTTGCTTCCTGCGTCGTCAAACATTCCATCCACCCCAATCTAAACTATTTTTCACTTTATTTTATTTAAATAACAACAGCAATACCAATTATCGTAACTTCACAAACGAGGTTAGACAATACTTGAAATGATTCCCATAATAGCATAATACCGAAATGTTTAAGCTAGACTAAGTAATTCTACCGTCCCGTGCTATTCTACTTGTTATCACCAAGTAAAATAGCTAATATCATTTAGGATAACAATGGTTTGACATGATCAATACCAACGAGGGTATAATAATTCTGGAATTTAACTAGACCTTAATACTATATTTAAAGTACATTGCATAAAAATAATCATGCATAATTTAGAACAAAATAACTATTTTATAAATTTGGGATCAAAATGGTAAAGGAAGATTTGCCTTCACTGTACGCTACTGGTTCTACCTCCAACTGTTGATTTGATTGAGCTTTCGTGACGTCGTTTACATGTGAAACGAGAATAAATAAATAAAATAAATACGAAAAATTCAAAAAAATGAGAAGAAAGGTACTGTAAGCTAGAGCTTCAATTTAGATGAATTTAGAAAATTTGAATCACTGAATTTGGAGCTCAAATGAAGGAAAACAGGCTCTCAGAAGTAACTCAGAGTAGAAAATAAGGAAAAGAAAAACACAGAGAGAAAATGCAACACGTGGCACGATGCGATTGGCTGGAATTTCAGAATTTCGGGAAAAATAAGAAAGGAATTCCACTAACACGTGATGCCCACGCATCAGTGGCTCGCTTCACGGTGAACCAAGTGCACCGAGTGGGAGGGGCACCGACGTGGCAAACCACGATGATGTGGCATGCCACGCGGCACTGACATGGCTGCCACACGGCGGGTGACACGGCATGGACGACGGCGCTCGACACGTCAGCGTGTGGTCTGATATGGCGGTGAGGTGGCACGGAGGCGGCGGGCACGTGGCGACGCATGGAGCTAAGGTGGCGTGTCTCAGCATGGGTTTCACCGGCATAGCAGCGGTGCGAGGTCGCGGATTTGAAGATGATGACCACTCGACGACGCTTTGGTGACTCACCGGCGACAAAACTTGGCGGATCCAGGAGATTGCGACAGGGCAACATGACGGTGACCACGGCTTCAACGAAGGCTCGACGACGGCGAAGATCCGACACAGAGATGACGGCAGCAACCTCAACAACTCCAGTAAGCAAAAGCGCGACGGCTCGGGAGTGGAAACCTATGTCAAAATGCGCTGCACGAGACGAGCAACATGAATCGGGGGTCGGCGTATTAAATAGGGCCTCGACGTCCGAGTTCAGTAAGGGATTTACGATGCAACTGATGTAACGGCAGAGGAGTCTGAGCGCAACAGGGGGCGACGTGGCACCATCCTGGCCACCCACGCGGTGTCGATCGGACAATGCAACGCGGCGCAGCTACGCAGATGGATCTCAGCCACACGATCGTGATCCAAAGGCCAAGCTTCTAGAGTTTTCCAGAGGTCGGCTGGGCCGACGCACCGCATGGAGAGGAAGTGGGCAGCAGGGGAAGTGTCCAGGCCGGGAAGTCAGGCCGAAAAATTGGGCCGGGGCAAGGGGAACAGGCCAAAAATAGGCAGATCAGTGGCTTTCTTTTCTTTTTATAAAATTCCAGAAAATCAAAAAAGCTAAAATAAATTAGAACATATTCTAGAAAATTCTCAAACATAATTTTGAACATTTAGAACCCAGGTAAATTATTTTAAACTCAATTAGACTTTGAATTTTGTTTAAATTGATTTGCTTGCATTAGAAATAAAATTTTATTTCAGAATTTTTTTTTAAAAGTGCTCAAATTTGAAGTGTTACATATAACAACTTATGGATCAGTATAAAAACGAAACATCAGGTTGGATTGTGCTATATGTATTGTTTTTTACAAAATGCACTATGTATATTTCAAATCCCTATTTTTCTTATTTTCAACTCAACCCATGTTTTAGCTATGACAATCAATAGAGCTGAAGCCGATCATTACTAGTTTTGTATTGACAGTATTAAAATAACGCTATGTTCCTAAAAAATTCACAGGAATAATTTTATTATATGATATTTTCTTACCTATTTCAAGAAATTAAAGTAAAAGTTAGGATTTTTTTTATATCAAAGAGAAAACCTGCTTGAAAAAGAGTATTGTCTCACGACTCTCACCCAAAGTAACATTGTACTGAACTTTGGCTAACAATATCTTTATGGATATTCAGATTTGACGTATAAAAATGGTGTATAGATTTTGTCTCAAAATTTCTTTCGTAGTAGTACAATTTTATTATGTTTTGCGAATATATTATAATAGAAATTACTGTAGTTGTGAAAGCTGTATTTTGAGAACCGTGTCAATGCCCATATCGTTACTCTATCTTTATTGACCAGAGGGAATAGCATACTTGCCTTTCAAGCTAGCTAATGACCATCGATATATATAATAGGGGCGATACTAGCAGTCGTCCGATTTGAGTTTTTTTTTCTCAGATATGTCGGCGCAACATTTTTCTTTCCAATGTCTGCAATATTTTTATCCAACTTATGCAACATTTTTTTTTCACGCGCACATTTCTACTGTTATCGAATGAAAATGTTGCACGTGCAAGAAGATAATGTTGCAGCGATCCGGTCGATATTTCTACTATTGTCAAAGAAAAATATTGCACGCGTAGGAAAAAAATATTTCACGCATGGAGAAAAAATGTTACAGCGTCCGGAAAAATCGGACACCCGATCACAAGCCATTCCGATATAATATTGATTGCCGTGTAGTGGTTTAAACGGTTTGGTTTGAGTCAAGTTTATTCGAGAAGTGAAGATAAGTAACAAACTATAAGAGGAAAGGAAGTGATGATCAATGATGAGATGGCCCTCCTGAAATATTCTGCATCACGCACTTTGCAATGGGGCAGTTCATTCCCGTGATTGCAGCTGCTAGAGAATTGTACAAATAAAGGGGACCCCCTACCCTAATGAACAAGTGCCCCTTTCAATTCTTGTGGAACCAGCAGTGCTGTAAAGGCACTTATCAACCACCTGTTTGGTTCACCCTCATTCCTTTCTGAATCACCGGGAAAAATCCACCATTGCTTTTCTCTCCTTCATTGGGACGCTTGTAAACACAAAATGCCACTGCGAAACTCAAAATTGTAAATATGCCGCTTTCAAAACAAGCACGTCACGCGGTATATTGCCGATCCTTCTTCTTTAAAAAAAGTGTGTTCAAGTATATATGCTCTTGCATTATATGAATGCATGTAACCGATCGGCGAAAAAACGAAAAAGCTAGTCAAACGAAGATGTGCAAATGCTGTAAGCCGCCTGTGAAGCAATTAGCACCGCGCCGCCCATTCCTTAAGACCCGCGCCCATTAACACGATCACGCCGCAACGCGGGCCGACGACGAAAATCCCATGCGCCCGAGCAGGCTTTTGCCCCTGTGCAAACCACCAGGCCGATGCCCTCCGTCCCTTTATTTTTCCCTTGTTTTTTTCTTCTTATTTTTCATCCTTTTGTTCTTGTTCATTTTTCCTAATATTCTATTCTATTCTATTAATATTTTTTATTTGTTTAGCTGATTGCCTTGATTTGTATCCAATTTTTTCAATTCACCTACCCTAACACTGGAACATCGTCGATAAATTATTGTGACAACGTTGATGAACTAAAACTTCAAAGAATGATCATTAGAACATTAAAACCAAAAGCATGGAACATTGTCCATCCCTCTTTTATGACTTAATATGTGGAACGACTTAATATGTGGAACATTGCCGATGAACTCTTGGAACATTGAAACCAAAAGTGTCGAACATCATCGATATCGTCTTGATTTTATGCTTCCTGATGCTTTACCGAACTTTTCACAATTCAGATTAATTCGACCTTGCCTCTCATACCACTTATTATACTTTGATACCCTTCCTTATATGCAACAGTCACTGGATCGGATCAGAGTTTGTGAGATATGGCACAAGCGTGCATAATATCAAGAATGAAATAGATGAATCTCGTAGAGATAACCAGAATAATAGGGACGACGAAACCATGGCAAAAGAGAAAAGATTTGGTGAAACCGTCCGCAAGTCCGTAAGTATAATCTCAAAAGAGTAAAAGGGATTGTCACTCTCTCATGACTCTCTCAATCCTTTTAGGACCCTTGGATCTTTGTCCTATACAAGAATTTAGTACTAAAGAATAAGCTAGCCTTTAACCCTCTCTTGCACCTCTACTTTTTGATGAGTTCATTTTTGTTTAGATTGTGTCTTGCTTACTTAGGTTTTCTATGGCTACACCACATGGGTTTATATTGTTCCCTGGTCCTCCTCAAAAAGAAATAGGAATCATATTAGAGGATTAATTTAAGAATCCGTATAGCACACATCTCCAAGTCCTAAAGAATTAGGATCCTTCCTCAACATCCTTATTTATTCCTCTCCGTTGCAGACCAGTTTTCCACCTTGCTGAATCAAGAAGTGGAGGCAGGGAGGCTTCTTGCTATGAGTATCTGTTGGCGCACCCCTCTGATTTCGAACTTGCTATTTTGCAGATGATTGCCAGCACTTCTTTAGGGGGACAGAGAGCAAGATTGGGTAATTACGGAGATTTACATACTCATGAGCAAAGCCCTGGGTAGCTTATTAACTTAGCTAGGCAAGTGCTGGATTATGTTTTGGTCGATGTGTCCCAAGGAAACCAAGGATTAGATCCATGGTGATTTGTTTAAAAGTTACTGGTAGCCTCAAATATTTTTTTTATAATTTCTCTGTTCTCTCTTTTTTTTATTGGTGTAAATTAACATGTATGAGATCATGTTCCTTCGTTGTTTCATTAGTATTTGAATAAATTGTACAGATTTTTTGGTTCTCTATTTGTAGTTTGATTGGTGTAAAAGTTATTGAGATCTTGTTTCCTTTTTGTTTTATTATGATTGGAATAACGTGTACATTTTTTCAAATAATTTGTACATTTTATGATGAAAATTAGATATAAAAATACATTTTCCACTGTATTTCAAACAAGTAATATAAGGACAATAAGATTAATAATTACTATTTTGTGTTCCCACAACTTTAATCTTCTTTATGATTTTTCAAAAATAAAATTGCATCTTCTGTGTTGAAACTAATTTGCTGCATACCACCTTTACACCTAATATTTCTCTAAATTATTTTGAGATGTTGTTGTAGTTTGAACAATCTGTATTGAGTTTTGTAATTATGAGTTTGACCTTTTTCATTGAACATATATTTGTTTACTCTGAAAACCCAACACAGAAATTTTGGTTCCGCCAGGGAGGCTAATTACCGACAATGCCTTAATTAGACGACCAGAAAGGGTGAATGATCAACAACAATTTTTCTGTCAAAAGAACCAACTAAAACCTCACTTCATCAAGAAGAGTGGAAGAATAAATTTTCAGAGAAAATCAGCCCGTGGGCAGCATTACTGTGGTCCAGAGTCCGGTAGTACCAGATAAACAGTAAAATCAGGATGAATAGAAAAATCAGCACTATTTCAAAACTAAGAATCGATGTAACTTCTGATTAGTTGTTTCAAATCCCATGAAACTTTGTGTGCATCATCCTATTGTTGTCAAGAACCTATTCCAATCATCAATCACATAGATTGACATCAAAGTTCTAACCTTTTTTTAAATGTAGAGAAGTTTTCACAAAAATCGAGTCAAAACCACAAACTTTAATCTGAGCTTGCTCATGAGGATTTGGTAATTAAGATGGTCTTAGATGATCTCCTACATGTCACAACAAAGCACGAACAACAAAGAGACAGCCCTCAAATATGCAAGAGCATGATCTAACACGAATCATTCCTTTTCAAACCAAAAACTAGTTTCTTGCAAAAAGTTTGGAGATCGTGCTAAAGATTTCCTAGATGATTAGGATATGATCTATAGAAGATTCATCCATAAATTATTCATCCTTCGCAACACAAGATCAAGAAAGAAAGAAATCAAAAAGAGATCAAAAACTCAAGGAGGGAGATCACAACTTGAGCAAGAATATGAGCACGAAATTGATTTCTATTTCATCTTGAGAGAAATTGTTACAAAGCCACACTTCTGAATGAGAAAAACTCAAATGAGAATAAGGAACCCAAAAATTCTTCCATAAGACCCCTCTCTAGAGGCATCCCTCCACCCCTCTATTTATAGCATACTAGGAGCAACCTCCACCCTTACATAACCTTCTTCTCCCTCAAGACACCACATCAAGGTTTGAGATTCACTCTCACTCATACATGGGCTAACCTGCAACCCAACAGCATATTTTAACCATTTACCACTAACTTAAGCACTACTCCACCCACATATCCTTGATCCAACGATCCTCCTTCGCTTGAGTAGGGTTTAAGTTAGCATCTCATCTATCCACTTGTCATCCTGGCTTATAGCAACTTCCTAACCTTAGTCATATACCGACGTCACCTTGACCGTCTGGACCTCAGCTCTCCTAGCTTAGTCGGTCTCCTCCGCCTCACCATGACCTAGCTCCAAAGTTCTGCAACCATCTCAGACAAGCAAAACATCATATAGCATTGCTCAATCATAATATGCAATATGTAATCTGCTGACTAGTCACATATCTAAGGATCTCACTTTAGATCATGACCACTTAAGGGTGCCCGACCACTTAAGACCACAACCACTTAAAGCCACAACCATTGAAGGGTGCCTAGATCACTTAAAGCCACGAACAGTCAAGGCCACGACCACTTAAGGCTACGACCAGTCAAATTTCTGACCACTTAAGGCCACAACTAGTCAAGTCTGCGACTACTTAAGGCCACGATCAGTCAATTCTCCACTAGTTAAGGTCTGACCACTTAAGGCTACGACTAGTCAAGGACCAACCACATAAAACTACGACCATTCATGACTCCAACCAATGGTCCTGGACAACTCATATCAACCCAAATTGCTCAAAACCAAAACAAACTCAATTTAAACTCAAACCTGAGCTCCACAAGCTCAAATACAATTAAAAACTCATCACAAAATTGGTAGACCACTACATGGTCTCTTTGTCTCCCTCTTGATGAGCATATTAACAAACATCGAAAAGGCATACATTTGAGTTTGAAATTTAGGATGAAGAAAGCAATTTGATTGCTAAACCACAGTTGGTCTGAAAACAAGAGAAAGCAAAAATCATGACCAAGTTGGCAAGTTAGGATTTAGAGTAAACAATAGGAAAGAATAAATTGTCCATAATTCTATAAAAACCAATAAAAGTCTTGCTCATGATCCAAAGGATAAGAACAATTTTTCACCATGACCATGAGAAGTAAGATAAGCAAGATATGCAAAGATGTCTTTTCACATTTCTTCCTGTTTTTAGCAATATAGGCATAAAAAAGGAAACATGTATACATGAGATGCATCCTAGGAGAGGTTTGAAGATTATCCAAATGAACATAAAGAGCAAAGTATGACACCAAGCTACTCAAGTTCAGATTATGCTAAACTAAGTCATATCCATTTGCATATTTCAATATCCTTGCTAGCAAGCAACAATAGGGTTATGTTGTTTTTGTATGATTTCAATAAGAGCAACACTTAGCATAATCTCTAGACTAGAATCAAAGCCATGCCATGGATCAAGTGGACAACCTAGAGTTCAACCCATTCAACACTTTCGGGAGCTACAAGTGCATAAGAGAACCTTCATGTTTAATCATCTTTTGTGAATGCAAATTTTAGATTTTAACACATACGATGAGGTTTGGAGAGCTTTTCCTAGCAAAGCACATCTTTGACTAGGAGCCATCGACAAAGACCTCATAGACTTCACCCTCTTCCTCATTTTTGTTTTTATTTGCATTTCTCAATTCTTGATTGACTCATGCCATAGTCGACCATCTCAAGCATGACACTTAAAAGAATGGTCTTGGTCATACATAGTATATTCCAAGTTCAACACAAGTGCATTGGGAAACATTCTCGTGAATATATAGTGTTGAGATCAATTTTAGCACACAGAAGTCAATACTTGATCATTTTCAGCACTTAGATTTATGAGCAGATGAAGGATTCTAGTATGAAACAAACTAACTTCACCCAAGCTTAGCATATGCACATAGTGAGGAAATATAGCAAGTAAAAGCTACAAGTTTTTATCAAGGTTTCTTAAAACTTAAATTATAATTTTCAGCAAGCTTAGCACGATGAAGTAATATGAACTTAGACATAACTAAGCTAGCAACGATCCTTAGAAAATTAGCAAGGTGTATAATATGAATGAGAATTCATTTGCATAATAGACAAAGCTCACTTAAGACAGAAAATGAAGCTTATATGCAATGCATGAAGAAAGGCTTCTCAAACTCCCCCTCAACAAGTGAATTAATTTTAATAACAAATCTGGTTCAAGTTGAGTTTAAGCAAAATTAAGTGTAGAAAAACTCCAAATGAACTCCGCTAAAACCAGAAACACAAAGTGAGAAGATGAAGTCGTGAAACTGAAAACTGGGTAGTCTATAGAGCATAGAAAAAATGAAGAGAACACTATTGCTCAGATCCTATCTACCTAGGGGGACCATCACCTGCTAGACCTACAAGACTGTGAGGGAACTCAACCTAGAAAGAAGAGAGAACAACTAATTAAGCATGATAGCAACCTATAGCATAAGATGATATGTCCATACAAAACATGCCAGAAAACTAAGTGAAGTGAACTCAGCATTCTAAAACTATATCCAAATACACTAGAAGATGAAAAGGAAAAAGAGATGCTGGAAATAAATATATAATACATAGTATACAAGACCCAGCTCCCCCTCAAGTGATGTCGTAAGGTCACACGACTCTAAATTCTCCCCTCAAGGATACAAATCTAGAGCTATCCAAAGGCCTGATGAAGATATCTATAATCTAGTGGTCACTCTCCACAAACTGGAGCACTATATCAAACTTCCCCTTATTGTCCCTAAGGAAGTGGTATCGGATATCTATATTCTTAGTCCTGGAATGCTGCATTAGGTTCTTGGTAATGTGAATAGCAGAAGTGTTGTCACAAAATAGTGGAACACTATCTATATCTAACCCAAAACCCTGCAAGGTCGACCTCATCCAAAGTACTTAAATACAGCAACTAGAGACTGCAATGTTCTCGGTCTCAGCGGTGGATTGTATAACTCTAGACTATTTCCTAGATGTCTAAGAGATAAGAAAAGTACCAATAAATTGGCAAGTATCATAAGTGCTCTTCCTATCTATCCTACAGCCAGCAAAGTCTACATGTGAAAAGGTTGTAAGGGACAGACAAGAAGAGGAATAGTACCAATACTATAGTCAATGGTAACTCGAAGGTACCTGAAGATGCGCTTCACTGCTTGGTAGAGAGGCGTGAGGAGAAGCCTGACATCGAGCACATAGATACACAACAAAATGTATGTCCAACCTCGAAGTAGTGAGGTACAAGAGAGAGCCGATCATGCCTATGAACTCCTTTTGATCAACTAGCTCACCATCCTTATCAGTCTCAAGGGTAGCATGGGGGCCATAGGAATCATCAATGGCTTCCTACCAAACATGTCAAAATGTCTCGAGAGGTCTCGAGTGTACTTGTCTTTATGCAAGAAAATACTATCCTGAGTCTGCTTGATCTGGAAGCTAAGGAAGTAGCTCAACTCGCCCATCATGCTCATCTCGAATTTTTTGCTCATCACATCCAAAAACTAAGACACAACAGTGCGAACAGCCACAAAAGATAATATCGTCCATATAAATCTAGAAAAGCAGAAAGTCAGAATCCTGGTATTTGATGAACAGAGTCTTATCAACTTTACTCATCTCAAAATCATGACTAAGAAGATAAGAATTAAGCCTCTCACACCAAGCTCTAGGGGCCTACTTAGGTTCATACAAAGCTTTGAAACCTTTAGTCTAGCTACAGGGGGTAAAGGTCTCCTCAAAGTCAAGACTCTCAATCTGAGTGAATCCCTGAGCAACTAACCTAATATTATTCTTGATGACCACCCGAACCTCACTTTGTTTGTTCTTGAACACCCACTTGGTTCCAATGATATTATGATCAGAAGGGGACTCAACAAGTTGCCAGACCTTATTTCTCTCAAAGTTCTCAATTCTTCATGCATGGTATTGATCCAAGACTAATCTAACAATGTATGAGAAACATACTTTGGCTCAAAGGAGGCAATAAAGGCAGAGTGAAGACAAAAGAGAGATAAGTCTTGACTTTGAGCACGTGACATGCTCAAACAGGTCGCTGATCATCTGATCAGGTGGATGACGTCGTTGAATTCAATTGGGAGGTCCAAAAGTAGAAGTGTCATCTACTTGTTGAACAGAAGAGGCACGAGAAGAGCCACTAGCTGCAGAAGAGTCTGAAGGAAAGGGCTGATATGCCTGAGATGGAGAGATAGAAACATGAGACACCTCAGGTGTGAAGGGGATTGGATCAAGTAGAGTACCGTCATCTCTATTATCCTCATCCTCTACAATGATAGCCTCAGAGAGAGAAGAACCTAAGATATCTGGTCTAGTTCCTGGATTAGCCTCATCAAAGGTCACCTAACAGGTTTTTACAATCTTACATGCCTCACAACTCCAGACTCTATATCTACGAGAAGAAGTTGAGATACCTAGAAATATACAATTAGAAGAACGTGACTCGAACTTATCTAGGTTTCTAGACTTCAGAATGAAACACTTGCATCCAAAAAAATGAAAATGTGCAACACTTGGCTTTTGCCCATGCCTTAATTCATATGAATTATGGTGCAAGTGTGCTTTCAAGAAAACTCGACTGGACACATGGCAAGCAGTAGCTACAATCTCAGCCTAAAACTTCCTAAGAGTATTGTACTCATCTAGCATTATCCTAGCCATCTCGACTTAAGTCCAGTTCTTCCTCTCCACTATGCCATTCTTCTGAGGAACGTATGGAGAAGAGAACTGATGTTTAATACCTAACTCCTCTTAGAAGCTCTCAAAGTAGGAGTTCTTGAACTCCGTGCTATTGTCACTACATTATGGCTCGTAAGGCACATGGGAGCTCAATAGACAACCTACAAACCAAACCCCTGAGGTGGGTAAAGGACTCATCCTTCGAGGCTATGAAGAACACCCAAGAATATCTCAAAAAATCTTCAACAATGACAAGAACATACCATTTCCCACTCGCTGACTGCACTCTAGTTAGACTAATAGTGTCCATATATAAAAAATATCCTGGCGCATCAGTCATCACAACAGTAACTGGAGGATGAGAAGCAGCAACCATCTTGCCATGCTAGCAAGGAGAACAAATCAAGTCTTTGGATATCTTGAATTTGAGCCAACCACGAATGAGATCATGGCTGCTAACTCAAGTCAAATAATCAAAACCGATACGACCAAGCCTCCTATGCCAAAAAAGAGATCGCAGAATTCAAAAGCAACTAGGCAATGAAGAGAATCACTAGAAAACAATATTTTAATTTAAAATATCATCATTTCCCTCATTTTTTTGAATTTTAAAATTAAGAAAAGTAAAGTTGCAATATAAAATTTTTTCTTCCAAAATGAACAAACTTTGAAAATAAGTTTTTAACATACTTTTATTTTGAATTTCCATATTTTCTGTTTTTTCTTAAATTTTGGTTCTTAAGAAAATGTTTTATCCTAATTGTTTTCTTCTTCTCTATATTGCAAAACCCAAAATACAACAATAAATAAAATCTGGAATTTTTTTCATAAATCCAAAATTATCTCCAGGGCATCTTGAGAAATATTAAAAGCAATATGAACTCATGTACTACTGAAAAGAAAACAAAAACAGTATAATGTGGCAATAAACAACACTCATGTCAGAATTATTTAATTTTTCTCAGACCTTATCTTCTTCTAAAAATTTTACCATATAATATAAATAACTATTTTAACTTGAATAATTTTTTTGCAAAAATAATAAATTTGATTTGACCATTTTGTAAAATCAAAAATAGAATTAATTTGAAAACCATATTATTAATATCAGAATTTTATAAACATCATTATAAATGATAATCACCTGAAAATTTTATGATAACTACCAATAGCTAATAATATCAAACAGAAAAAATTTCACAAAGAATAAAGCTTAGTTGGAACCTACGAAAACTAAGAACCTGAAAATAAGAAATTGAGTACAGTATCTTGTCAAAATTAGTAGAAATTATATATCTATTATTTAGACCTAAACATTTTACAAGACAATAAAAATTATCTGAACTTCACTGAGAAAAGTTATCAAAAATTTCCAATAAGACTTGACCCTCATTTAAAGCTCGAAATCATCATGTGATCGCTGAAGAGAGAAGGTGGTTTCATCTCTTTTCAATAGAACAGTGCACCACCTACTGTAGTTGGACCCACATGTCAGTACTCAAATCTTGCAGCCATCTTCTCCAGCCGTGGCCCTACCCACTGCCAGGTGGTCCCAACCCCATCTGTCAGTAGCTTATCCCCCTCTGCTCTTCTTCTCCCCCAAGCCGAAGGTTGCTTGCCCCCTGTTGTCTTTTCCCTGCCGCAGCAAGTCGTCAGCCACAGCTCGCCTGGTCTTTTCTCTCCTGTACAGCACTGTAGCTGCCTTGCCCCTTTGCCGATCCTTGCCACGGCAGTACCGTGACTTCATCACCGTCTCTGCTGCGCCATAAGATGCCACGGGAAAGCTTCGTGCGAAGAATTGCTGCCACGGCGTGGAAATGTCAGCACCAACTTAACCGCCTCCCTGCTCTGTCATTACCCAGCTGCACACCGATTCGCCCAAACCTTGCCCCGGCAAAGCATTGCCGCTTGTTATATTGCCATAGCAAACTTCAGATCGAGCTCGCCTCGCCGTGTGAACTGAATTGCGATTTCTGCGGCGCATTCAATGCCAGTCCTGTCACCAGGAATCCATCTCGTTGCTTACAACTCAGCTCCATACCCTGTCTCTCTGACTTGCCCTATGCTGAAATCATCACACCGGCACGGCGGCACCAATCTAGCCGCGCCAAATTCAGCTCAAGCATAGCGTCGCAATCACTGCCCTGCAATTCACCCGCCCTGCTCAAAGACCTGTCATTTTCTTATCCTGTAATCACCATACCCTGCCATGGTGTCGTTTCCTTCCCTAATTGCACTGCCACGGCCATTCCTTGCTTCGGTCATACCATGCGCTATCTTGGCCTTCAGAAAAAAAACCGAGTCGCCATTTCCTTCCCGGTTCACACCACTGCTTCGATACTTCTTTTCGGCTATATAAGCCACCAATTGATCAAGTAAGCTCCCCACACCATCATCTTCGTCCTCAATTTGAGACAAGGGCCAAAACCAATCCGCCGCCACCATTACTGCCTGAGCATCTCCAAAAGGGGGAAGGAGAACGATTGAGGCTGCTCGGCGAAGGTCCTTCCAATACCGTCAACTCTGACCTTACTTGCAACCTCTTGAACTCCCCCCATAATCTCAAAGGTTGCTAACCCTGACCGGAACTGCACCAGACTACCGCCTTTCTTCTCCACGGCCGGCCGCCTGTAGCAAGCCGCTCCGGCACCTTTTCGCCCTCATTATCAGGCAAAATGGATTCATATTCACTCGCTGATGCTCAATCCAAGCTGCTCAAGCCCAATTTTGCTTCGCTTGCCAGTTCCCTGTTCTGTCGAGCCTCTCGTCGCAAGTCACCGATGGCAGCTCTCTGTGGCCCATTACCTCCACGGCCGAGACTTCCCCTAGAATCCTCTGATCCTCCTCATACTCTCCGGATCCCGGCCGGACCGGCGCCACCCTCTCCCTGCCGCCGGCGAAGACATGGCCGAGCTGCTCTGTTTTCTCTCTCTGCGTTGTGGATCCCAGCTGGCAGTCGGTGCGAGATAGCCTCAGTTCAAACCGGTAAGGCGCTTTCCCAGTGAGAAGACGCATTTCATAATTTCCTGCAATTTCAAAACCGACCATTATTCAAACTTCAACAAATTTCACATTTTTAATCCAATACCAGTGAAATAAATTTATAAATTCATGATTAATAATTTAGTTTCATAATATATAATAATATTTAAATTTGGAAAAGCAGTTTATTTATTAGAATTAAAAATTGATATAAACCCTAATATGGCACCAATGACAATATGGAAAACCATAACTCCTAAAAATATGAAATAATTTTATGAAAAATAAAAATACCATAATAAACCCATTTGTGTAAAAATATTTAATTTCTGAACTCATTTTGAATTATTTGGACTTAAAAATTGAATAAACCCTAATATGATTACTATTAGAAATATATAAACCATAACTCCTTCAATTATGAGATAAATTTTAAAAATTTTATGAGGTCATGAGTATCACAAATATACAAAAATATTTAGATTTTAATTTAGTTGGAATCGAATTCATAAATAGATTATTAATCTACGCATTAAGACTCATATAATTATAACTAGTGAATGTAAACTAAAAAATTAATGAAAATAATTTCTAGGCCCAGATTAAACCATGAAAACCATGTTTATGCAAAAATATCTCGCGTTTAGTTAATATTGAACTAAGTTTGCAAAGAACTTTAGGCTCATAAGAATAGTGTATGATCATATAGCACCAAAAAAAATATGAAGAACTATAACTCTTAAAAATATGAAATACATTTATGAATAATACCAATACCATAATAAACCCATTTGTGTAAAAATATTTAATTTCTGAACTCATTTTAAATTATTTGGACTTAAAAATTGAATAAACCCTAATATGATTACTATTAGAAATATATAAACCATAACTCCTTAAATTATGAGATAAATTTTAAAAATTTCTGAGGTAATGAGTATCACAAATATACAAAAATATTTAGATTTTAATTTAGTTGGAATCAAATTCATAAATAGATTATTAATCTACGCATTAAGACTCATATAATTATAACTAGTGAATGTAAACTAAAAAATTAGTGAAACTAATTTCTAGGCCCAGATTAAACCATGAAAACCATGTTTATGTAAAAATATCTCGCGTTTAGTTAATATTGAACTAAGTTTGCAAAGAACTTTAGGCTCATAAGAATAGTGTATGATCATATAGCACCAATAAATACTAACATAAAAGAAACCAAACCATAAATGTGCTATAGGTCTAGATTAGCTAAACTTACCAAGATATTTGTATTTAAGCTTAGATTGAACCAGGTTCCTAAATAGTTTAACTTTTTTTCATACAAAATTAATGTATGCCTATCTATCATCAAGTATTAATACAAGTAAAACTAGTTCATATATGCTCTAAAAATTGAAACCACCTAATACAGTGAAAATCATTGTAGTAAGTAATGATCCTTACTTAACCTCTTAATTAAAATATGTTTTTGCATTCGGAATATGTATACTAAAGGGGGTTCAAGTATAAGCAAGAAAAATGACATAATTAAATAATAGGTCATGCGGGTCTAATCCCAAGGTATCCCTAAAATCAAAATCATATTAGTCGGCAAAAAGATCTAATTTGAATTAAATTCATAAAAGACTTCATTTTTCATATATATATATAAACTATCGTGGATAAAAGTAAAAAGATGCAAAACCACTTTCAAGACACTTCTGAGGTCATAACACGCTAATGATACAAAAATGATTACATGATCATGTAAAGTGCGATCATAAACCTAAAACGAAGTCTAATTCCTTATAACGTAATCTTTAGGAATATATAATACTAGGCAATGAATAAAACATCTCAGATAAACACTAATACTAATGGAACCGGCCTGTAAATGCTCTCTAAGGCAAGATTGTCCTATTTTGAAGAAGTAATCTTATTACAACAAGCTTTGCATCCAATCCTATCAAAACATAACCTCGCATATTATAAACCCTAAAATCAATAATATAAATAAACAAACTTAAGTGATAAGGAATTAGTAATTAAAATATTTTATCACCAGAACTTTCTTAAAACCATGTATATATATCTGTAACAGTAGACTAAGACTTAGACTTTATATACGTTAGTTTGTTAGTTGTCGAACCTTGTAATTCATTTAAGCCTAAACATGCATAGCCCTCGAAAGCAAACACTGTAAAGATCAACGTATAAACCTATTATCATCTTGAAACCTCACCTCTATGCTAATAATTGAATTTGAAACTCATTTTCATCAAAGGTAAAGCTAGCCTCGATTGGAAACCCTGAGTAAAACCTAACATGTTATATAATAACTAATGTCTGAATTCTATTAATCCAAATAATTTTAGCCTCTTAAATTCAAAATTATAAATATAAGAATACACAATTTTAGCCTCTTGAACTCGTAAAACATGGATAGGTAATATACACAAAACATGAAACCTATCGCTATATATCCTTAAACTGCTAAGTAATATGTAAGAGTAAAAACAAGACTGAAATATGAGTCCATAAAATCATGAAACCCTAAACCACACCTACTTCAATAGCAAGTTTCTATTTGATTTTTTATCTGTATTCCTTTTGCCCTTATTAATGTTTGTTATTTGCTATGTTACCATCAAATGACATGTAGAACCCGACGTCGCTCATTCTGTCATCGACTATGTCATCTGTGACCAAGACTTTGTCATAAACAACAATTAAGCAAGGCAAGCACTCCCTTTGATCATATTGATCCCAATGTTTTAATTTTCATTTTGTTTTATCAAATTAATTTATGCATACGCATATTTTTTATAAATTCGCTATATTGTGGTGGTATTGTTAGATATGCCTGTTATCTCATGGAACTTCCTTAAGAAGTATTGACATGTGAACCTTGATAATCCTAAAATAGGGTTAGACAATACATAATGTCAACATGGATATATGCAATTGCATATTAAACATGCTTAGCCATGCTTTAGCAACGAAAATTGAAATGATCGGATCAAACTGTTTCTTGAGAATTTAAAAAGGTTGGATATGACATTGTATGCAGCTGGTATTTTGGTTAAAAATGAAAATAAAACTATGATTTAATGCGGGCGATTATTGGCAATAGACGGAGATGCAGGTGTTGCACGTAGTGTATGGGGAGATTATCGTCTGTGTCGGATTAAGGACCGAACGTAGTGTTGTATAATCCAAGGGAAATTCGTACAACCACAAGTGCTAGTATGGGACGGCCTTAACCTATTAAGCTACGTAGATTTAGCTTTGCAAATTGGAAGACTGGAGTAGTACGGGCTCTCCTGTTAAGGTTTGCTCGAAGGGGTGCCCTCATCGAGGTGTTGGGAATAACGCCCGCCGATACAATGGTGTACGCCTGCTATGGGGAGAAATGTTATGTCTTTTGGTGAGTTTCTGTTGCCATAGCAAGGGTTTATCCTCACTAGAGTTGGTGCAAAGTTAGGTCTATGCAATATAACGATTATGTTATGATCTCTCACTACTACAGAATGGCACATCACTATCGCTTCATCTGGGTCGGTTCTTAAGTTTTTAGGAAAAAACGATTATGATAGATGACTTAGAAGAGGTGTTAATAATAATCACTATCAGTTCTCAGGTTAGAAGCGATTGTGATGTAGCACTGGGCACATCACAATCAGTTCTTATGTGAGAAGCGATAGTGATTGCATGATCATCACTATCGGTTCTCATAAGAAGCGATAGTGATGTAGTCATGCACATCACTATTGGTTCTCACAAAAGAACCGATAGTAATGTGCACATGCTCATCACTATCGCTTCTTTTGTTGGAACCAATAGTGATGAACATGCACATCATTATCGCTTTTTACATAAGAACCGATAGTGATGTGCACGTGCTCATCTCTATCACTTCTTAAGTGAAAATTGATTATGATGTGCGTCACTAGGTTATTTATACCACTCGGGCTGGACTCTCCTCTATTGTTGTTCCAAAGGAGATTTCTTCGCCGTCACCGGAAAAAACAGCTCATACTCTGTGGTTGGAAGCAATACTTGGGTGAGAAAATTGAAATCCTCAAGGGTGGGTGTTAAGAGGGTAAATTTGAAGTCCTAGCTTGAGGAGATTTCTCCTCATTTTGCAGAATTTGTGGTTTTCTTCAAAATGTGAGCATTCCTTCAGACCCCTTCAATTTTGCACTATGTAATTTCGATATGTCGTGAAGAAAGTTTAGATTGCACTGGTATTTTGTATATTCTATCAGATTTCATACCCTTTATTTGACAAGCACACATCTATTTAATTATCATTGTAGTGCATTCGTGTTAATCTGGAATTATTGTTGCTGTCATATGATGAATGTTAGAGTTTAGACTGTGGAACCTACATCTCCCGTTTGAAGGTGCTTGTTTATAAATATGTCGATCGAAATGGCATATTTATAAGTAAGCAGTCTTGAATTGTCCAAGTTTTTTTTGGACAGTTCGAGAAAATGTGGTTCGGGCAAGTTCCTGAGCTGTTGACAACTCTAGAGTAGATTTCGGTAGCATCTTCCTGGTGTTCTCCGGATACACACCCCTCTTGATATGTTGTCGAGACGTGCATCTAGAAAACAGCGGGTAGATGCTGCCAAAATTTTCTCTAGAGTTGTACAACGTGAAAGACCATGTGGAGGTCTACCCATGTAGGTGATGAGTATTTGACTAAATTTGAGCTTGGTATGCTCTGGTTTGAGTTTGATTTGAATTATATTTTCAAATTGAAGCAATTTGAGTTGTTTCTATCAGGAACAACACTACTGGCCTCAGGAGGGTGGTACTACCAATCAAGGGTCGGCACTATCAGCCTAGGAGCGTTAGTTATATTCTAGAGAGGGTCTTCGCTAGGATTTTAGGCGAGCGGCACTACCGGCCATGCTGGAGCGGTAGTGCCGGCCGAGCGGCGCTACTGGCCCTAGGGTGCGGTAGTGCCGACTTAATGAGCGATGTGATATTTGATTTTTGCAATTGGATGATTATTGCATATCTTTGTTGAACATTGCTATGTGATGCATTTTCCTTGTTTTTGATGGTTGCAGGACAACGGTGCTAGATCATGGTGAGGCGGAGGATGACCGGGACTAGGCGAGGTGCGCCGGAGGTCCACACGGTCGAAGATTGTCGGAAGATGATCGGAGATGGAGTCGTTGCGATCTTATAAGACAAGGAACAAACGAGATACTAGCTACAAGCTACTCGGATCAAGGAGGACCGTTGGATTGCAGTTTAGGTGATAGACTAGCGGGTCTAGTTAGTATACTTTGAAAAGCGTGCAAAAACCCATTATGTTAGAGGGTTTCGGGTTAGCCCATGTATGAGTGAGTCAATCCTAGCCCTTGATGGTGATCCTTAGGGTAGAAGGTACTCATCGAAGGGTGGAGGGTGACTGAAGAGTAGTATAAATAGAGAGGTAGGAGTAGCCTTCCTCCTCTCGAAGGTTTTGAGGTTTTTGTTCTCCTTTGAGCTTTGCCCACTTTGTTGTTAGGCTTTGTAAACCTCCCTTCCAGAAATGAAAACCTATTCCTCTCAATTCTAAATTTACATTATGCCTTAAATTTAGTCTTTAAATTCCGTAATTTACATTCCTGCAATTTACTTCTTGCACATTTAGATTTGCCTCCCCTCATTCTAAATGCTTGTAGATCTTGTGCTGAGGATGTATGATTTATGGATGAGTCTTCTTCAAATCTGTAAGGACCCGGATCCACTGATTCGAACCCACTGTGTTTACTGCACTAGTCCCAGGATCAACGCTAGTGCACACAGCTCAACATTGGTACATATCACATCATACTCAACGATAATAGAAATAATAGTTCATTTATTGATATAGCTAAATGTATGATCTTATGACCAACTTACATTATTAAGCCACACAGGGCAAGACTGGAAATATAAGCTAATAATTAAGCAGCGGATAGAAGAAAACGTAGATAGCTCATCAGTTCACCATAGGCAACCGACAAGGCTCGGACCCTAATGACTTGTGTCCTCCTAGACTTCCTCTTCCAGCACAGGTGTAGATTCTTCAACTGTTGATTATTGTTGTTTGGCAAGGGTGAGTACTTGAAGCACTCAACAAGTTGTGCACAGAATGCATTTCTATGTATCTATATGTAAGGCTTATTCCAATGGATAGGTTATCATGGCTATTTTGCAATAAGCAGCATTTATGAACAAATATAATAAATAGATTGTAAAGATTGTAAAACAAATAAAAATAATAAATAAGTTCAGTATTTCTCAAGTAAACCAAGTTTCCAATCCTAAGTCAATTTCCACTTTCCATGGCATCCTGCCAACCCAACCAAATTGTCCAATTAATTAAGCTAACCCTTAACTGTAATTCCCGAGCATTGCTCAATACCACGAGCACGGCTATCCAAATAGTTTCACACTCTGCAGAGGTTATGCACTTTACCCACGTGATACAACCAAACACCACAAAGGCGAGTGATTATAACAAAGCCTTTACAATGCGCTGGCTTAACCCGATACTACCCGCTAAGGTTTCAACACTGGTGGGACTGGTTACCACATCCAGGGCCCCCTCTTGCGCCATGTGAATTACTCCATAACTCGGGAACTCACACCGACCACGATAGTACCAAAATTAAGACATTGCAAATTACTCAGCTAGGCTGGCCCATACCAGACATGTGGTTGCTTGATTGACTCAGGTCAAAGGCTTGCAAGGTTAAGTCCTTAATGTGATCAAGGCAAGACATCCACATACCCTCTGCCCATCGGGCCCACCTTGGCATCCTCGCCCCTTGTCACTTGCCCCAATCTAAGTGCTTATCACCCAGTTGATTACCAAGCACCACGTGCCATCAACAATTCAACATCGTTGCGTGACATGACTCGTCACAACAACTCAATCTCATCGTGTGATTCCACATGACACACAAGTTCATAACATTGTTCCATATTCCATTAATCAAGATTAAGTATCAATGATTCCAACACATGTGATGACGTGGCATGGCTAAGCAACTAATACGGACTAACCACCCCATGTTGATTATAATTACCAGCCAACTATATTGAACCAATGTAGGGTGACAATGGATCATGGCATACAATGACAAGGTAGGGTATAAATCAATCTGGTATATTAGCTAACCCAATTTAATTTGAAACAATTGTATATTTGAAATAATATGCAATAGGGTAAAACAAATATAGCAATTTTATAAACGTGGGTTCAACATGATCAAAGCACAACTTGCCTTGGAATAGGTCCTGATCTGGTTCTAAAACTTGCTCTTGAGTTGCTGGATCTTCCTCCGAAGCGTCGCACAATTCAACGTCTACGCGTACCGAAGAAGAAAAGTAAATAAATACCAAAACAGAGAGCAAATGAACTCCAAAAATCAAATAAAATTCACCATTAAATAGATCTCAATTTTACAAATTTTTAGAAATTTGAATCACTCAAATCCGAGTTACGATGCAAAAGATATAGTCTTTTGAAGTTTGAAATAAATACTGAAAATACAGAAATTAGAAATTCGGAATTAACAGAATTGTTTTTATACTGAAAATAGAATTACTGCGCAAGCATGACGTCAGCCCTGACTCAGACCAACCAAACGCTGCCACGTGACCACCGGTCCATGGACTGCATCCACAGATCTCCTCGGGTCCACGGTGCACCTGTTTCACGCGGTTCTGGGCCACTGACACGCGGGCCCCGCACGATGCTGACTCGGCGCGAGCGCAGGACACACGCGGCGCCACGCAGCTCGCCACGACGCTGCCACCTCGGTGGAACTGCTTACGTGGACAACACGCGGCAGCGAAGCGTCAAGCCACGTCGACGGCGACGGCACAGGGCCCTAGGGTCGTCGCCGGCGATCGGCCCGGCTACCTACCGCGCCCTCGCTACTTCGCCTACCTTCTGACGCGCTTGGATCTGGGTTTTGGGCACTTGGGCGACGGCGGCGAGACCTTTCTTCTTGTCGACGACGACCTCCCCGCGGTTTCTCCTCTGCGGCGATGCTCCGACCGAACTAGCGCGTGCACGGGCTCCCTCTTGACGAGACGCAACTGCTAGCCTTGGTCTCGAGCCTTTAGCTCCACGGAAGATGTTGGAATCGAAGAAGAACAGCGGCGGCGGTGCTCCGAGAGAACCCTCGATTGCAGCAATTTGGCTCCGAGATTGAAAATAAATCCTTGGGGCTTTGGCTGCTTGTATCCTGGCGATGCCGGCGCGTCCCTTATATATTACCGGGAGTCCCTCCTTCGCCCGCTTCCACGCGGTGTCCATGGCGGACACGGAGAGGAGTCCGGCACGGACACGCGAGAATGATGACGGAGCGTCGTCCACGTGGCAAGATGCCCGGCTGAGATGCGCCAAGATCCAAACGAACACGCGACGGATCCCAACGGCCTGGATTCGGATAAGATCTGAACCGGTACGCTTCAATCGTGGCCTTATGATCTAGATCCGACGGTCAGAAACCACTTGCTCACGGCCGACAAATAAAAAGCATTGGGCGCGATGAGATGGGCCGCGTGCACGATGATTGAGCTTCGCCCAAGATCGTTCACCGATTTAAAGCGGGTTTCTGATTTAAAATAATTGCAAAAATTCACTTAATTAGTTTTAAGCAAATAAATTTTCAGGAAAAATCCCAGAAAATTCCCAAAAATACTTTGAGACATTCTGGACTCAAATAAAATATTTTTAGCAAAACTTTATTTTAACTTTGCATAAATTTAAATAGATTTGAACAAAAGGTCAATATTCTTAATTTAAAATTAATTCAACTAAATCTTGAAAAATCCAAATAAATTCCAGAAAATCATAAATGCACATTTAAGCAATAATATTTGGGCAAATTTTGGGATGTTACAAAATCATATCCCAATCATCTAGGCAAATCTTGTTTTCTTCCTTGCAAGAAACCGATCTTTTGCTCTTCAGATAATCATTCTTAGAAGATCGAGTTTTTGGTGTTCTTATCTTGTGTTCTAGCTTGTTATGACATGTGGAAAACCATCTAGGATCATCTTGATCATCAAGAACCCATGAGCTAGCTGAGGGCTAAGTTTTTGTTTTTGAACCCGTTCTTGTGCACTCTTCCTCAAGTTTAAAAAAGGTCGGAACTTTGATGTCAATCCTTGCGATTGAAGGTTGGAATAGGTTCCTGACATCCATAGAAAGCTGTCCACAAAGTTTCACGGTGTTTGTATCAGTCGATAAAAAAGATTTATCAATTTTCCTTTTGAGTTGGGCCACTTTTGTTCATGAGGTAGAGGTCACTTCTACTTGTGGACCTCTCCGCCATATTTAGAGACATCATCCACCTGATCATATCATTGATGATCTGCTTGAGAGGTCACACGCTCAAAATCAGTTTGTCTACTTTCTGCCTCCACTCACCTTTGTTGCCTCCTTTGAGCCGAAGGATGTTTCTTATGCATTATCCAATGAGTCGTGGATTAATGCTATGCATGAGGAACTTGAGAACTTCAAGAGGAACAAGGTATGGCAGCTTGTCAAGCCCCCATCTGGTGATAATATCATTGGGAAAAGTGGGTGTTCAAGAACAAATAGAGTGAGGATGGTGTTGTCATAAGAAACAAGGCTAGGCTAGTTGCCCTGTAGCTAGACCAAGGCTATTGGGATCCTTCTTGTATTTTCGACATCTAAAGGCTTCAAGCTTTATCAAATGGATGTCAAGAGTGCATTCCTCAATGGATATATTGAGTAAGAGGTGTATGTCAGGCAGCCTCTAGAATTTGAGAACCCCAAATACCCAAACTATGTCTTCAAGCTTTCCAAAGCTTTATCTGGACTTAAATAGGCCCTTAGAGCTTGGTATGAAGGACTTAAGTCTTATCTTCTTAGTCATGGTTTTAAGATGGGTATAGTACACAAGACTTTGTTCATTAGACACTATGATTCTCATTTTCTTCTCGTCCATATTTTTGTGGACGATATTATCTTTGGTGGCTCTTCGCACTCTCTTGTGTCTCAGTTTTCAGAGGTGATGAGCATAGTGTTCAAGATGAGCATGGTGGGTGAGTTGAGCTACTTCCTCGGCTTCCAGATCAAGCAGACTCGGGAGGGCACTTTCTTGCATCAAGGTAAGTACACTCGGGACCTCCTGAGGCACTTCGATATGTCTGACGGGAAGCCGGTGATGACTCCTATGGCCACCACTGTTGTCCTCGAGCTTGATGAGGATGGTGAGCCAGTTGATCAGAAGGAGTTTCGGAGCATGATCGGCTCCCTCTTGTACCTTAACGCTTCAAGGCCGGACATACATTTCGCTGTATGTCTATGTGCTCAATTTCAGGCTTCTCCTCGCATCTCTCACTGCCAAGCGATGAAGCGCACCTTCAGGTACCTTCGAGCTATTATTGATTATGGTATTTGGTACTCTTCCTCTTCTTGTCTATCTCTTAGAGCCTTTTTTGATGCAGACTTTGCTGGTTGTAGGATAGATACGAAGAGCACTTCTGGCACTTGCCAATTTATTAGCACTTCTCTTATTTCTTTTTCATCTAAGAAGTAGTAGTCCGGAGTTGCACAGTTCACCGTTGAAGCTGAGTATGTCGCTACAGCTAGTTGCTGTAGTCAGGTTCTCTGGATGATATCGACCTTACGGGAGTTTGGGTTAGAGATAGAGAACGTTCTACTTTTCTGTGACAACACTTCTGCTATTTGCATTGCTAAAAACCCAGTGCAGCACTCCAGGACCAAGCACATTGATATTAGGTATCACTTCCTTTGAGACCATGTGGAGAAGGGTGATATAGTGCTTCAGTTTATGGAGAGTGACTACCAGCTTGCCAATATCTTTACCAAAGCTTTAGATAGCTCTAGGTTTATGGCCTTGAGGGAAGAGCTTAGAGTTGTGTGCCCTTACGACATCTCTTGAGGGGAAGCTGGTTTGTATATTATGTATTATATATATTTTCTTCTAGTATTTCCTTTCGTTTACATCTTCTGGGTGTTCTTGGGCTTTCTTTTAGAGTTCTGATATCACTTCACTTAGACTTCTAGCATGCTTTGCATGGACCTCTCATCTTATGCTTAGGTTGCTATCATGCACAATTAGTTGTTCTCTTTTCTCTCTAGGTTGAGTTCCCTCATAGTCTTATAAGTCTAGCAGGTGTTGGGTCCCCTGGGTAGGCACGGTTTGTGTGCACTCCTTAGCTTGGGATATAGAGTCAGCTTCCCTATGTCAGTCATTGGGGAAGATGAGAGCGAGTCTGAGTCGTAGTGTTCTCTACTATCTTTTCAATGCTCTATAGCCACCCAGTTTGTAGTTTCTCGACTTCTTCTCTTCATTCTGTGTTTCTGGTTTCGATTGAGTTTAGTTGGACCTTCCTTGAGCTTAATTCTGCTAATAACTCAACTTGAACCAAATTTGTGTTTAAAATTGAATCACTTGTTGAGGGTTAGTTTGAGAACCTGCTTCATGCATAGCATATAGATTTTATTTTCTGTTTTATGAGCTTTATCTATTGTGCAAATGAGCTATTATTCATATTATGCACCATGCTGCTTTTATGAAGAAAAATACGTACTTAGATATGTCCAAGTTGATTCATCTCGCTAAGCTTGTTAAAAATTGAAAATTAAAGCTTTAAAATGAGAACTTGATGAAACATGTTGCTTTTACTTGCTATGTTTCTTCTCTAGGTGCATATGCCATTATTTGTGAAATTTTGGATTTCTACTAGAGTCCCTATAGCAACTTGGGTGAAGCTAGGTTGATCCATATTTGAGTCCTTCATATGGTCATAAATCTAAATGACAAAATAAAATGAGAAACTGACTCTTTTATGCAAATTGATCTCAACACTTTGCATTCGCGAGATGGCTTCCCATTGCACTTGGGATGAACTCGAAATGTATCGTGTATGACCAAGACCATTCTCTTAAGAGTTTTTTTGAGATGGTCTACTATGGCTTGAGTCAATCACTTGAAAAATTCAAATAAAATAAAATTAACATAAGTGGGTAAAGAATGTAAATAATGTCAAACATTTGTACCCCACTATATCATTTGAACTCTTAAAGCAAAATTTGCATTAAAGATAAGTGAGCTCGAAGGACCTTGTATGCACATCTAGCTTTCCCAAAGTGTTGAGTAGGTTGAACTTTAGGTTTTCCATTTACTCCATTGTATGGCTTTGCTTCTAGTTTAGAAACTGTGCTAAGTATTGCAATTGTAAAATCATGCCAAAATGACAAGTCTTATTTGTAGTTGCTAGAAAAATTGACATTTGCACTTGGACATGTCTTTGTTTAGCATAATCTGAACTTGAGTAGCTTGGTGTCATACTTTGTCTATATGGTCACTTGGATAATCTTCAAAGCACTTCTAGGTTGCATTTTCATGCATACATATGAAAAAAAATCATCTTGATGCCTATATTGACAAAAGGGGGAGAAGTTGTAGAAATGGAATAATTAAAAAGATAAAATGTAAATGCATCTTAGTTCTTATGATCATGGTAAAAACTTGCTAATTTTTAGGATCATAAGTATATTTGAGCTTTTCCTGAAATTTTAGAGCTTTTGTGGAAAATTTGTTCTTTCTATTGGCTTGCTCTAAAATCCTCCTTGCCAACTTATTTATGATTTTATTTTCTCTTTCTCTGGATCAAGTTTGGCTTTGCATTCAAATTGCTTTCTTCCTTCTTCAAACTCAAATTTATTCCTTTCGTGTTGTTTGTCAATATACTCATCAAGGGGGAGATTGAAAGACCATGTGGAGGTCTACCCATGTTGGTGATGAGTATTTGACTAAATTTGAGCTTGGTATGCTCTAGTTTGAGTTTGATTTGAATTGGATTTTCAAATTGAAGCAATTTGAGTTGTGACTGTCACGGAGTGGCACTACTAGCCTCGGAGGGGCGGTATTGCCGGCTAGGGTCGCACTATTGGCCCGGGAGTGGTAGTTATATTCCAGAAAGGGTTTTCACTGGGATTTCAGGCGAGTAGCACTACCGATCATGCTATAGCGGTAGTGCCAGTCGAGCGGCACTACCGGCCCTAGGGGGCGATAGTGCCGACTTAATGAGCGATGTGATATTTGATTTTTGCAATTGGATGATTATTGCATATCTTTGTTGAACATTGCTATGTGAAGCGTTTTCCTTATTTTTGATGGTTGTAGGACGGCGATGCTAGATCATGGTGAGGCGGAGGATGATCGGGGCTAGGCGAGGTGCGCCGGAGGTCCAAACGGTCGAAGATCGCTAGAAGATGATCGGAGACGGAGTCGTTGCGATCTTGGAAGACAAGGAACAGATGAGATGCTAGCTACAAGCTACTCAGATCAAGGAGGACCGTTGGATTGCGGTCTAGGTAATAGAGTAGCAGGTCTAGTTAGTATACATTGAAAAGCATGCAAAAACTCGTTATGTTAGGGAGTTTCGGGTTAGCCCATGTATGAGTGAGTGAGTCAATCCTATCCCTTGATGGTGATCCTTTGGGTAGAAGGAACTCATCCAAGGGTGGAGGGTGACTCAAGAGAAGTATAAATAGAGGGGTATGGGTAGCCTTCCTCCTCTCAAAGGTTTTGAGGTTTTTGTTCTCCTTTGAGCCTTGCCTACTTTGTTGTGAGGCTTTATAAACCTCCCTTCCAGAAATGATAATTTATTCCTCTTAATTCTGAATTTACTTTCTGAATTTACATTATGTCTTAAATTCAGTCTTTTCCGCAATTTACATTCTTGCATTTTACTTCTTGCACATTTGGATTTGCCTCCCCTCCTTCTAAATGCTTGTGGACCTTGTGCTGAGAATGTATCATTTATGGATGAGTCTTCTTCAGACCATATCCTAATCATCTAGGCAAATCTTGTGTTCTTTCTTGCAAGAAACCGATCTTTTGCTCTTCAGATGATCATTCTTGGAAGATCGATTTTTTGATGTTCTTGTCTTGTGTTCTAGCTTTATACGATATATGGGAAACCATCTAGGATCATCTTGATCATCAAGAACTCACGAGATAGCTGAGAGCCAAGTTTTTGTTTTTGAACCCATTTTTGTGCACTCTTCCTCAAATTGGAAAAATGTCATAACTTTGACGTCAATCCTTGCGATTGATGGTTAGAATAGGTTCATGACATCCATAGGAAGGTGTCCACAAAGTTTCACGGTGTTTGGATCAGCTGATCAAAAGATTCATCAATTTTCCTTTTGAGTCGGGCTGATTTTACCATTCCTATTCTGAAGTTCTTGTCAGAGTGTAGTACCACCACAGACTTCCGTAGTGTTTGGGCTATCGCTCATCCAAAGACTACCGCCCAATTTATATAGTGCCACCGCTGAATTTTCCTAGAATTTTGTGTTCTCCAGTTTGCTTCAATGAAGTGAGGTTCCTAGTTGGATCTTTTTTGGGGGAAAATTTTATTTTTTGATCATTCACCCCCTCTGATCGCTATCTCGATCCTTCACAACGGCTTAGGAACTTGCCCGAACCACATATCCTCGAATGGGATTAGGACCTAACCTATTTAGAGATCAGAGTAGTCATCGTTGGTACCCTTGTTTTATTTCAATGAAGTCTAAAGATTTGCAAGCTACTACACTATATAATTAGTTTATTCAATATGATTGTTGATGTTTGAAATGTATGTCTCCAAACTAACGAATTGGAAGCTCTTTACTAGGGAAGAAGCTAGGGATCGATTGGGAGTATATTTATATATCTTGAAACCCATCCTCTATTTTGCAAAGGTAATATTAATTGAAATGATGTCTCAAATTTGAAATAGCTAGCTAGTCGTCGCTCCACTTTTTGGTGAACTTATTGTGCGAAGTCTACTTGCAGATGGACCGTGAGGAATAGATGTATCAGAAAAACCATGTGAGTGCTGAATTTCAGAGTGGTGTTAAGGAGTTCAAAAATATTGCAGAAGAGGACATGGTGAAGAGGGGTGTAAACTTCATATATTGTCCTTGCATTGATTGCGCCAATCTCAGGAGATTTAACAACTCAGCTCAAATTGAGGACCAATTGATTCGATGTGGCTTTGTGAGATATTACACATGTTTAATCCATCACGGAGAGACAAGTAGTACCCTTCCGGTATGCAACGAAGACATGATGGAACCTGATGACGAGTTGCAGCGTGATATGTTTGAGGAGGACAATTTGGAGCGAATGTTGCGGGATGTGGAGGAAAATTACACGGAAAGAGAGTTTAAAAAGTTTAAAAGCTTGATGGAAGACGATGCCAAACCGCTGTTCTTGGGTTGCAAAGCGGAATACACCAAGTTGGGTTCGGTCCTTGCATTGTTCGAATCAAGGCAAAACATCATGGATGATACAAGTTTCAATGCACTTCTATTTCTTCTATCGGATCTGCTTCCGGAGGAAAATAAGTTGCCAATAAGCATTTATGAAACGAAGAAGCTACTATGTCCCATGGGAATAGAAATAGAAAGGATATATGCATGTCCGAATGATTGCATCTTGTACCGTAATGCGCATCAAGAGTTGCACGTTTGTCCAGTTTGCGGTATGCCCGGTACAAACAAAAGGAGAAGCATAATGACAAGAAGCTTAAGAGCCGAGATGATGACGGTGAAGAGGTCATTAAAGGTGCATCGATTAAGGTATTGTGGTACTTGCCTATCATTCCCCGTTTGGAGCGGTTATTTGTAAATCCCAGAGAGGCAAAATTGTTGCGTTGGTGTTATGAGTCTTGAAAGGAAGATGGCAAGCTGAAACACCCTGCTGATTCGGCTCAATGGAGAAACATCGATTATAAACATGAGGAGTTTGTTGCCGAAATGAGGAACATAAGATTTGGGTTGAGTACCGATGGAATGAATCCGTTTGGTAACATGAGCAGTAGTCACAGCATATAGCCAGTTTTATTGAGTATCTACAATCTCCCTCCTTGGTTGTGCATGAAGCAGAAGTATATCATGATGTCGTTGCTAATCTCAGGACCCAAATAGCCAGAAAATGATATTGATGTGTACCTTGCCCCCTGATCGAGGATTTGGTAAAATTGTGGAACAAGGGGGTCGCGGTGTGTGATGCTTACAAAGAGAGCACTTCACCCTACTGCTATATGGTATTTTGCACCATAAATGATTTTCCGCCCTTGGTAATTTGGTGGGCTACAAGATTTAAAAGAGCCAAATCGTATCCTATTTGTGAAGAGGAGACTAAAGCCTATGGTCAATTCCAAGAAAATTGTGTCTATGGGTCACCGTAGGTTTCTAGCTTGAAGTCATCAATGCCGTAAGATGGATGACAAATTTGATGGGAAGAGGGAAGTTCGTTCGGCCTCGCAGCCTATGAGTGGAAGGCAAGTATATTCATATGTGGAGGATATCGATGTTCAGTCTTAAAAGCGCCATAAATCTGTTCGTCCTAGGACCATTTGGAAGAAGAGGTCGATATTTTGGGACTTACCGTACTGAAAGGAGTTAGATGTCCGGCATTGTATTGATGTCATGCACGTTGAGAAGAATGTCTACGATAATTTGGTTGGCATCCTAATGAATATACCTAGGAAGATCAAGGATGGTGTGAATGCTCGTCGTGACATAGCCTACATGGGAATCAGGCCCAAGCTTGCAGTGATAGAGGAGGATGCAAAAGGTTCGTATATCTCCGCTGCGTGCTACACCCTATGCAAGAAGGAGAAAGGAGACCTCTGTAAGTGTCTCGAAGGTATTAAAGTTCTATCAGGCTACTCCGCAAATATTAAGAAGCTTGTGTCCATGGATGATGTGAAGTTGGTCGGTATGAAGTCCCACGACTGCCATGTCTTGATGACCCAAATGCTCCCTGTTGCAATCAAAAATATTTTGCCAGAGAATGTTAGGTTGGCAATCACAAAGCTATGTTATTTCTTCAATGTGATCTCCTACAAGGTTATTGATCCTGATGTGTTAGACAACTTACAGAGTGAGGTGGTGCAGACTCTATGTCAGCTTGAGATGAATTTCCCACCATTGTTCTTTGATATCATGGTCCACTATGTTGTTCACCTTGTCAAAGAGATTAAGATATGTGGACCTGCATTCCTACGTTACATGTATCCGTTTCGAGAGGTACATGGGTATATTAAAGTCCTACGTGAGGAATCGTTCAAAACCTGAGGGTAGTATTGTTGAAGGTTATGGGACTGAAGAGGTTATTGAGTTCTACGTGGACTACCTAGGTAAAAGATTAGCAATTAGTGTTCATATATTTCGTCATGAGGGCAGACTTACTAGCAAAAGAATCTTTGGGTCCAAACGAACGAGTCCACGGTTTGATATGTATTGCAAAGCGCATTTGACAGTCTTGGAGCACAGCACAGAAGTTCATCCATACATCGAGCAACACAAGTTGATATTATGGGAAGAGAATCCACATATGTATGAGTTTCAATCACGCGAGAACACAACGATCGGTTTCTCACATGGTTGAAAGAAAAGGCGGAGGTCTCCGTTAGTGATAATGTCAAATGGTTGGCTGAAGGACCTAGATTTAATTTACAGACATGGCAGAGCTACGATATTAATGGCTACACCTTTTACACTAATAATCAGGATGCCAAGAGTACTATCCAAAACAGTGGTGTGAGCATAGATGCTTTCTTCGATGATCACTCGAAAGGAGGATCCTCAACGGCAATGAACTCATACTACGAGATGATTGAAGAAATTTAGGAGCTCGATTATGGAACATACAGAGTTCCATTGTTCCGATGTAAGTGGGTGTGACTTCAACACGAAGTGAAGGTCGACGAGAGAGGTTTTGCTCATGTGGATCTCAATAGACTCTCCTATAAAGATGACGCGTTCATCCTTGCGAAGCAAGCAAATCAAGTCTGCTACGTATGTGATCCAGCCAATCCGAGGTTGTATGTCGTCCTTCATGGCAAGAGGCGGATCATTGAAGTTGAAAATGTCATAGATGAGGAAGAGTACAACCAATTCGATGAGACATCCCCCTTTGCAGATGGAGCATGTCTTACCGGTGACGACGACACACATGTATCAAATTACATCCGTGTAGTTCATCAAGAAGGGTTGTATTGTAAATAAATGGAGTACGTCATTGTAAATATAATGCTATGTGTTTGAAATGTTTGTATTGTACATAACTTTAGTTTTGGGTTTGGAAAGCTTATGTGTACTTAAGATTATATGTGATGTTATCTATGTAATTCTGAGACACAGAAATGAGGCTAAGCTAATAGCTTTATGTTGTCTCTGTAAGAAACTTTCACAATTTTTGTCTCTGGATTCTGGTATGTAGCTACTTATTGTAAGAAAAAGAAGCCATTTACTATATCAAATCATTTTTGGGAAAGCTAGCTTCTAAATAGTCCAATGTTCATTTCTGGGAATTTTCAATCCATGCTATTTTAATTGCTCTTCTGTCAAACTGGAAAGTCTTTCCATCGCGATTGGTCAACTGTGTGTTAAACACTGTAGGTGTTCCTAAAAATTCAGAATCCTATTGTATCAGTTTTTGTCATAAAACCGATACTGATATTACATTCATTTGTGTTAGTTTAATTATAAAACCGATAGTGATACTCGTAACACTCATTTGTGTCAGTTTTTGCACAAAAACGATACTGATGTTAATCTCATTTGTGTCGGTTTTTTTGTAAAACCGATACTGATATGAGCCACATTTGTGTCGGTTTTATTTTAAAACCGATATTGATAATCCTGATACGAATTTCTGTTAAAACTCATTTGTGTCGGTTTTTTCATAAAACCGATACTAATGTTTCCACATTTGTGTCTATTTTTCATAAAACCGATACTGATAATCCTGAGCCCAAATTCTGTTAAACACTCATTTGTCTTAGTTTTTTTTCTCATAAAACTGATACTAATGTTAGCTCATTTGTGTCAGTTTTATTCATAAAACCGATACCGATACTTCTCAGCCCAAATTCTGTTATACACTCATTTTTGTCGGTTTGTTTAAAAAACTGATACTGATGTTTCCTCATTTGTGTCAGTTTTTTTCATAAAACCGATACTGATATTAACTGATTTGTGTCGGTTTTATTTTAAAACCGATACTAATACATCGGAGCCCAAATCCTGTTCAACACTCATTTGCATCGGGTTTTTTTTCATAAAACCAATATTGATCTTACCATCATTTATGTCGTTTTTATTTTAAAACCGATACTGATACTTCGGAGCCCAAATTCTATTCAACACTCATCTGTGTCGGTTTTTTTCTTCATAAAACAGATATTGATCTTATCCTCATTTGTGTCGGTTTTGTTGTAAAACTGATACTGATGTTGAATTTGTGTCGATTTTTTTGTAAAACCGATACTGATACTGCTAATCATTTGTATCGATTTTTTTGTAAAACCGATACTGATGTTGCATCATTTGTGTCGCTTTTGTCATAAACCGACATCGATATTTGTGAAGCTTGTGTCGCTTTTTGTCATAAAACCGATTGCATTGCCTCTCGGACACACTTATACCTGCTCACCAATTATCTTGGGCACCAACACACTACTTCCCCACCCACCCTCCACTCTAGCCCTAGCTCTTCCCGCCGACATCGGCTCCTCCCCCACCGCAAGCACCTCGCTCCCCACGCCCTCCTGCTCCCCATGCCGCGATCCTCGCTTCCCACGCCACCTCCCGCTCCCCACACCGCCTTCCCGAGCTCTGTAAATAATCTCTTCTGCTATTTTAGATTCTTAATTGCAAGAGGAAATAATATATATATATGACCTCGAGTGTTCTGTAATTTTGTATGTATATATGACCACGAGTATTCTTAATTGCAAGAGGAAATAATTAGATTCTTAATTGCAAGAGGAAATAATTAGATTCTTAATTGCAAGAGGAAATAATATATATATATATATGACCCGAGTATTCTTAATTGCAAGAGGAAATAATTAGATTCTTAATTGCAAGAGGAAATAATAATCTCTTCAAGCTTTTCACAACTGTCTTGAAGACCTATGGTTAACTTTCTCGTCGAGTGTTTCGTGGGAGCTATATTTGTCAATTGAATGCACCAACCAATTGTAAGTCCTTACGGTTGGTATTGATAGTTACTTCTACTAATTTTTGTATTAACTATGTTTTCACAAACATAACAATTGATAAACATAGACCAAGGAAAAAGGATAAAGACAAAAATAAATCCACTCATCACAGCTGAGTCAGTTACATCCACCTGCTTTAATTTTTACTAATATTAAGCGATAGTGGCTAATTCTAATTGTTACAAATTGGCCCATGGGACGCAAGCACGCACATTGGTGTTCTGTACTCGAAAGCATCTGTCACATGCCAATGGATAATTGTATTTACAACTTTGTATATTATTATACATAGTAGAGATTATTAGAACACCCCAAAGTATGTTCTTGATCAATGGGAGTAATAAGATCTTTCTTAGCAATAAACAGTTGGTCTTTATATTCATATTTCATGCTTCTTTAGATGCTTGGTTTGACTGCTAAGCTTTTTTGGTGGGATTTATTAGTTTGCCATTGCAGGTGTTGTGAGAAATGTCGCGAGAAATGTCCTATAAATCAGCTGCGAGTAACGTGCAGCCTAGTTCTTACAAACTATCAGTTTCCTATAAATCAGATGATGTGGAATAATTTAGCTGCCTTAACGTCCTCACACCTTTTTTGTTTGTTTTTTTGCTAATTCATCTTTTCCTATTAATTTGCAGTTTGCGTGGTAGGCCTTCTGTTACATATGATCATCTATTCTAAGGCCAGTAATTAGTTTTCATCCACTTCTAAAGCCAATAATTATTTTCATGTATAGTAATAATAATAACATGTATAGTAAAAACCGTTCGAAGGACATGGATATGATGATGTCCTTCGAACGGTTTTTACTATACATGTTATTATTGTTGCTGGCATAGATGAATGTTGGAGTTTATGATATTTAGGCTGCTGTACAATATGGTTCTTTTTCTAATCACTTGGATGCTTATATATGAACTATTATCTAACACTGTGTGGTCACATGTCCCATCACTATACTTAAGAGCTGAAATTGACAAGGCTTCAAATTCCTCAAGTGCCAAATTTTGTGAATTTAGTAACATATTGTGATTATTTAGTATCAATCAATAAGTGATATCTTCTCATTAAGTACAGAGTTTATAATGTTTTCTTTAATGATTTTGACCTCTCGTTCCATTTCAATTGTCTTTTGGCTATGTTTTGTATGTATCAGCTATATGTATGTATTGGTGCCTTTTTCATTATTTTCTCACATGTGGTTCTTTCCTCGTCACATTATTATGCAACTTTTGACTTCGTTAATTGAGATCGTTATTTCAGTTATAATTGCATATTACTTTTGTTTTTTATTTCAGCATCCGTTAGAGTTTAGGTTGCGTAACCTACGTCTCTCATTCGAGAGTGCTTATTTATAAATATGTTGGAATGGCATATTTATGAGCAAGCAGTCTCGAATTGTCCACGTTTTTTGGACAGTTCGAGGATATGTGGTTCGGACAAGTTCCTGAGCTGTTGTACAACTCCATAGTAAATTTCGGTAGCGTCTCCCTGGTGTTCTCCAGATACACACCCATCTTGACCTGTTGTTAAGATGTGTATCTACAGAACAGCGGGGATATGCTGCCGAAATTTTCTCTAGAGTTGTACAATGGCTTAGAAACTTGCCCAAACCACATATCCTTGAATGGGATTAGGACCTAACCTATTTATAGATTAGGAGTTATTGTTGGTACGTATTTAGTTGGTCAACAAATAGAATTTTCTTGAAGATCATTCGTTCATCTGTTACTCTACTACAATATGCTAGAACAATTAAATGCTATGAATTATCCATTCATCTGTTGCTTTACATGATTTATTCTAAAGTTTGCAAAATAGCTACGGTTTGCAAAATAGCTACGAATTGCTTTCTCTCATATCAAATATATGACCATGTCAGATATGAAAACAAAATGTCGCAAGTAGAGAGCATTGGCTCATCGCTAGACAGAGTAGAAGGTGCAGCTGAGGTGCCGAGCACGGTTCCGAATGTTGAGGGGCCGAGTAAGGTGAGGGAAGCCCGAGGTGATGAGGACATCACTCCTTTGGATACGCGCATACATCATAGTCCTATGACAAGAGCTCATGCACATAAATTAAATCATGAGGTGAGCTCATTTCTCGCTGTTCATAATAATGATATTGAGGATAGGATGCTACTAAATATTTATGATATTTTACTACTTAGGAACATGAGAGAAGCACCACCAGGACAGTTGCAAGCACTCAATTTGTTGGCACAATTCAGAGGCATTTATGAATCCCAATAGGTTACATAATGTTGGGTTTAGTAACCCAGTGGTATCCATATAACAATTCTCCCCATCTGACAGTCGGGATGGAATCCTCCCATACGCTACTGCCAGTTCGGGTAGGGTGTGGTGCAAACTGACAATAGCTGTATAGGCGGCTTCGTTCATAGCCATCATAAGGGAAGAACCGGGACCCTCGAAGGATAAGTCTCTTCATTGTCCTCACCGGCAGGATGTCCACCACGGCTATGTATTCTACGGAGAGAACTAATCACGCATGGAATACTATGTATCGTGGATTTTCAGGAAAGTGGGCAAACTCCAGCAGATGAGCAAGAAATCCCATCATGCCGGAATCCTCCCTATGAGTGGATGTATAGCATGGGGTGTATCCACCCATCTGCACATTTAGTAAGGAATTAGCACTCCTGATTAAAAGTAAGACAGTAAAGCAATTTTTGGAAGAAAAGATTCTAGCAGAAATTTAAAAACAGAAAAGGGTTATTATCAGGTATACACATAGCCAAAAAGAAAGTTTCATGCATATTAAGAATAGATAGTTAAGATGTCCTAACTCAATATTTTAATTTGTTTGGATCCTAATGTCAAGTTTTAAGTTTTAATTACTCTCATTCTACCTAAGGTCTTCCTATAGTCAGCATGGCTCTCATACCAACTTGTAAGGCCCCCATTTTTGATAAAGAATACAAATAATGGGTACCATGTGCATACAGTACTAGTCCCATGATCAGTAGCTAGTACGCACAAATACAAATTGATATCACAGTCGTACACAAGCTTTATTACACGGCGGAAGCAAAGTTACATAATATTTTTACAATACCAAAAGTGAAACTGCAGTGGAGACAACTTCATGTAGTATGCCTTTTTCTTAAACCCATTGTACCACAGGCAACTGACAAGGTAAAACCTTAGAAAAATTCATCGTTAAATTCCCCGTATCCTGCATCAACGTATGAGTCGTCAGGGTAATCTGATTCTTCACCTAAAAACATCAACATAGGCAAGTTGAGTACTTACATACTCGCAAGACTTTTACAAATCCTATAATACATGCAGGTCATTTCAATGGAAAGGCTATTATGGTTAATTTACAAAAAGCCAGTTTGAATGGAAATTACAGAATAGTAAATTGTAAAACATTTGCGTAAAAGCAGATTAGTTAAAATGACAGTATATAAGTGCAAGTAAATAAAAATTCAAACGTGGGTATAATGACCATATCAAAACCAGTTCTACTGACACACAGTAGTGTTCACCGAACACGGTAGAAACCAGATTTTATGAAAATAAACAAAATTGCTAACTATGTGATGACTTTACCAAATGCCCATTACCGCGGGCGTGGCTAATCGATTAGTTTTACACTTTGCAGAAGTATACAGCTTTCCCCACAAGACATGACTGACTCTTTGAGCAATCGATATTTGCACACTTCCGTTGGTGTGCCACAGAGAGTCATGTTATAACTGTTACATTATTTAATCCAGACTTTGCACCAGCACGGTGACGATAAACCCATTCTGTGGCGGAAGAACTCAGAGCATAGAAATAATGGAACTCCCCACAGTATGGCGTACACCGTTATATTGGTATACGTTTATTCCATGATCACCTCGGTGTGGACGTCCCGTCGAGCAATTCAATAAGAAATAGCTCGTACTACTCCGGCCTTCCATGTGCAAAGCTAGTTTTAAATAACTTAATAAGTTAGAGCTATCCCATACCAGCAATTGTGGTTGTATGATAATTCTTGGCCTGAAAACAACCCATAGTTCAGTCCTTAACTCGACACGGGCAATAATCTCCCCTACATTACGTGCAAAGACATGCACTCTTGGCTATTGCCAATAATTGCCCGCATCTAAACCATTGTTTTATTTTCATTTTCCAACCAAAATACCAACCATAAGAAAGGTCATACCCATTTAAATGTCATATCCAACATTTTTAACTATATCAAGATTTTATGTTCATTTGAGCATGGCTAAGCAAGATACAATGTGTGAGTAACCCAAATTGACATCAAATAATGTCTGCGCTATTCTAGGGTTATCAAGGTTCACAATTTCATACTTATCAAAGAAGTTCTATGTAGCTACAGGTACCATTTCCAATACTTGTAATATAGCAGACTTTAGTAAAATAAAGTATGCAGTAAAACATTTAATGAAAATATTTATAAAGCTGGGATCAATATGATCAAAGGGGTGCTTGCCTTGTTGATTCTCCTCGATGTCGAATTCCTGATCGGCGATTATATCGGATTCGTCGGATTCTACACGTCGTATGGCAACACATAACAAATACCAAATTTCAATAGGGCCAAAAAGAAATCAGATGGAAATATTCAAATAAAATAACTTCACAATTTAGAAGTGGCTGCAAGCATTATTTGTTCTTATTTGCAATTTAAAAGATTTAATCTTCTTGAATCATTATTACACCATTTTATCACATATTTAAAAACTTAAATTTTTTTATAACAAACCCAATGTATTTTTACATATTTAGGTTCCTGAGGTTACAAGTAGTTTAGAAAAATTTATTTTACTAAATTTGGTGGTCATTTGCAAAAATTCCATGAATGACATATTTCTACCATTTTTTTAAAATTTGAATACAAAATTTAAATAAAATTAAATTTTGAAATATTTTATTATATTATGAATCTACATGATTTTAGACGAATTTAGAAATTTATTTCATATAATTTGGACTGTTAGTTCAAAAGATATTCAAGTTTGAATATTTAGGGCTTGTTAAAATGCAGAAAATCATAAACATGCCGGAAATGGAAAGTTCGCTTTCGCGGGGAAAACGTGCTTTTCTTTTTCGGGTCACACCGGGCTAAGGCGCTGATAGCCGGGCCCAGATGGCGATGGGTGGCGATGGCACACCGACACGCTGGGCCAGTCGTTTACGAGACGCGCGATCGGCGCGCTGGGCCCGTAGGTGATAGGCCGGCCCGCACGGCAATAACTAGCGCCGGAGCGGCGGAATAGGCTCCACCCTGAGCATCAGCGCGCTCGTACGAACTCAGGGATGGTCGCGCGGCGGTCGGAGGTGGCCAGGAAAGGGGGTTCCACCGGTGCGGTGTGGCGGCGACCACGGCCAACCGTCGGCGTAGAGGAAGAAGGATGCGGTGAGCTAAGGGAAGGGCAAGGCGAGCTTCACAGGGCTTGCGCACAGCTAATGTGGGTCTTTTTGGTGGTCGGCTACAAAGAAATATGACGCGCCACCATGCGGCTGCGGCGATCGCCATGGCCGAACGGCGAACCGGCAAAACCAGGCCCTCCCGAGCTTCACCTTCACCAAATTGATCATCAACGCAGTACAAGGGTCTGATTTTATCACTTCTTCAAAAGAATGAGCCATCGGAGAGGGGTCTCACCGTGTGGATGCGACGGCGAAGAAGGTTGCACGGTGCGGGGGCTCGCCGGAGAAGAATGGTTGGAACTGAAGGTGGAGACTGGCTTCTGGAGTTGAGTGGAACCTTCGGCTTGGAAGGATTTCCTCTTTTCTCTAGTTTTGCCAGTGTTGGGGAAGACAGGGGAAAGAGCAGCAGAATGAGGCAACTGGGGAAGAAAGAGTGGCAACGGGCGACGCTTTTGTACGGTCGCGGAGTCGGTTTGGCGCGAGAGCAGTGAGGCAGTTCGACGGCTTCGCTGGCGTCCATGCGAGAGAACAGAGAGGGAGACGAAGGCGCGAGAGTTTGGCTGATGCGTGGGGGCGAGCTGGCAGCGAGGGGACACCTGGCAACTAGAGCCCACATGTCAGCGAGTGGAACCAGAGAACTCGGGGGAAGGCTCTGGATAGAACGTGGTTTCTCTACTGTTTTATGCAGTCATCTTGGTTTTTATTTTTCTGAAAATTTTTTTGTACGTCGGCAAGTTAAATATGGACATCCTGTAAAATTTTCAGGTTAAAACTCCCAGTAGAACGTTTATAAAAATTCTGACAATGGAGCTTCTCCATTTCTGCCATTTCGTATTTTCATTTAATTGAAGACCGAAATTAAGTCAAAATTTTACAAAACTTTTTATTAGAGTATTAAATGGTATTTTACAGCTTATATAAAATTTTAATATTTTATTTATTAATATTTTATTTTTAATAATTCTGACATTACTATTTTCCAATTTATTTCTTCCCTGTTTTCGAATTTTTAAAATTAAAAAATTAATCATTAAATTTTTGATATTTTTACAGGAGATAGGAACTGTGCTTCTTTCGTCAGGGTAAAAAATATTGACTCAGGATAGATTCTGAAAATTCTTCAAAATTCTTTTACCTTCAGCCCTGATTTTTCTTTTACAGGATTTCCTTTAATTAAATTGTATTTTAATTGATCTAGGTCTTCCACCACCTTAATCTGGATGTAGAGAGTCCTAAGATTTTTTTTATGACTTTTTTAAATTTTTGTTGACTTGGCATTTTTACTTTTGACTTTTACCATTTTACTATATCCTTTAAATCCAATTTCTTTTATTAAAGAATAGACAAAAGAATTTATGATAATTCCAAAAATTCAGAAACAATACATAAAATACTTTTAATTCACTTTTATTTATTTTATTAATTTTGAGGCTGTTACAAATCTACCCCCTTACAAAAATCTCGTCTATGAGATTTGGAGATGACTAAAAGAGATCGGGGAACTCTTGTCGAAGGTGATCTTCTCTTTTTCATGTAGCTTCATCTTCCGTATGATTACTCTATTGTACTTTTAACATCTTGTTGGTCTTGTTCCTCGTCTGGCGTTCTGCTTCCTCCAAAATGCGAATTGGATGCTCCCGATAGGATAGATCCGACTGAAGATCAATGCTTTCCAAATTGGCGAGGTCAGAGGGAACACGAAGACATTTCTTGAGTTGAGATACATGGAAGACGTTATGAACGTCAGATAGCTGAGGTTTCAATTCCAGCTTATATGCCATCTCACCCATTTTCTCGAGAATTTGATATGGTCCAATGAATCGAGGGGCTAACTTTCCACGGATTTGAAATCGACGAACTCCACGGAGAGGCGAGACTTTTAGATAGACATGATCGCCAACTTCAAAACTGAGTTCACGATGATGATTGTCGGCGTAACTCTTTTAACGAGACTGAGCTTCTTTAAGTCGGCTTCTGATCATATCTACTTGCTCTTGAGCTTCCTGAATAAGATCTGGGCCAAAAAATTTCCTTTCTCCAACTTCAGACCAGAAAAGAGGGGTTCAACATTTTCTTCCATAAAGCTCTTCAAAAGGTGATAGATTGAAAACTATTATTATAAGAGAATTCAGCAAAAGCCAAACTTTTCTCCCAATTAGAGCCATAGGATAACACACAGGCTCTTAACATGTCTTCCAAAATTTGATTGGTCCTTTCCGTTTGTCCATTTGTCTAAGGATGATAAGCCGTACTGAAGTTCAGCTTAGTACCCAGAAGACGTGCAAACTTTCCTAGAATCGAGAAGTAAACTGGGAACCTCGGTCAGAAACAATGGTCTTCGGGACACCATGAAGACGAACAATATTTTCCAGATATAATTCGGCGAGCTTATCTCCAGAATGAGTAGTCTTGACCGGAATAAAGTGAGCCACTTTAGTTAAGCGGTCAACGATTACCCATATGGAATCATGTCCCTTCCTGGTCGTTGGAAAACCAGTTATGAAGTCCATGCTGACATCTTCCCACTTACACTCCGGGATTTTCAAAGGTTGGAGAAGTCCAGCGGGATGTTGATGTTCGACTTTGAAACGCTGACATACATCGCAGATTGCGACATATGCTGCAATATCCTTTTTCAAACTGGGCCACCAATATTCCCGTCGGAGGTCTTGATACATCTTGTACTCCTAGGGTGAATTGAGAGGGGAGACTCATGGGCTCCTTTGAGGATCAAATCTTTCAATTCAGGATCATTAGGAACATAGATTCGATTTTCGAACATCAGCACTTCATCTGGACTTTCATGAAATTTGGATTCAATTCCTTGCTTCAACTCTTCACGAATTTTGATAATGGCTTCATCTTTGAGCTGAGCAGCTTTAATTTGGGACTTAAGGGTTGCTTGCACCTCTAGTGCGGCCAAATAACCTTTTTTGACAATTCCCAAATTAAGCTTTTGGAATTCTTTTATAAGATCTGATTGACCGGTAAAAGATGAAATAGAAAGACAATGAAGTTTTCAACTCAAAGCATCAGCTACGACATTAGCTTTACCAGGATGGTATTGAATGCTAAGGTCATAATCTTTTATCAACTCTAGCCATCTTCGTTGTCTTAGATTTAAATCAGGTTGGGTAAAGAAATATTTTAGACTCTTGCGATCTGTGAAAACACTGCATTTGTTTCCAATATGGTAATGACGCCAAATTTTGAGAGTGTGCACCACCATAGCTAATCCCAGATCATGAGTTGGATAATTGTGTTCATGGGGTCGTAACTGACGGGAGGCGTAAGCTATGACTTTTCTTTCTTGCATAAGAAAACACCCAAGCCCGCTTTGAGAAGCATCACAATAGACATCGAAGCTTTTATGGACATCGGGTAACACCAGCACGGGTGCTGTTGTTAACCTTTTCTTCAATTCCTGGTAGCTTTTTTCACATTCAGGTGTCCACTCAAATTTCTTTTCTTTCTTTAAGAGTTGGGTCAAAGGTCGGGCGATTTTGGATAAATTCTCGATAAAGCGGCAATAATATCCCACTAAACCAAGAAAACTTCGAATTTTAGGGACAGATTGAGGGGCTTCCCAGTCTAGAATAGCTTTGATTTTACTGGGGTCGACTGAGATACCACCTTTAGAAAGAACATGACAAAGGAAAGCAACTTCTTTCAAACCAAATTCACACTTTTCGACTTTGGCAAAAAGCTTATGCTCTCGAAGCTTCTCGAGCACCATACGCAAATGGTGCTCATGCTCTTCTTCGGATTTGGAATAGATAAGGATATCATCGATGAATACCACTACGAACTTATCCAAATACTCCATGAAAACTTTATTCATGAGGCACATGAAATTAGCAGGAGCATTTGTAAGTCCGAAGGACATTACGGTATATTCATATAACCCGTAACGAGTGGTAAATGCGGTCTTGGGAATATCTTCTGGTCTGATCTTCAATTGATAGTACCCATGTCTTAAATCAATCTTCGAAAAAATTTGAGCACCAGTCAATTGATCGAACAGATCATCGATACGAGGAAGAGGATATTTGTTCTTAATTGTGACATCATTCAAGGCGCGATAGTCTACGCACATGCGTATACCACCATCCTTTTTAGGCACAAAAAGAACTGGACTTCCCTAGGGAGAAGAGCTAGGTCGAATAAAGCTTTTTCTTAACTGCTCTTGGATTTGATTCTTTAGTTCGACTAACTCATCTGGGGGCATACGATAAGGACGCTTGGATATTGGCGCTGTTCCAGGAACAAGGTTTATGACAAACTCCATGTCTCTCTCTGGAGGCAGGCCTGGCAATTCATCTGGGAAAACATCGGGGAACTCGGAGACAATTGGAATTTGGCTAAGGTCTTTTGCTATGGCTGAACGAAGAGAAGATTGAGATTTTGAGGAACTTTGAATGCAGGAGAAATGAACTGAAATTCCTTGAGGGCTAACCAAATAAATGGATCGATTGGCACAGTCTATGCATCCTTTGTACTTAGACAACCAATCCATACCAAGAATTACTTCTAATCCTGAGGTCTCGATAAGGATAAGGTCAGCATGAAACATTACTCTATTTATTTCAATTCTAACCCTAGGACACATTTTAATTGAATTCATGATTGATCCAGGGGAATAGATTGTCTTTTTTGCGGAAAGAAGATCAATTTCTAAGTCATTTTGATCGGCAAATTTCTTAGAAATAAATGAGTGCGATGCTCCAGAATCAAACAGTACCAAAGTAGGTACTGAGTGCATAGGAAACATACCCAGTACCACATCCGGTGCTTCGCTTGCTTCTTCGGCGGTCACATGATGAAGATGACCACTGCTCGCACTTCGATTAGGAGCTGCAGATGGCCTGGAAACTTGAGAACTTCCAGCTCCTTGAGGTCGGCCTGAGGGTCGCTGAAGGGCTCCCTGCGACGACTGATGACTTGAAGCTTGACCTCTTTTTGGGCAGGCATTAGCATAATGCCCACGCTCTTTACAATGATAACATGTCACACCGGCCGCTTGGCTCTGAACTCCAGCAATCCTTCCTTTAATATTGCCCGAGGGATAGACAGGAGGCTGCTGAGGCCGAGAGACCTGAACTTGCCGCCTCTGCTGCTGCTGACGAGGCGGAGGAGGTCGAACATTGGTTGGCGGACCAACGCGCGGCCTCGACAAATTTGGAATGGCGGCTTTCCATAACGTCCCGTGAACTATGCTCGGCTATAATAGCCTTGTCCACGAGCGTTTGAAAGTCATAAAAGTCATGAATAGCCAAAAGATGCTTGATTTCATTATCTAGATTATCCCGGAAATGCTCAATCTTTCTGGCTTCGGAGGTAACCTCTGATGACGCATATCGAGCGAGATAATTAAAGCGATGAAGATACTCCATCACGGATAATTAAAGCGATGAAGATACTCCATCACGGACATCAAGGAATTCCTGCCTCTTTAGATTCACCATACTGGATGGAATATGCGTCTTCCGGAAGGCTTCCTTGAAGACGTCCCAAGTAATTTCCTGATCTTGGGGCCTGATTGCTTGAAAATTCTCCCACCATACTGCGGCTGCTCCCTGAAGCTGGTACGACGCATACAGAACTTTTTCATGATCATTGCACTGGGCAATGGTCAATTTACTTCTGATGGATCATAACCAATCATCAGCATCCAGAGGATCCGACGACGAAGAGAAGGTCGGGGGCCGAGTCTTCATGAATTCTCCCAACTTAGATTGGTGGGACGCTTCACCTATCCCATCCCTAGCACTTGCAGCACCAAGGTTGGTCATGTTCTGGACCAACTGTTGGAGCAACAGGGTATTAGTCTGGTGACCCTGCTCAATCATTACAAGTACTTGGGCCACGGTCGGTGGTCCCGGCAATTGCCCTTATGGAATTTCTTCTTGGACTTGTGGAGGCGGGGAATCTCGACGGCTTTGGCTCCGCGAAGAAGAACCTCTGGCTGCCATCAGATGGATGGGATTAGGCTGGGCCGGAGTGGCTGAAGTCACTCATTGAGGGTGAGTTTCTCGGGTTTCTTCACTCCCCAAAATCTCATTCGAAGACCTAGTGGCAGGCATCTGGAACAAGATTAACAATGAACTAACAGATAAGATCTATTTCAGGTTTAAATTCCGAATATTACCATTTGTTTTAGGAGCATGTTTCAATATTATTATTCACAAGTTGATTATTATTAGTAAGGATCACAACATCGTAAAAATATTAATTGAAGGTTAAATATTTACGAGTAGGAACCAAAAGCACACAAAACAATATTAAACGGAAACTTTATTTCAACTCATAATATTCACAACAAAACATGACATAACATTTATTCTTGACTACTCCTAACATAAGGAAAGGCAACAAAAGTTATTTCCTAACCCTACTCATTTCTGACCTTCATCTATTCCATTAACGGACTATTACTATCCCTCACTGACCTATGACTACTACTCTCTGCGACAGGAGGAGAGAAATTCTCCGACGACGACGCCTCCGTGGCCTCTCGAGGATGCCGCGAGGGAAAACTACGAGGATCCACCTGAATACTGGGAAACCTGGGGTGACTCCCTATAACCGACATCCTCGCCTGGCGATGCCTCGAGGGTACTCGAGTGTCGTTGGGCGCGGGTGTCTAAGGGGCTTGCCCGAGAACTGAAGGGGGTACAATGCCTCTGGCAACACAGGGGGCAATAGCATTCTCTAGAAATGTTATACGGCGTCGTGCCTCCCTGTATTCAGTTATTGCCTGTCGGCAATACTGATCAGAGGCATTTATGAATCCCACTAGGTTACATAATGTTGGGTTTAGTAACCCAGTGGTATCCATATAACAATTCTCCCCATCTGGCGGTCGGGATGGAATCCTCCTATATGCTACTGCCAGTTCGGGTAGGGTGTGGCGTAAACTGACAATAGCTGTATAGGCGGTTTCGTTGATAGCCATCATAAGGGAAGAATCGGAACCCTCGAAGGATAAGTCTCCTTTGCTGTCCTCAGCTCGGGCAGGGATGTCGACCCTGGCCATGTATTCCATGGAGACAGAACTAACTGCTGCGTGGAATACTATGTATCGTGGATTTTTAGGAATGTGGGCAAACTCCAGCAGATGAGCAAGAAATCCCATCATGTCGAATCTTCCATATGAGTGGATGTATAGCATGGGTGTATCCACCCACCTGCACATTTAGTAAGGAATTAGCACTCCTGATTAAATGTAAGACAGTAAAGCAATTTTTAGAAGAAAAGATTCTAGCAGAAATTTAAAAACAAAGGGTTATTATCAGGTATACACATAGCCAAAAAGAAAGTTTCATGCATATAAAGAATAGATAGGTAAGATGTCCTAACTCAATATTTTAATCTGTTTGGATCCTAATGTCAAGTTTTACGTTTTAATTACTCCCATTCTACCTAAGGTCTTCCTACAGTCAGCATGGCTCTGATACCAACTTGTAAGGCCCCCATTTTTGATAAAGAATACCAATAATGGGTACCATGTGCATAGAGTACTAGTCCCATGATCAGTAGCTAGTACGCACAAATACAAATTGATATCACAGTCGTACACAAGCTTTATTACACGACGGAAGCAAAGTTACATAATATTTTTACAATACCAAAAATGAAACTGCAGTGGATACAACTTCTTGTAGTATGCCTTTTTTTAAACCCATTGTCCCACAGGCAACTGACAAAGTAAAACCTTAGAAAAATTCATCGTTAAATTCCCCATATCTTGCATCAAGTATGAGTCGTTGGGGTAATCTGATTCTTCACCTAAAAACATCAACATAGGCAAGTTGAGTACTTACGTACTCACAAGACTTCTACAAATCCTATAATACATGCAGGTCATTTCAATGGAAAGGCTATTATGGTTAATTTGCAGAAAGCCAGTTTGAATGGTAAATACAGAATAGTAAATTGTAAAACATTTGCGTAAAAGCAGATTAGTTAAAATGACAGTATATAAGTGCGAGTAAATAAAAATTCGAACCTGGGTATAATGACCATATCAAAACCAGTTCTACTGACACACAGTAGTGTTCACCGACACACGGTAGAAACCAGATTTTATGAAAATAAACAAAACTGCTAACTATGTGATGACTTTACCAAGTGCCCAATACCGCGGGCGCGGCTAATCGATTAGTTTTACACTCTGCAGAGGTATACAACTTTCCCCACAAGACATGACTGACTCTTTGAGCAATCGATATTTGCAAACTTCCGTTGGTGTGCCGCAGAGAGTCATGTTATAACTGTTACATTATTTAATCCAGACTTTGCACCAAAGACGGTGATTTATAAACCCATTCTGTGGCGGAAGAACTCAGAGCATAGAAATGATGGAACTCCCACAAGATGGCGTACAACCGCTATATTGGTAGACGTTATTCCATGATCACCTCGGTGTGGACGTCCCGTCGAGCAATTCATTAAGAAACAACTCGTACTACTCCGGCCTTCCAAATGCAAAGCCAGTTTTAAATAACTTAATAAGTTAGAGCTGTCCATACCAGCACTTGTGGTTGTATGATAATTCTTGGCCTGAAAACAATCCATAATTCAGTCCTTAACTCGACACGGGCAATAATCTCTCCTACACTACGTGCAAAGACATGCACTCTCGGCTATTGCCAATAATTGCCCGCATCTAAACCATAGTTTTATTTTCATTTTACAACCAAAATACCAACCATAAGAAAGGTCATACCCATTTAAATGTCATATCCAACATTTTTAACTAGATCAAGATTTTATGTTCATTTGAGCATGGCTAAGCAATATACTATGTGTGAGTAACCCAAATTGACATCAAATAATGTCCAAGCTTATTCTACGGTTATCAAGGTTCACAATTTCATACTTATCAAAGAAGTTCTATGTAGCTACAGTACCATTTCCAATACTTGTAATATAGCAGACTTTAATAAAATAAAGTATGCAAGAAAACATTTATAAAGTCGGGATCAATATGATCAAAGGGTGCTTGCCTTGTTGATTCTCCTCGACGCCGAATTCTCGATCGGCGATTATATCGTATTCGCTTGGTTCTACACGTCAGATGGCAACACATAACAAATACCAAATTTCAATAGGGCCAAAAAGAAATCAGATTGAAATATTCAAATAAAATAACTTCACAATTCAGAAGTGGCTGCAAGCATTATTTGTTCTTATTTGCAATTTAAAAGATTTAATCTTCTTGAATCATTATTGCACCATTTTATCACATATTTAACAACTTATATTTTTCTTATAACAAACCCTAAGTATTTTTACATATTCAAGTTCCTGAGGTTACAAGGAGTCTAGAAAAATTTATTTTACTTAATTTGGTGGTCATTTGCAAAAATTCCATGTATGACATATTTCTACCTTTTTTTTAAATTTGAATACAAAATTTAAATGAAACTAAATTTTGAAATATTTTTGCATATTCTGAATCTACATGATTTTAGATGAATTTAGAAATTTATTTCATATAATTTGGTAGTTAGTTCAAAATATATTCAAGTTTGATTATTTAAGGCTTGTTAAAATGCAGAAAATCAGAAACATGCCGAAAATGGAAAGTATGTTTCATGGAAACGTGCTTTTCTTTTTGGGTCGCGACCGGCCGAGGCGCCGATAGCCGGTGCCTCAGATGATGGCCGTGCGCATGGCGCAAATGACATGCGGGCCAGTTGTTGGAGACGCGGCGATCGCTTGCGCACGCTGCGATCGACATGCGTGGTCCGCACGGATCGACACATCGCTGGCGCGAGCGATCGACCGACCGGGCCCATTAAGACAATGGCAAGAAGACGGCGCTTGGCGATGCGGTGCCGATACGGGCCGCTTGGCGATACCTAGAGCAGGGGACAAGGCTTGGCTCACGGCACAGATTAGCGCCGAGCGGCGGAATACGCTCCACCCTGAGCATCAACGCTCTCGTGCAAACTCAGGGATGGTCGCGCAATGCCTGAGGTGGTCGAAAGGGGTTCCACCGGCGGGCTGCGGCGGCGACCACGGCCGACCGTCGGCGCAGAGGAAGAAGGGTGCGGCGAGCTAAGGGAAGGGCAAGGCGAGCTTCACAGGGCTTGCACACAGCTAATGGGGGTCTTTTTGGTGGTCGGTTACAAAGAAATATGACGCGCCACCGTGCGGCTGTGACGGTCGCCATGGCCGAACGGAGAACCGGCGAAACCAGGCCCTCCCGAGCCTCACCTTCACCAAATTGATCATCAACGCAGTACAAGGGTCTGATTTTATCACTTCTTCAGAAGAATGAGCCATCGGAGATTGCACGGTGCGGGGGCTCTCCGGAGAAGAATGGCTGGAACCGAAGGTGGAGACTGGCTTCTGGAGTTGAGTGGAACCTTCGGCTTGGAAGAATCGGGGTGAAATTGAGTAGAGCGGCGAAACGACGGATTTCCTCTTTTCTCTGGTTTTGCCGGCGCTGGAGAACACGGGGGAAAGATCGGCGGAATGAGGCAACTAGGAAAGAAAGAGTGGTAGGCTGAGCCGACGGGTGACGCTTTTATACGGTCGCGGTGTCGGTTTGGCACGAGAGCAGCGAGGCGGTTTGACGGCTTCGCTGGCGTCGGCGCGAGAGAACTGTTAGACCCGTTCTGATGAACAGGAACCTCCATGTGATTACTGTGCCATTCCCTGGATCAGTAGCTAGCACTCACATGTTTACAACAATTGGAATCACAACCATACAACATATTATTTAAGTGGAAGCTATTATATAAAGAAAACTATACAACTCAGAGATATAGCAGCAAAAGAAGCAAAGTCTTGTAGTGTGCCCATCCGAAACCCGCAGGCAACTGACATGGCATAATCCCTAGAAAGATTCGATGAAGAAAATCCCGCAACCTGCGACGAAAAGAAACCTTCGAAGCTTCGCTAACTTCTCCACCTAAAAACAACATATAAGCAAGGGTGAGTACTTTCGTACTCCGCAAGACTTGAGCAAAGCCTATAATATATGCAGGCCATTTCAAAGGAGGCTACTACGGATAATTTGCATAAAGAAGAATTGATATTGAAAATCAAGTTATTTGCAAACGGAATTTGTAAAAGCATATTTGACTGATATGAAATAAGTAAAGCATAAGTATTACTCACAATCCTTCGCGAGCATCGAATAATCCAGAAATGGAATTCAACAATGTCGATCCTTTGACATGAAAGAAAAGCTGCTAAACAGGTTCCAAACCCAATTTTTGAAAATACCAAAGACTAACATTGGAATGACTTCACCAAGTGTCCTTGACCGTGGACACGGCTAATCGATTAGATTTACACTCTACAGAGGTGTACAGCTTTACCCACAAGGAATGATCAACCTCTTTTGCCAGATCAGTTAACACACTTCCTTTGGTGTGTCGGCAAGGAGATCATATAGAGCTATTACATTATTTAGACGTGGCTTTGAACCAGCCCGGGACATTTGACCCTCGCCATGGAAACAGAAACACTCACCCAAGTGGTGGATCCTTTTTTATCACACCCAACACCATGTTTCTATTCATGGCAAGGCGTACACCGTTGCATTGTTATGTAGAAACCCCTACAGACAGACCAAACTGGAATGCCTGTGCAATCTCCCGCCTTACTTAGATGCAAAGCCACACCTAAACAACTTAATAGGCTAAGACCCGCCCATACAAGCCCTCGTGGTTGTACGAAATCCTTGGATCTATAGCGTCCCATTGCTCGGTCCTTAATCCGACACGGGCGATACTCCACCCTATACTACGTGCAAATCCCTCTGCGCCTCCAGCTATTGCCAATAATCACCCGCATCAAAACCATAGTTTTATTTTGGGTTTTTAATCAAAATACCCATAACCAACAGCTTTAATTCCAACATTTTCCATTTCTCAAGAAACAATTTTTGATCTGATCATCAACTTCTTTAGTTCTAAAAGCATGGCTAAGCATGGATAAAATGTAATCGCATATACCCAAGGTAACGTTAAGTAATGTCTAAGCTTAATCTATGGTTATCAAGGTTCACATATTCATACTTATCACAGAAGTTTCATGAGACAACAGGTATAACTACCAGTACCGCAAAATAGCGAATTTACAGAAAGTAAACGCATGCATGAAACATTTTAATAAACACAATGCAAATTAAATACTGGGATCAAAATGTTCAAAAGGGGGGTGCTTGCCTTGCTTATTTATTGCTTACGATGAAGACGAAGCCACGACTGACGGAGGCAACGACGGAGGAAGGGACGTCGAATTCTACACGTCGATCAATCGGAAAATAGCAAATATCCAACTTTTATAAGGGAAAAAAGAAAATAGACAGAAAATCAAATAAAGATTCATTGGAGAAAACTGGGATGATTTAGGGTTTGGATCATATGATTTTTAAGATCCAATGATTTAGGTAAAAACACACTCGAATAATTAATGACTTAAGATGAACAACACAGGGTTTCTTCGGTAGATTGTCTATTCTTGACTTACGAATTCAAGAGGCTAGAATTATGAATTCTTGTTTTAATAACTTCGAATTATAGATGCTAAAATTATTTGGATTAAAAGAATTAAAACACTAGTTAAAAGGGTTATGCAAAACACACTTAATTCCTTAAGTGATTTGCATAAGAAGGGGTTTTGAATAAGATAGATCTGTTAGGCTAGGGTACTAGATTTATTTATGGTTTTTAAGATGGTTCTGGTGATACAAATATATTAACTACAAACTTCTTCATTAATACAAAGCTCACTTATTCATATTATAAGGTTCATTAAACATAATATTTAGGGTTATTTAACTAACACGATTTATGTGGAAAACATGATGAAATATGATTATTTCATCATAATAGTATAGTATATACTTTGGATTATGATTCTAAACAACTTTTATGAATTATAATGTTTAGCTGAAAAGCTAAACGCGTTGCTAAAAAGCTATCATGACACTAAAGTTTACGTTGAACGAAGTCGGCCAAAAAGGGCTACAACTATCCTTATCATATTAGGGTTTTGAATAAGCAAAAACTATATGAACCATAAGTTATTATTAAAACATTTTCTCATAACATAGCAGTACATATCCTAAACATCGTTTCTGATTTATTCTACATGGGATTTGTATTAGGATGAGGTATTCTATAGATTGATGAAAAAGCTTAAGTGTTTCTAAAATCCAGAAATTATAATACTCAAGGTTATTTCGCTATCAAGCTTTATATGTTAAGCATGACAAAGTAAGATTCTTTCTTCAGAATATGATAGTATTAACTTTGTACAGTATTTCTAAACTGATATTATATATTTTATTATAAAGACGAGTTATTTTATTTGCTATTGAAATAGCATAAATGACCACAAAGTTAATGTTATAGCAAGTCGGATTTCGATTACAGTTTGCGGCTACACCTTATAAGATTATTGATCCATTTTTTAGGCATTAGCAGGGGATGACACTAAGAGTGTTTTAAAGCAAGTTCCGCGATATATGACTTTTATCCGAGATGTTTTCCACATAAGAGATCATTAGGGTTTAATATGGACTTATTTCAAATTGCACAAACATAAGATATTTTTGCATAGACAGCAAGGGCACTATTTTTCAAGGTCATAGAATTTGATTTTGTCAAATTTGAAGGTCGCTTGTGAAAGTTATAACTATTTAAATTATACAAGTATCAAAACTTCGACTACTAACCATTTACTGTTTTCTATGATAAACTTAAGTATTTTTACACATATGAGATCCTTGTAATGCCAGGGATATAACAAAACTGGTTTGGTGATTATTTCAATTCATTTGATCTATATATTTACTATTTGACTTTCTATGCATATATATGTACATTTGTACTTAGGTTATTTCATATTTTTCAAGATAGTTCAATTCAAGTTCACTTATTAATTATTTTGGCAAATTTAGGTATCCTACTGTCACAATAATATTTAGAAATCAATTCTTACTTGTTTCCTTTTTCTTTTATTCAAGTTATGCTTATTTAGATTTCTAATGTATTGAATACAATCTTTAATAGAAAGTAATTCAAACATAGATGAAATATAAATATTTTTAGATATTTGAACTTCTGGAGTCCTAAGGATTTCATCAAAATTGGTCTCATTCAAATCTAAGCTTATTTACAGAATTTTTATACAAAGCATATCTTTTGGCCTTTTATTCAATTTTGAATTTCAAATTCATCAAATGATCATTTTCAAAATATTATTATATTTTATGAATCTAATAGATTTTACATGATTTTAGAAATTTATTTCATTCCATTTGGAGTTATAATGCAAAAGATATGGCTAATTGAATTAGCTCGGCTTTGCAAAATAAACCAAAAATAGAAAAATACGCTTTCTCTAAACCGGAAGCGTCTTTCTATTTTCATTGGTTTTTCTTTGAATTTCCTCACCCGACTGACATATTGGCCCACCGGCAAAGGGCAAGGTGAGGAGGCTCTAGGGCATTCGCCGCGGCGAAGGTGCATGAGCGGCCGTGAAGGCTCGAGGAGCATCAGGGGGCTATTGTGCACACGCCAGTGGGCTTTATTGCCGGCGGTGATGGCGGGAAGTATCTCACCACCGAGAGGGGCGGCGGCGCTAATGGCGCGCTGGCTGGGAGCAAGAACGAAGGCATGATAGTTTGAATGGGTAACGAATTTAGCATCAACGTATCACCTGGATTCCATTTTGGCAGTCGATTCGATCAGAGAGACACCGAGTTGGGCTACCCACACGCGCCGGCCGTGGGGAAGAAGGCGCGCACGGTGGTGGTGCGACACGAGTGATGATCACTGAAATGGACTGGAGGGATGAGTTCGGGAGGTTGCAGTGAGGCTCTAATCCAAAGGAATTGCAGAACTATTTACCGTGAGCCTAGTTCTTGAGGTTCTCCCTTTTGGGTTTCTTGCGGCCGAACGAAAAAAGCTTCGGCCTCAAGCTCTTGGCTCAGTGGATGGCTAAAGATGTGGGTTCAGATGAAGCACAAAAGAGTGAGGGAAGTCTCAATGGCGATGAAAGGGAGCTATTTATAGCCGAAGAATGTCGGCTTCTCCAGCATCTGAACGCATCTCAAGGTTGCGACTCAGTTCTTGTCACTGGCGATGAATTGACGCGGTTTGATCGGTGAGATTTGGCTAGAGTGAGGCATGAGACAGTCGGTGTAGAGCGACAAGGGTGAACGTGGCTGCTGATGAATTTGAGGGCGGGCGGATGCACTGAATTGGTGCTCAACAGACGAGACCGGCGACGCATGCGCGAGAGAGCTCGGTCAGCAGAGGGGAGAAAAGAGGGAGAAGGAAAAAGCGCTAGCAAGTCGGACCGGGGTCCACCGGCAGTGAGAGGGAGTTTTCCCGTTGCCGTGCCAGCGAACGAAAGCAGTTGAGGGCCCACCTGTCATTGGGAAGGAAAGAGATAAGGAGATAAGCTTGGTTCAGGAGCTCAGACATTGCATTAACTTGGCCAACAAATCACCGTATAATTTTGTGAAACTTTTTGACCGACCTCTCCTGGTAGTTCTTATCCCTCAGTAAAAATTTCGGACCAAAATATCCTATAATTAATTAATTAAAATTCTGACACTGTGCATCAGCCAAGATTTCTATTTCGGGTTTGTATTTATTTAAAGGTACACATTTTATTATTTATTTTTAAAACTTTTATGATGGGTTATACCCAGGTCAAGGATATCTCTGTAAAATTTTCAAGTCAAAATATTGGGCATTTATTTTATAAAAATTCAGACATGCTAATTTTCAGATTTTTGAAGCCTCAGTTTTTGAATTTTTTATAAAGTATAAATGAAATGATAAATTCCTGAAATGTTTACCAGAGATAAACTCTGAACTGAGGGTGTTATGGTAATTTCTATGGCTCCAGATAAGTTTCGAGTATTTTACATAAATTTTGACTTACACTATTTCTAGTCAAAAGAGGTGTCATTGATTTTATTTATTTATTTTTGTGTGCATAAAATTTTTACTTGTTGACTTTACTGACTTACCAGCATGGTTAGAGTTCCACGATGAATTTTCCAAGATTTTAATTTTACCTTTTTATCTTTTTACCATTATCCATTCTTTAATTCTATTTGTTGGATATTTCATTCAATACAAAAATCCGGAAAATACAAATAAATTCTAATATTGCCAGTAAAAATCAGAAATAATTATATTCAAATTCAAAATATTTAATTTTCTATTATTGAATATTTCGGGATGTTACAAGAACAGAGAGGGAGACGAAGGTACGAGAGTCTGGTTGACGCGTGGGGGTGAGCTAGCAGCGAGGGGGCACCTGGAAGCTGGGGCCCACATGTCAACGAGAGGAACCAGAGAACTCGGGGGAAGGCTCTGGACAGAACGGGGTTTCTCTACTGTTTTACACCGTCATTTAGGTTTTTATTTTTCTGAAAATTTTTACCTAAGTCAGCAAGGTAAATTTGGACATCCTGTAAAATTTTCAGGTTAAAAATCCCAGTAGAAATTGTATAACAATTCTGACAATGGAGCTTCTCCATTTCTGCCATTTCGGATTTTCATTTAATTGATGATAGAAATAAAGTCAAAACTTTATAAAACTTTTTATGAGAGTCTGAAATGGTATTTTACACCTTATGTAAAATTTTAAGATTTTATTTATTAATATTTTATTTTTAATAATTCTGACATTACTATTTTCCAATTATTTCTTCACTATTTTCGAATTTTTAAATTATAAAATTAATCAGTAAATTTTTATATTTTTCAGGAGATAGGAATCTGTCTTGATGTCACAGGGTAAAACTTTTGACTCATGATAGCTTCCTAGAAATGCTTCAAAATTCTTTTACCTTCTGCCCTGATTTTTGTTTTACAGGATTTGCTTTAATTAAATTGTATTTTAATTGATCTAGGTCTTCTACCACCTTAATCTGGCTGAAGAGAGCCTTAAGATTTTTGTTATGAATTTTGTAAATTTTCGTTGACTTGGCATTTTTACTTTTTACTTTTACCATTTTACTATATCCTTTAAATCCAATTTATTTTAATAAAGAAAAGCTAAAAGAATTTTGATAATTAAAGAAAATTCAAAAAATTCAGAAACAATACATAAAATACTTTTAGTTCACTTTTATTTATTTTATTAATTTTGAGGTTGTTATAAGTTCGTAGTCAGTAGACAGCACTGCATTAAAATGGGCATATTTCCCTCATACGGAGTCCAATTGAGGAGTTCTTGTGCTTTTTAGAAAGATAACGATGAGATCTTTCCAATGGATCTAGTTCTATCCTCGGATTCATTGCAGATCATTTGGAATTAGAGAAACAATGTGTTTTATTGCTGTTTCGGGCCTTGTAAGAGTGTGGAGGGTCCAACCCACGTTGTGTCCGCCCCCCTAGTCGCACACAACCCTAGTCGTCGCCTCCCTCTCATATATTCAGTAGCCGCCACCTTAGACACTTGGGTTTTGCTTAGATTACAACTAGACACTCTGTCAGTTTTTCGTCGTAAATCGGTTTGTAGAACCCCAACTCGTGTGCTTAATATTATTCGCAATTTCAGATTGCATCTTCTATGTTTTTGCTTGTGTTCTCGATTCGCATGCAGGGATAAGCCTCCTTGGCGAGGTCAACCGTGTTTGTGCGTGGTTGATAACCAAAGGAGCTGTGGTGTAGCGATTGCAGGGTTCAAATCAGTTCTCATTGGAAGCTGGATCGTCAACGTCGAGTTCGTCACCAATCGATTTAGTACTACCTACCAGCAGATCAGGCCACCATTTCCATCACCGAGGACCGAACAAAGGGGCCATAGGGAGAACGCCGCAGATTCTCCAGTTCAATGACAGGGGGGTCTGCACAGGTCCTTCCAAGTACAAGGGGTGATACCGATCATTCCTTGGCCAATTGGCGAGGGAGAGAGTGCCCATCACTGTTAAGAATTGGAGAAATGAAGTTAGAGTCGAGCAGAAGAATCAGCTATGGGACAAGGTTAAGGGCAAATGGATTATAGAAGAGGAAGATGAAAATAATGCTAGGCGGTACGCCTTGAAGAGGATGGGTGTGGCTCTGAGGCACTTTAGGGTCTTCATGCACGGTGAGTACGTGTTGATAGGTCGTACTCCATTCGAGAGGTATCCGTTCATGACTCCCGGTGTTTGGGAGGAGTTCACGAGGATGAAGAGTACGCCCAAGGTGGAGGAACTGAGATAGATGAACATTGGTACCCAGAGATAGAACACGCACGTGCACCACCTCGGTTCAGGCAACTATGAAGGGAAGAAGGTAAAGTGGGCACGACTAGCCGAGGAGTGCGTGAACTCCGAGACTGTGATGCCTTACTCGCACATATGTGAGGAGTGGGCACGTGATTGGGTATTAGCGAGGACAAAGAAAACTGCGGATGGGCAGCTCATAGTACCAAACCCCACTACCGTGCACGTTGTCTCCACCATCGTAAGACATCTAACTTAGTACATTGCAGTTGACCATTCGTGTTGTATTTCAGATCTAATTCGTACTCACTTCTTGCAGGAGGAGGTAAGCCAGCGGAAAGACCAGGGGACCTTTCTGAGCCAAGGGTCGAAGGACATCCTGTCCTCTACGATCAGGAAGTTCGACCATAAGGGCTAGGTGCTTGCCGCAGGGGCGGGGCATACAAAGAAGTCCTACTTCCAAAATGACGCTGCGAGTGCCAGATCAAGATCATAGGTGGCACGTGCGGAGCACCTCAAGGACACGCTCAGGGAGCAGCTGAGGGAGGAGATCAAGGAGGAGATGATGACACGTGAGGAGTGCCTGAGAGCAGAGATGATAGCGTTGACCTCCCAGAGTCAGAATCAGATGCCCTTGCCTGTCATAGAGAAGCCTGTGCCCTGACCCAACAGCTGCGGTTCCAAAAATGATTAGTCTGGTCCCCAGCTGAAGGTAATAAATAATTTTTCCTGACTTAAAGGTACAAGGGTAGCTCCCACAATGTTTTCTCTCAATTTGCGCACTTCTTGCAGGCACCTACCATGTGCCAGCTCACCCTAACGGAGGATGGATTTCCCGTGGAGGCTGCACGCGGGGTTGTATTTCCTTGCAAGGAGACTGACATGGTGCATGGTCAACCTTTGGGGAAGGGCGACATGAGGGTGCAGGTGGACTACGTCCACGAAGCCTTCTTATCACATGTGCTCGAGTTCCCCCTAACGAAAATATCACCACTCTCAGGCAAGCACGGATGTTGTTCATCATGTAGCCCACAACGGGCGTCGTACTGGTCAATGTAAAAATCCCTTGTGTCTTCTCTACCATTCTAGTAGTACTGCAACAAGTTACATATGTGCGTGCTTCGTAGGTTCCTACCGTACCTGCTCCTGCTCCTGCTCTTGCTCTCACCACCGTGATGAGTCATGCGCAGCGCACAGATCTTGTGCATAAAAGGACTAGCACGACAGCCACAGAACCACTGGAGGCCTCAGAGACTCCTTCTGCTAAGAAGGCAAAGCTCATAGAGGCCACAGCACCCCCTAAGGTACATGAAAAGCCCACTGCCCTGACCTCGGAGACTCCTTCTGCCTAGAAAGGAAAGTTGGCACAGGCCACAAACACCCCTTATAATTTTAAGAGCTACATACATGGACAATCCCTTTTGCCTCCCAACAAATTGAATCATCTAGACAAGTGGACTCGACAGCTCCATGGATGGTACATTGACAAATTGAAAGAGGTCAAGCGGCGTATCGATTTCAATGTGAGGTACATAAAGGGACATTTGCACCGCGATGACCATGGGACATTCCCAGTCAGTTTTAAGGATCTGTTCCGTTTGTACCAACTGATAGCCATCGACATTTCCACTGTACGATCCTGGATACTGTATCGCACCATACAACATGAGCTTATGACTTCTATAGGATTTCACATTATATTTTTTAACATTCAATATGAGTTACAGGGCAATGAGGCAGCGAGTCGTGACGAATCGACAACTAGTTGGGTTCGTCGACCCTGAGGTTGTGTCCGCGACCATGGCTAGGCTTCATCTGGAGTTCGTTTTCGGCTACATCAAAGTGGCATTGAGAGCTGATTCGAAGAAGGACTTCGTTCTATTCCCGTACCACGAGGAGTAAGTACTACTTTACCCTTCAACTACTTGTACGCACTTAAACCATATGTGAACTTATTTCCTTCACTGCATACCATTTAATAAGCAACCATTGGGTTCTACTCGTGCTCATTCTGAGTGACAACAAAGTCTACACTTTTAACTCGATTGAGAAGAGACCGATGGCCTACGCGATCAAGCCTGCTTTGGAGAAGTGCACTACTCTTACCTAACACTTTCTGTATTTAACTACATTCATTTTTTTTAAATCAAAGGCATCTCTCCTATGTATATAGGGGTTTCTCGGACTACGTTGCTGAAGGAGGGACACATGATGACAAAAAGGGCTCCAAACTAGAGTATGTGCGCTTTAAGGTACAAGTGCCTACCGTAAATAGGATTAATATTTTCTGATATCTATTCTTCGTCTCGTAATTTCTTTTTCTTTCTTCATAGTGTCATCAATAAGGCAGTGATGACCTCTGTAGCTTCTACGTCATGCAGCACATACTGATCGTGCTCGACAGCTCAACCTTTTCCCTAAGGTATATGTACATGCATAATAATACACTTAGCATATCAATATCCCCAGAAGAGCTTAGAAAGCTCTATACTCACAAGTTATGGGACCACTTATGCCAGTGGTACTAGAGGGAAGTTATCTCGGAGGAGGGTAGGTTTAGAGATCCTGAAAGCTCCTACTAGTCCATATGTGAACAATATTACATATGTGAATGCGATTGCATGTGTACTAACTATTAAGCATGTTTGACTTCTATTTTGTGAAAAAATGTGATATGTGTTGTAATAAAGTGTTTGTGGTGAATGTGATATGTACATAATGTGTGTAATTTATAATGTGTGAATATAATATGTGCATACTGTGTGAAATATGTGTTGATTTAGGAGTGTGAATTAGAAAATGGCACACCCCCTCATCTCTATTAGTTCTCAAAAAGGAAGCGATAAAGATGAGGGGGTCATCTCTATGGTTCTTTGTAAGAAGCGATAGAGATAACGCCCTTATCTCTATCGGTTCTTATAAAGAAGTGATAGAGATGAGGCAGTCATCTCTATCGCTTCCTTCTCAGAACCGATACAGATGATGTTGTCATCTCTATCGCTTCTTCCAAAGAAACGATAGAGATGAGCCCTCATCTCTATCGCTTCTTCCAAAGAAACGATAGAGATGAGCCCTCATCTCTATCGGTTTCTTATGAGAACCGATAGAGATGAGGAGGTCATCTCTATCGCTTCTTCCCCCTCATCATAATCGGGCAAGAACCGACTATAATAGCGACGTCTCATCACTGTCTAATAACTTTATGTCGCCATCATAAATGAATGTGATTACAAGAACCGATTGTGATGACAAGAACCGATTGTGATGTATATTTCTGTAGTAGTGTTATGCGGCACTAGCGACGGTGGCGATCGAAGTTGGGGAAGAAGGTGTAGGGCCGACACTATACTGCACGAATCATCAAATTGGTTGAGGGGTATTGCAGAAGAACTAGAGTGGCATAAAGTGACATGAGTACGTGTTGAGCAGTTAGCTCGCGGATTAGGGTGTGGACTACAGCAGAGCACAATGGTGGTCTACAATAGCGCACAGTGGAGTGCACGCACCGGTGTTGAGGATGACAGTGGCGTTTCACGTAGCTTAGTGGAGGATATGGCCTGCGACAAGGTAAAAAGGAGGCGGTGTGTAACATCCCGAAAAATGCAATAATATAAAAATTTATATTTTGAATTTGAATATATTTATTTCTGATTTTTCCTGACATGATTGGAATTTATTTGGATTTCTTTGGATTTTCGTATTGAATGAAAAAAATCAAACAACTAGAATTAAAGAATGGATAATGGTAACAAGATAAAATGTAAAATTAAAAATTTGGAAAAATTACCATGGAACCCTAACCATACTGGTAAGTCAGTAAAATCAACAAGTAAAATTTTATGCACAGAAAAGTGGGTAAATAAAATGAATGACACGTCTTTTGACTAGAAACAGTAAAAGCCAGAATTAATGAAAAATATTCGAAGTTTATCTCGAACCATAAAAATTACCAAAACACTCCCAAGGTAAAACCTATCTCTGGTAAAAATCTCAGGAAATTATCATGTAATTTAGACCTTGTAAAAATTCCAAAACTGAGGCTTTAAAAATCTGGAAATTGTCATGTCAGAATTTTTATAAAATAAATACCAAATATTTTGACTTGGAAATTTTACAGAGACATCCTTGATCTATATATAACCCCTCATAAAAGTTGAAAAATAAATAATAAGGTTTAGACCTTTAAAGAAATAAAAATCCGAAATGAAAATTTTGGCTGATGTACAGTGTCAGAATTTTTATAATTCAATCATGCGGTATTTTAGTCTCAAATTTTTACTTAAGGTTAGAAACTACTAGGAGAGCTTGGTAAAAAAGTTTCGTAATTTTTCCGTTTGATCTTATGGCCATTTTAATGCCCACATGGAGCTGTCCCGGCCATGCTTATCACTTTGATTCACCTTCACTCAATGACAAGTGGGCCAGCCCCTTTACCGTAAGCAATTGCTGGCAGGGGTGGGGAAAACGTCTCTCTCACTGCCGGTGGACCCCGGACCCACCCGTCAGTCCCTGATTTCGCTGCCTCCTCTCTTCTTCTCTCTCGCATCCGAAGCTTTCGCCCCTTCTCCCGATTCTTGCCGCCTCTGCGCAATTCGCGCCACCCCGAGCAACCCAGCGCAGACACGTTCATCCTTGGAATTCCTGCGCCATACCCGGTCAGCTCCGTGTCAATTCTTGCTGGAGAGACCTCGTGCTCCACTTCATTGCGCAGGCGCCAAAATTCGCCGCAACTCCCTACTCTGTTCAAATCCTGTGAAGCACTTTTCTCCGGCTATAAATACCATATGGATGTCACCTTGAAGCCCCCTTCTCCTTCATTCACTCCCAGAACCGAACAATCAAGCCGAGACCACCATTCTTCGCCATTTTTGGCTGGAACCCGAAAAGAGGGGGAAAATCATATTGAGCTCAACCGTGAGTATTTTTGCCAAATTGATTGCTTCTAAAGCTTCCTCATGATCTAGTGAACTCGTCCCATTCGTTCATTTCTATCCTTCTTGCCCGCAACACCGCCACACCCTTTGCCTTTCTTCCCCGGCTCTGGCGTCCGGTGGCAGCCCAGCCCGTCGCTTCTCCGAGCGAATCAACTACAAAAATGGTACCCCGGCGTCGCATGGATGCTTAAAACGTTACCGATTCGGCCGGGGAAACACTGCTCTTCTTCTCCGGCGAGGTTCACCTTCTTCCGCCGCATGCCGCCGGTGGCAGCCCTCTACGGCCGTCCCCGTCGGTGAGCGACCCCACCCCCGTGTGCGTGATGTCCCACTGGTGCTCTCAGTGCCCTCGGCCGAACCCCTCCGCCGCTCCCTCGCCGCCGGCGAGCAGCCCTAGCCACGCCCCTGCTTCTGTCTCACTGGACCGCGGGCCCCCTCTGTCAGCCGAACGAGTCATTCTCAGTTCAAAAGGGTAAAGGTGCTTTCGGTTCTCTGAAAACGTATTTTTCATTTTTCAGTTTATTTCAATACCCGAATGGATTCAAATGCCTGTAACTTTTGCATTATAGCTCCAATTTGGGTGAAATCAATTTCTATATTCATGTAAAATCAAGTAGTTTCACAATATGTAATAACATTTTGAAAATATTCACTGGATAAATTTGAAATTCAAATTTAAAGAAAAGGCTTAAAGAAGTGCTTCATATTAAAATGTTGTAAACAAATTTTAGGTGGAATGAAACTAATTTTAGTAAAATTCTCATGCTTCCAGGAGTTCAAATATATAAAAATATTTAATTTTCATTAAAGTTTGAACTACTTTCTATTAAAGGTTGTATTCAATGCATTAGAAATTCAAATAAGCATAATTTGAATAAAGAAAATAAAGGATAAGTAAAATTTAGTTTCTGAATACTATTATGACAGTAGGATACCTGAATTTGCCAAAATAATTAAGAAAGAAACTTGATTTGAACTATCTTTAACAATATGAAATAATCTAAATATAAAATGTATATGTACATGCATATAGAATCAAATAGTCAATACAGAGATCAAATGAATTCAAATAATCACCAAATAAGTTTTGTTGTACTCCTAACATTGCAAGGATCTCAGATATAAAATAATATTTAAAGTTTACTACATAAAACAGTAAATGTTTAATAGCCAAAGTATAAATACTTGTAAAATAGGAACAGTTCTAACTTCCAAAAATAAACTCTGAATTTGACAAAACCAAATCCTGTAGCTCTAAAAAATAGTACCCTTGCTGATTAGATGAAAATATCTTATGTTTGTGCTAGGTTGAAATAAAATAATGTTAGACCCTAATGATCGCTTATAGGAAAAACACTTCGGATAGAAGCCAAATATCACAGAACTAATTTTAAAATGTTATTAGAGTCATAACCTGTCAATTCCTAAAAAATGAGTAGATTATCCTAGGCGGTGTAGTCGCAATCTTATATCAAAAACTGAATCCTTAACGAGTAGTAATTGAATCACTCAAGCTTTTTCATCGACCTGTAGAACCTCTCGTCTAAATCCAAATATTATAGAAATCAGTTTAGAAATGATATTTAGGATTGGTCTACCATATTCCGGAAAAATATTTCATTTACAACTTTCGTTTCAATTAAATCTTGCTAGCTGAATACCCCTAAAAAGTATGATTGTTACAACCTTTAATATTACATAAGCGTTTTCAGCTATGAAAATAATGTCTCGTCTAAACACCAAAATGTATGAAATCAGCCTAGATATGTTCTTCAAAGTATATGCTATCTAATTCCAAAGAAATAATCTTATTTCGTTATGTTTTGCATATAAACTCTAGTAGTCGAATAACCCCAAGTTTTATGTTTGGTGAACCTTACCATAATAAGATTAAGTGAACCTTGTAATAAGGAATTTGTAGTTAATAAATTTGTATCACCAGAACCTTCTTAAAAATCATAAATAAATATAATTAGCTAGCTACCAGTTAAAACCTTTCATATGCAAAATCTTAAGGCTAAGTGCTATTAGCGTAACCTTAACTAGTGTTTTAATTCTTCTAATCTAAATAATTTTAGCATCTATAATTCGAAATCGTAAATTCTTGAATTCGTAAATCAAGATTAGATAATCTGTTAAAGAAACTCTGTTTTGTTTGTCATAAAGCCATTAAGTTTAATAATAAAGTAATTACTTAAATAATTCGAACTCTAAAGTGTTTCATTTTCTGCAATGAATCTTTATTTGATTTTCTGTCTGTTGTCTTTTTGCCCTTATTGAAGTTTATTATTTGCTATATTTTCCGATCGATCGACGTGTAGAATTCGACGTCCCTTCCTCTGTCGTTGCCTCCGTCAGCCGTGATCGCGTCTTCGTCGTAAACGATATATAAGCAAAGCAAGCACCCTCCTTTGACCATCTTGATCCCAGAATTTAATTTGCATTGTTTATTAAAATGTTTTATGCATACGTTTACTTTCTGTAAATTGCTATTTTGTGGTACTGGTAGTTATACCTGTTGTCTCATGAAACTTCCTTGATAAGTATGAATATGTGAACCTTGATAACCATAGATTAAGCTTAGACGATTACTTAATATCGCCATGGGTATATACGATTACTTTTATCCATGCTTAGCCATGCTTTTAGATCAAATGAGGATGATGATCAGATCAAAATGTGTTTCTTGAGAAATGGAAATTTTTGTCATTGTAGCTGTTGGATATGGGTATTTTGATTAAAAACCCAAAATAAAACTATGGTTTCGATGCGGGTGATTATTGGCAATAGCCAGAGGTGTAGAGGGATTTGCACGTAGTGTAGGGTGGAGTATCGCCCGTGTCAGATTAAGGACCGAACTTAGTGTTGTATGATCCAAGATAATCCGTACAACCACAAGTGTTGTTATGGGGCTTCCTTAAACCAATTAAGTTATCTAGTTTAACTTTGCACATTGGTAGGCTGAAGTAGTACGGGCTTTCCTTTCGGGGTTTGCTCTATGGGGTGCCCACACCGAGGTGTTGGGAACAACACTTACCAATATAACGGTGTACGCCACGTCTATGGGAAGTTCCAACATTCCTATGCTCTGAGTTCTTCCAGCATAGCGTGGGTTTTATCGTTCTGGTGCTGGTGCAAAGTTAAATTAGATAATGTAAAGGTTTTCGTCATGAACATTCTGGCCACACGCCAAAGGTGCGTGAAAAATGCGGTAAAAAGAAAAGGTCATGACTTGTGGGTAAAGTTGTACACCTCTGCAGAGTGTAAATCTAATCGATTAGCCGTCCCCTCGGTCATGGGAAACTTGGTGAACTTGCACTAGTTAAATGTTTAATTTTCTAAAATGGCTTGTGGATTGGAACTTGTTTAACAGCTTTTGTTTCATGTCAAAGGATCGACATTGATAGATTCCATTTCTGGATTATTCGATATTCACGATGGGTTGTGAATATTACATATGCTTTACTTATTTCATATCAGTCACTTATGCTTTTACAAATTCCGTTTGCAAATAACTTGTTTTACAATGTCAATTCTGCTTTATGCAAATTAACTGTAGTAGCCTCCTTTGAAATGGCCTGCATATATTATAGGCTTGCTCAAGTCTTGCGGAGTACGAAAGTACTCACCCTTGTTTATATGTGGTTTTTAGGTGGATAAGTCAGCGAAGATCCGAAGGTTTTCTTTCGTGGCAAGTTGCGGGTTTTTCTCCGTCGTGATTTTTCTAGGTTTATGCCTTATCGGTTGCCTGCGGGTGTTGGATGGGCACACTACAAGACTTTGCTTCTTTAGCTGCTTTATCTCTGATTAGTAAGAGTTTTCTTTATGTAATAGCTTTCGCTTAATAATTTATTTGTTGTATGGTTGTGATTCCAATTGGTGTATGTGCGTACTAGCTACTGATCATGGGACTAGTACGGAATGCATATTAGATTTCTATTTTTGCAAGTTTGCGAAAATAGGGGTCGTTACACGGTGAGCTTGGAAAAGGAGAATGACATGCTTGGCTTGGCCTTAAATGACGATACGAAGATGCTACACTTGTCGTTTCCTCACAGTTGCTCAGGAGATATCACATATAGGACATGCGGCAATGCCTTCTGATGGATGCCGAGCTTGGCTTTGGAGGTAGGCATCACATGCTATCTTGGCACGCATGACAGGTCCAAATCGGTGGGAGACGAAGTCAAAACCCGGGGATGATATAGTAGCACGAGAGCTCTCCCATGGTAGGCATGTATGCATGCACCACGACAACTGGTGAGTGGGCCCCTGGTGTTAGCAAGCGTAGGGAGAGGGAGAGTTGAGGAGGTGGATTCAACGGAGGCGCTTCCACTGTGGAGAAAGCCGAAAAGGGCAAACCGAAACAGCGATGAGCTAGCCTGACTGAAGGGAATTCGGCCCAGTAGTGCAAATTGATTGTAAATCACATTCCTGATTGATTTAAACATAGAATAGTAGTTTGAATTTTTAAAATTAGCAAACTAACTCTGAAAATTATGAAAATTTTGGAGAGTCTTCTGAGATTTTTATAACCCAAAAAATTATTTATAGCTCTGGAAAAGTTTTAAATAGTTTTCTTAAATGTTGAAATTATTGGAAAAAGCAAGAAAATGCATAAAAGAGATTTTTGGGCCAAGTAAAATCTTCTTTTTTCCCTTTTCCGAAATTTGGGTAAAACCCAATTTCAAACAACAATGTCATTCTTACTGGTGATAGCAAATGTTTCTTTCTTTCAACTACAACATCGACCTGTGTTCAATTTTGAAATCTTCCTTCAAAGAATAATGAATACAAAAAATACACGAACATGTGACAGCATAAAGCAAGATGACACAACTTTCCTCTCCAATTTCCTCGTATATATATACTTCATCAAATCATCCACTTCATTCCATCTTATTCATTAATCGACGCATAAAACATGTAACTGTGAGGTAATTATTAGAAACCATTCAGGGAAAAAATCACCATACACCGAACAATACAGACTACAAACAAGTATAATCGATCAAACACAAGCATCTGATTTCTATTACTTCTACTTATGAGATCTCTGAATAGAAATAATCTATTATCGTTCGAACCGCGATCGGGATCCTCACCCAGTGAGAGCCGCCATCGTGCCATGCTAAGCTCCCAAACATGTAGCTGCCTTGCAGCTTGCGGGTGGCCTTAAAAGTAACCTTGAAACTTCGCGTCTTGTTCTCTTTATCGAAGAACAGAAGTGATGGCTCCACTAACATCTCCACTCCAGGAGGTGACTGAAAGAAAGCTTTGTAAACTGCATCTGCTTGCCCTACATTTGTCACTGTCCTCCACACGCTTGTCGACGTTTTCAGATTTGGAATGGCAATTGATGGAAGGTTCAGATCATACGGGGCTTCGCAACCAATATCCGAAATATTAAAACCACAGCTAAAGAATTTCATGTAATCTTTTGGATCAACATCATATGCTAGACCCGGATCAGCTGCTTTGTTAGGATCAATGAAGCCACCACCGTAATCGAAAGGATCTGCAATCTTCTGAGGCTTCCCGTCGGCCAGTATCGGTAAGCCGTTGCTGTTAGTTGAAGCTGATCCATGTTGAAAGACTCAAATGTCAGTAGGGTGCAGTGTGAAATTACAACTTGTTGGGAGTTTGGAAATGCGTGCGTAGTACCTGTAGTTACTAATGCTGACTTGATAATGGCAGGAGACCAGTCTGGATGGAGCGCTTTCAGCAATGCTGCTACACCGGACACATGAGGACACGCCATTGACGTTCCAGAATCGAACATATATGAATTTCGCACTGCCGCCAAAATGTTAGATCCAGGTGCTGCAATATCAGGCTGTTGAAAAACATGTCATCTCCAAGAGCAAGAACAAAATATAGGTGAAATTCTAAATATGTATAGACAACCGATAGAAAACTCTGCCTTAATTGTAAGTGTGATGATGCAGTTGATCAAATATTGCATGCATGTACCTTGAGGAATTGGGGGAAAAGTGGGCTGGGCCCTCTTGAGGAAAATGTCGAGATTCTTGGAGCAAGTACTTCGCTTCCAATCCATGTACTAGCCGGAGCCACCTTAGCTACTGACGTAGTGTTTCCATTACTGTTAAGCACAAATGATTAATCTATGATGTGGTTTGCATAATTATCTTCGGAGTACAATATATTCAAGAAGCAAAAGGTTGATTCGTGAGAAGAATAATGTATGCAGTTATTAACGTTGCATAATACATTTCAAATAGAGGAGACATGCTTAGCTTTACCTTGCTGTCCTAATGTATGCAGTTATTCTATCAGCCACCTCGAAATCTACTACAACACATGCCATGGTATTACAATCTCCAAGAAGTTGGATATCATCAGGATTATACGTTGCGAAAATGAGCCCTCTTGCAGTTGCATTCTTTGCAGCTGTTATAGCACCCCCCAGTTCTTGCAATTGCCAAGTATTCTTCACACGAGCCGGAGCATAGCAGAACACAATCTTCCCAGCAACATCAGTGTAATTCAGAGAACGTTGGTCACAACTACATGGTCACATGCACATGCTGTCAGACACATTAATTCAGCCCAAACTAGCATTGTGTAGGACAGAGTGAAGGAAGAGAAGGATAGTAGATATAGATAATAAGGATGCGAACTTCACCTGACTCCTATAACTGGGTACAACTCAAACCAGTGGTCTTTATCCTTTCTCTCATAGACCAAAGATTGACCCTGAAAGATCAACAAGAAATATTCAGTGGAGTGGCACAAGTCGCTGGTGTTTCTAGTGTAGTAGAGATGCACAACACGTGTGAGATGTAAGAGCAGAAATTAATTAAAATAAAAAGGGAAGAAGACGATGTAACATACCACTAACTTCTCATTGTTGCCAAGGGTGAGAAGGGTTGGGAAAGCACGATCGATTGTGGCTGATGCTACTGTTATAACCCATGGGGACGCGTTAAAAACTGTCCTAGGAGCAGGGCCGTTGTTTCCTGCTGAGAAGATAACCGTTATGCCATTCGCCACAGCGTGTAGAGCTTCGGGGTACTCAGCGCTTGGGCCACCAATTGATATCGAGAGTATATCAACTCCATCATGTATCGCATCATCAATCGCCTTCGTGACAGCTGCAGAATCGCATGCAGCACCGTTCCAGCATGCCTTGTAGACAGCGATACGGGCACGAGGAGCGCCTCCTCTGGCGTAACCGCCTGCAAGCCCATGGAAGCTCGCGTTTGGCACCAGGACGCCAGCCGCAGTCGATGCTGTGTGCGTTCCATGGCCATCGTAATCCCTGGCAGATTTGTACTCTTGCTCAAAGACATTTGGGTCGAGATGATCTGTGTAGTATCGAGCTCCGATGATCTTCCGGCTGCAATTGTTCGAATCGAATGCTTGGCCCGCTTGGCAAACTCCTTTCCACCGGGATGTTACGGGTCCAAAGCCTTCATCGTTGAAGCTCTGAGATTCTGGCCAGATACCTGTATCAACTATCCCGATGATGACATCGCCTCCGTGTTTAGCGTCATGGAGTAAACCAGTTGGCTGGTTGTAGTCACTACGCCAAAACCTGCAATAGGTGACGGTCTATTTGTGGCGGTTTTTTTCGAACCGCCACAAAGATAATTATCAGTGGCGGTTCAATTTCATAAATGGCGGGAAAAATATCAGTGGCGGTTCGAGGGTAGAACCGCCACTGATAACAAATACATTATCAGTGGCGGTTGGAGGCTAGAACCGTCACTGATAACTAGGTTATCAGTGGCGGTGCTATCCTCCAACCGCCACTGATTTATTGGATTATCCGTGGCGGTTCTATCCTCGAACCGCCATCGATAATGATTATCGATGGCGGTTCGAGGATAGAACCGCCACGGATATGTTATTAGTGGCGGTTCTAGTTAAAAACCGCCACTGATAATATTGCCTATAAATAGGTGGTCAGTAGCAGCACTGGTCTTCTTCCTCCCGAGAGCAAACCAAAACTTCTAAATTTCAGATTTCGTTTTCTCCAATTCTTGTGCTTGTACTTCCTCTAGTTGTTCCTTGGTGAGTTATTTTTTCTCCTCTCTTGATTTGTGTTAATCTTGTTGCAATTTAATTTTTAAACCAAGTTTAATTAGGGTTTATATGTAGATGAGATGAAAAGTTTAGATTTTGTTTATTTTTATTTAGGTACCATTTTGTAGTTGATGAATTTATTTCCTAGCTAGGTTCATTAGATGATGTTGTGTTCCTTTTATAGATGATGAATTATGATTAAGCATATATTTAATATTAATTGCATTTTAAGTTAATTTGATACATGATGAATTTATTATCTAGCTCCTTTAGATGATAAGTAATTAGATTGGTTTTTTAATTACTATTAATTGGGTTCTATTAGTGTACGGACATGTACATCTTGCATATATATGAATTTATTATCTAGCTCCTTTAGATGATAAGTTATTAGATTAGTTTTTTAATTACTATTAATTTGGTTCCATTAGTGTACTAACATATACATCTTGCATATAATAAATTTATTTAATTAAGATTATTGGGTATTAATATAAATGAAATTTTAGTTAATTTGGTAGGTGGGTGCTCATCATTTTAGATGATGAATTTATTATCTAGCTTCTTTACAGAAAAGTATTGATTAGTTTTTAATTACTATTAATTTGGTTCCATTAGTGTGGACATATATTAAATTTATTTAATTAAGATTATTGGATATTGATATACATGAAATTTAAGCTAATTTGGTAGGTGGATGCTCATCATTTTTAGATGATGAATTTATTATCTAGCTCATTTAGATGATAAGTAATTAGATTAGTTTTAATCAATTTTTATATGTTAATTAATTTTAGATGGACCGAGATGGATGTACAATGCGAACTGCATACTGTAGAGATTACATCGACGGGTATCTGCTTTTCTAAGAGCACTGAGGAGAACAAATTGCATAAGAAGACGGAGTACATACATTGTCCATGCATTGATTGCAAGAATGAGAAAATGTTTTCGGACAAAGAGCACATCCACTTGCACTTGATTCAAGAGGTTTTGTACTTGGCTATACACGTTGGACAAGTCACGGTGAAGAGGAAAACATACATGAAGGTGATAACGTATTGGATGATGGAGAAGGCATTATGGCGGTGACATCGCTTATGGATCGATGAGGATAGGTTGGACATTGATGACGATAATAATCTTGCTCGATGTTGCGCGATGCGAGAGGGAACTACACTAGTCGAGAGAGTTTAATCAATTCAAGGGTTTGTTGGGCGACTCGGACACACCTTTGTTCCCGGTTGCAAGGAGGAATACACAAAGTTGCACACCGTGCTTTCACTTCTAAAATTGAAGGCAAGCAATGGTTGGTCCGATAAAAGTTTCACGGCGCTATTACATCTCTTAGCGGACATACTTCCGGATGGAAACGTATTGCCGATAACCACTTATTTAGCTAAGAAGGTTGTATGTCCATTGGGATTGGAAGTAGAAAGAATACATGCATGTCCAAACGATTGTATACTCTATCGCAAAGAGTATACTGAGACATGCATGTATGTCCGTGTGCAAATCATCGCGATACAAGCGTAAAGACCATGACAATGAGGGCACCGTGGTGAAGAAAGGAGCTCCGCTAAAGTGGTGTGGTATTTACGGTAATACCTCGGTTGAAGCGCTTATTTGGAAACAAAAGCATGCCCAATCGATGCGATGGCACTTTCAAGAGCGTAAAAGGATGGAAAGTCGAGACACCTGCGATTCTCGCCAAAGGAGAACCATCGATAGGCTCTTTAGGATGGACTTCGGAATGAACCGAGGAATGTAAGGTTTGGGTTGAGTACGGATGGAATGAATCCTTTCGGTAACATGAGTAGTATTCATAGCACTTGGCTCGTGACTCAGATCTACAACCTTCCTCCTTGGTTGTGTATGAAACGAAAGTACATTATGATGTCGCTGCTTATCCAAGGGCCGAGACAACCTGGCAATGATATTGATGTATACCTACAACCATTGGTGGAAGATCTTGTGATCCTGTGGAACGAAGGTGTACAGGTATGGGATGAGTACAAGCGAGAGTACTTCACCCTACGCGCATTGTTGTTTTGCACCATCAATGATTTCCCTGCCCTTGGTAACCTATCCGGTCGTACTGTAAAAGGGGCCAAAGCATGCCCCATTCATGGATGAAACCGCAAGTGTGTGGATCAATAACTCAAGGAAAATCGTACATGCATCACCGCAGGTTCCTTCGCAGGAATCACCCCTACCGCAATATGAAGAAACAATTCGACGGGACAAAAGAGGATGGTATAGCTCCAAGGCCTCCTCGTGGGGAAGAGGTATATGATATGGTTAAGGATATTAATGTTGTACTTGGAAAGGGAGAGAGTAATAATAAATCGAGGTCTCGTCTCGAGAAGATCACATGGAAGAAGAGATCGATATTTTGGAACTTGCCCTATTGGAAGGACTTAGAAGTTCGACCTTTGCATAGACGTCATGCATGTAGAGAAAATGTATGTGATGACTTGATTGGTATTTTGTCAATATTCCTAGCAAAACTAAGGACTGATCAAGGCACGAAGGGACCGGAAGATATGAAAATCGAGTGAGCTACATCCTCGAGACAACGGAAAGGCCGACTTTACCTTCCCCGACTTGCTACACTCTATCCAAGAAAGAGAGAACAGACCTCTGCAAATGCTTGCATGGTGTGAAAGTTCCATCCGGCTACTCCATAAGCATCAAGAAACCGTGTCCATGAAAGATTTGAAGTTAATCGCATGAAGTCTCATGATTGTCATGTGATGATGACACAAATGCTTCCTATTGCAATTAGAGGTATTTTGCCCGAAAAGGTCCGAGAAGCAATCATGAGGTTGTGTTTCTTCTTCAACACGATTTCACGAAGGTCATCGATCCCATCGGACTTTACGAACTACGTAATGATGTGGTCAAGACACTATGCCGCCTAGAGATGTATTTCCCTCCATCATTTTTCGATATAATGGTTCATCTCATTGTTCACCTTGTGAATGAGATAAATGTATGTGGCCCCAGTATTCTCGCATCGGATGTACCCGTTCGAAAGGTACATGGGTATCTGAAGAAGTATGTACGCAATCGATCTCGTAGGAGGGTTGCATTGTGGAAGGTTATGCAACCGAGGAGGTTATCGAGTTTTGCGTGGATTACATGGAGGGGTGGAACCGGTAGGAGTGCTGTATCTCGCCATGAGGGTAGGCTAGCTGAAAAGGGACGATTGGAAGGAAATCAACAAATTCTTACGATCATGGATTGTTCAAAAAGCTCATTTCACGCCTTGCAACAATCGGTTGAGGTGTCCTCGTACATGGACATGCACAAGGATAAGCTACGAGAGGAAAATCGTGGACGATCGAGGCTTGGGTAACAAAAGAGCATAACCGTTTGTTCAATCATTGGTTCAAAGAGCATATGACTGGAAAGAAACGAGTGTTATGTTGAGGTGGTTGGCAAAGGGCCATCAGTACAATCTTGACATGGCAAGGATACGACATAAATGGATATACCTTTTACACGAGATCTCGGGATAGCAAAAGCACTTACCAAAATAGTGGTGTCGCATAGATGCCTATGACAACACAGCAAGAAGAAGACTAGCTTCTATGGGTTCATAGAAGAGATTTGGGAGCTCGACTATTGTATTTTAAGATCCCGATGTTTGGTGTCGTTGGGTACAACTCCCAAAGGGTGTCAAGGTGGACAAGTGCGGCTTCACTACTTTGGACATCGAACATGTCGGATCTGAGATTTAACCATTCGTACTTGCGAAGCAAGTAGCACAAGTCTTCTATGTAATCGACCGGCGGATAAGAAGCGGCATGTAGTTCTTCAGGAAAAGAAGGATCGTCGGAGTTGAGAATGTCGTGGATGAGGATGAGTACAACCAGGTTTGACGAGTTGCCTCCTTTCGTAGATGGCAACATCAGGCTCGAGGAAGAAACCACTCAAGAAACTACCTATCATCGCGACGATCATGAAGAAGGGCAAATTGTGAAAGAAAATAAGTAGCTATATACGAGTAATGGCAATGTGATGTAAACAATATGCATTTGTATGGAGTAATGGAAATATGGTGTTATGCATTTGTGTGGAGTAATGGAAATGTGGGTCATTAATATATTACTATATTAGGATTATATAGGGTAATTACTATATTCGATTACACAAGTTTTAATGGTTTCTCCTCCGGTATGAATTAAAACCAAATATATTGTACATAGTACATAAGGCATTTATGATATTAGAACATATTTAGAAATAATATTCTATTCCTGGTATACATCCTAGAAGATATGAAAATAAACAGTAGAGATTATATAGGGTATATTACTATATTAGAAATATATATGGTCATTACTCGTTTTTTCACGCCGGACCACTTGGAAGTAGTCCGCGCAAAAAGTTGCTTCACGCCGGACCACTTGAAGTAGTCCGCGCAAAAGCTATGTTAGGATAACTTTATCGATGGCGGTTCTTAAGTAACCGCCACGAGATCCATTATCGATGGCGGTTCGTATAAAGAACCGCCACGGATTATATATGTATCAGTGGCGGTTCTTGTGAAGAACCGCCACAGATAAGTGAATCTGTGGCGGTTCGTATAAAGAACCGCCACAGATAATTATAGATCGATGGCGGTTCTTGTGAAGAACCGCCACAGATAAAAGATCGATGGCGGTTCGTATAAAGAACCGCCACGATAATTATGTATCATCGGCGGTTCTTTTGAAGAACCGCCACAGATAAAGTATCGATGGCGGTTCTTGTTAAGAACCGCCACGATAAACCCCACATATAAAAGTCGATCTGATCATTCTTCTTCTCACCGTTGCCTAACCCTAAACTCCTGCCGCTTCACTCTTCGCCCGAGCCCGACGCCGCCACGGTCGCCGCCCCGACGCCGTCCGACGCCCGCGCCGCGTTCGACGCCGTCCGGCGCTGCGTGCCGCTCCCGCGCCTCGACACCCGACGCCGCGCCGCGCCCTCCACCGACGCGCCTCGACGCCCCAGCGCCGCCGGCGCCTGCCCTCGAACAACGCCCGACCTGCACGACGCGCGCGCATTCCTAGGTATGTTCTACCTTCATTCTACACACATGAGTTCCTTCAAAAAGAGAGTAAAAGGCTGTTCTTCTTGTTGTTTGGGTGTCGATGCATAGGTGACCTCAACGTGTGTGTGCATGTTGTGGTGGGATTTGTGTAGGAAAGAGAGGAAGAATGTAAAGGTTGGGTCAAAATCAAATCACCAGTGAAAAGTTAAGAGAATGCTGGAATAACTAGTTATTGGCTTTGAGTTGGTGTTGGTGGTGAGGAGATTTGTACTATCGCATTGAATGCACGAGTGAAGTTGTTTTGGTTTGAATTCTCATGCCAAGTACAGTTCTTCTGCAAGCCCTCCAACAAACTTGATTACTAATGAACTACTAATGATCTACCACTGCATGTTCCTCCTCTCTAAAAAAGTGATGTTTGAGGCATTAGGCACGGTTTCTAAAATGTATCTTTGACCACAAAATTTGCATTACAATATATTTATAAAATCTAGTGATGTTGTAATATTGCTAATGTTTGTTTTTTAGAATATATTTACAAAATTTGCATTACAATATATTTACAAAATTTGCATTACAATATATTTATAAAATGTATCTTTGACTCGTAGGCTTATAGTTCACAAAACTAGTTAATTTTTTTCGTACGGTGGTGTAAATTGATGTTTCATTGAATGTCAAGTTTAGTATTGGATGGCATGGCTTGCATATGTTCTAATTTTTGTCATTTCATTTAAGAAGTTGTGATTGATCTGCGCTTGTGTTGTTGCCCTTCTCCCGTGTGTGTGTGTGTTGATGGGTGGTGTGTGTGCGTGCGTGCGCTCTAGACGAGGAGCTCTCCCTCTATTGCTTTTCTCTGTGCCCTTTCATGATGGCTAGTAGAGCTTTTTATAGACGTGGGTGATGGATGAATACGGAAAGAGCTCAGCCCCAAAACTGCACCATTACAGCAGGTTTATTTGATTGCTTGATTTAGTTGCCGAAGTTTCCTTTTGCATCTTTACCGTCCATTCATAAGAGATTTGATTACATGGTCCTTATAGTTTTAGATGGTGTGTTTTACTCTAATGTATGATAGTAAATGCCATTAAAAATAGCTAAATGGAGATTATAGAAGGAAAAATAGTAAAAAGTAGGATCAAAATTGTAGAATGATATGTATTTAGGAATAAAAATTGAAAAAAGAATGTCACATATTCAAAAATAGAGGAGTATAAACTAGCTAATGCATGTACAACATATGGAGGATGCCACGGCATTCACATGGAATAAGACGACAATGGATCGGCTAGATTTGTGATACAACAAAAGTGATCTATTTAGCTTTCCATACTATGATATATAATAACTTCATTTACATACTCGAGAAATATTGATGCAAAGATCTCGAACTTGAGAAGGAGCAGTCCAGATGGGAGGCATGCCCTACACCATCACCATGATCGAGCGCCTCATGCATGAGACACTTTAATTGTACATTGTAATTGTGTATATGCAAAATCTGTGATTGTAATTGTGATTGATGTATTATATGTAATTGTGATTGATGTATTATATTGTAGTTGTGTATATGCAAAAGCTGTGATTGTTGTACATTATAATTGTGTATATGCAAAATTGCAATTGTGATTGATGTATTATATTGTAGTTGTGTATATGCGAAATATGTGGTGATTATTGTATATTGTAACTGTATATGCAAAATCTGTGATTGATGTATTATATGTTTGAGAGGGCATGGCTAGTAGCACTGAGGCTAGCCCAAAATGCAGTTTTTATTTTTTTCGTCGGTACTATCTGTGGCGGTTGGTGGATAGAACCGCCACAGATAATATAGATCTGTGGCGGTTGGTGTATAGAACCGCCACGTATAATATAGTTATCTGTGGCGGTTGGTGGAAAGAACCGCCACAGATAATATTGTTATCTGTGGCGGTTGTAGGAAAGAACCGTCACAGATAGTGTAGTTATCTGTGGCGGTTGGTGGATAGAACCGCCACAGATAGTATTGTTATCTGTGGCGGTTAGTGTGTAGAACCGTCACGAATAACACTTATCTGTGGCGGTTAGAAAACCGCCACTGATAATCCTCGATTATCAGTGGCACTATATCTGTGGCGGTTCAATAACCGCCATTGATGGCGGTTATGAACCGCCACTGATGACGTTTTTTAGTGTAGTGAGTCCAGTCCAAGGAAGTCCCAGCTCCGAGTTGTATGCACGGGGACTGCCGTGTTTGGCTTTATGCTGAGCACCTCCGGCAGGTCTATCGTATATATAGAACAAAATAAATTGAGATCATGAGCATGATCAACATCGGTTAGCACGCATCAACACATTTCTATTAACTAGGACCTATTCATCGAATGCGAAAAATGCCTATTTTACTCCTTTAAATTGACCAAGGTACGGACACAACTTCCCCAGTCGACTAGCTAGTTTTTAACCAGTTACAACTTTGACTAGGTTTAACAATAGATAAACTAGTCACAACTTAATAAGATTTACGACTTGGGATATTCTTCAATGCAGCCAATCAAGTTGTAAACCAATTGGCAAAACACCTAGCTAGATATATATATAGATGCCCTAGCAAGACTCCAATATTGAAATCCCAACACATGCAAATGATGGCTTGAAGTACGTCTTCATGCCCATGGATGCATGAGAATATGAGATTATTTGGCAGCAAAATCAATGACCAATTACGTACCGGCGATGCTTTGTGCTTGAGATTCTGTGAGCATGGCGGCAAACCCGGAGAAGCCATGTCTGTAGCTGTAGATCATCGAATCATGGGCTTCTCCCTTACTGTAGAATCAGACGAAATTGTATGCTCTTGATCAGTCACTGATCTACAGAAGTATATGTTCATGCATGGTACACGAAGAAACGAAAAGAAAGAAAGTATCTGTATAGACTTGGTCTCCTTGCCTGCCAATGATCTTGGTGAGCATGTCATGGTGTGATGCAGTTGTTTTGTCTGGATCTTCATGCTGTTTGTCCCCAAGGTACACAATATAGAGCTGCATGGAATCAAACATTAATATTGTAGGAGCAAAATGAGGCAACGGGCTTAATATATATTTATATCTGAAGTAAAATGAAGACATATATATATGTACACAAATATATCATATATGCAATGCCTACTTTTGTCGATTCGCTCTGGCCAACCACGTAGGATCTCTTCAATGGAAGCAGGAGCGCGAGGTGGACGAGGAAGACGACTAGCGCTACCCGAGACACCGGGCGCAGCTTTGAGAAGTTGCAGATTGAGTCCATGGACGATGGATACTGCATGCAGTGTTAGCACAGCATGCAGCTAGCTGGCAATGCTGATGGTGAGGTTGTTGGCAATCTACGATAATCGATGTGTTATTTATATCCATCGATCTGCATGCCGGGTCTCCAATGCATGCCTCTACGAAAGGCTGGTCAATGATGCATGCGTACACATATTCGTGCATCTAGATGTTCTTTTTTTTTTCTTGTATAGGTAGATGCATGCCCTTTTTGTTTTAACACGTGTGGCATGCATCTGGAACTCGGTTGTTCTTGATTTTTTGGCAAGAATTCGAAAGGGACATGCAAGCGTTATGAAAAATCCTAACTTGGACGGCCGCCCCACTGCCATCACCACCCACCTCTCGTCCACCTGCCATCTTGGCCTTCCTCTGGAATTGGCCCCAGAGAACCCCAAACCGTAACCCGGATCAACCCCAACCCTAATGAACGTTGTCGTCGGAGCCTAACCCAAATATCGTTTTGGACATCACTATATGGTCTCCAAGGTAAAACTCTTGGGTAGCGAGTGAATGCTAGGGACTACATATGTGTAAGATGTTCACCAAAAACATAATGATTACTATAAACATCCACCAGTGTATAAATTAATAAGTATATCTCAAAAAATTAAAGCATTGCACGAAATACTAAATAGTCTCTCCGTTCATTTTTATAAGACGTATGTTGACTTGGCACAAGGATTAAGATTGCGTTGAAATTGATAAAGGTATGAGAGAAAATGATTTAGATACCCCCCAATTAATTATCCTAAAAGATGAAAGATATACTTTGTGTGAGTGCTAATGAATAAATGCATATAATCGAGAGAGAATAAATAAGGGTATAGAAGGAAAGAACTCATTAAATCTACATACAAGCCTTATACTCCCTCCGTTGATAAATATAAGGCCTATAATTTGAATGGTCTTGTTGAAATATATAAGGCGTGCATATAGATTTAATAAGCCTTTTCACTTATACCCCTATTTATTCTCTCTCAACCATATGCATTTATTTATTATCTCTCATCTTTCAAGACAATTAAGAAGGATATGTAAGTCATTTCCTCTCATGCCTTTCTCAATTTCATTACAACCTTAATCATTGTGCAAAGCCAAAATGTGCCTTATACTCCCTCCGTTCATTTTTATAAGGCGTATTTTGACTTGGCACAAGGATTAAGATTGTGTTGAAATTGATAAAGGTATGAGAGAAAATGACTTAGATACCCTCAATTAATTGTCTTCGAAGATGAAAGATATACTTTGTGTGAGTGGTAATGAATAAATGCATATGGTTGAGACAGAATAAATAGGGGTATAGAAAGAAAGACCTCATTAAATCTACATGCAAGCCTTATATTTGTGAACAAGATCATTCAAAAAACAAGCCTTATAAAAATGAACGGAGGGAGTATTTATCAACGGAGAGAGTATTTATGAACAAGACCATTCAAAAAATAAGCCTTATAAAAATAAACGGAGGTAGTACAACTTAAAGATAATCAGGTAATCTACTAGGCATCTGCAAAATTAAAAATTAGCTGAAGTACTTCGACATGTCGTTTAGGAATGAGAATAGTACTAACCTAACAATTTAATTTGACAAGTTGGTACTACGTAGCTATCTACAGATTGAATTATTAATTGCTTGTCTAAATGCGTGCTTACTCCGCCAATCAAAGGGACATTGGGTCTTCTCTCAAGAACGTGTACGCGGTCACGTCTCTGATCTTTTGCTGTTTCCTGCCTAGTTATTTTATAATGCATTTTACCGCGACACAAATGGTTTTGACTTAGCTTTAAAGCATGCTCTTGAGAAGGTATGCAAGATCTAGTCCTTTATTATGTTTTTAATTACTATCATTTCACATTGATTTTGTCAACAAAGGAAATTTTGCTTGATTGGGGGTAAAGACTAACTAATATCAATATAGACATTTGAGCACCGGAGTTTATCATCCTTCAAACACCCCTATTAATTACTTTTTAATTAGTAGTTGAGTTGATTAGAGGAGATACTAGTCATCGACCCGTGTGCCTGCACAGCTAGCAATTTCTATAAATAGATCTAATCCGTAACGTATGCAATAATATCTTCTCGTTTTTCTTTCTATTTTCAAGTTATTGCTCCTTTATTAGGCTCTTGAAGATGGCGAATAGATAAGGAAAGCAAAGCTTCCATTCCATATAGTACTCTTCTGATTTACAATATATCTCTTGTGAATAGATAGATAGATCTAAGCCCTGGATAAAAATTATTAAAGAGATTGGACGATCAAGATTTTCCCTTTATTAGGCGCTTGAATATGACAAGTGGATAAAAAAAGTTAAAGCTTCTCTCCGATACGGTACTCGCACATAGGAATGAAGTTCATCCTTTCTCGGTTCTCCTCTCCTTGTTCTTCCCGAATTCTCAATCTTCCTTCCCCGATCCCTTTGTGATCCACAGATCGACGATACACGCACTGGTGTCTGGTGGGCAGGTAGCAATCTACAGAATGCATGGAGCATCGATCAAACTGCCAAAATCAACAGCGTGAACACCTGGCACCGTCTGAAGAGGAGCAGAGTCGAGCAGACTCAGCAGAGCACACGATTTGAACAGCAAAGCAGAGGATTTGGCGGAGCTCAGCTCCAAGCGCATCAGCGTGATGGATGCTGTGAGCCTGTGACATGAAGCCGAGCACTCTAGCTAATCGTCGCGATTTGACGTACCGGCCAGCGTTGCAAACGTATGCACGCCGTTCTCTCTAGACGAAGATACGGGCAGATGTATCGATCGCCTGCTGTACGAACGTTCATGTGCGTCCATCGATCACCTTCTCCATCTTGAGAATGACTGGAATGCAACATGCATCCAGCTACGATAGGTATGTCATGGACTTTTCATACGGTACTCCTCTAATTTATCATATATCTCTTATAAATAGATAAGTAAATCTAAGCTACGGATGAGAATTATTAAAGGGATTGGATCACCAAGATTTCCTTCTTTTTTTTTAGAATAATGTAGGATTTTCTAGCAATTCTAGGAGGGCCTCCAATTAGTATATAAAAAGGTAAAAAGATGGACAGTACTCCCTACCGTAAAAACTGATGTGCGGTCCTAGGATCAACGTACACTGCTTTAATTTTGACCAATAATATCTTTGTGAATATTTAGACTAGCCTTATGAAAATGATATGACTATTTTTTTCTAAAAATATATTTTCATAATAGTATAACCTTATTACATTTTACAAATACATTGCAATAGAAATTGGAGGTCAAAACTATGCTTAGGAAAAGACCTTGTCAATGGAACTTATATGTGACCAGAGGGAGTACAATTTTAGGGGCAACATATGTCAAAAAAAGATATACTTCCTGTTAAGTTTACTCTATGTTTTCTCAAATTTAGCATTTCACAGACTACATATTTTCTCTATATTTTTTTTTTCAAATTTAGTACTAAGTTTATAGAAGCTAACTTAATTTTGGAATCAATATTATTTTAATCCTGGATTTAATTTCATCCCATTTAACTTGGATTTTAAATTATACCATGCGCTAATTCTTTCCTGCCCAATTTCAATTAGATTGCAAGCTTTGTGTTTATGTTTGGGTACAACATGGTAATCTAGCTGTTGATCACCTCGTCAATATTTTTTATTTTTCTGTGTAATGTAGGATTTTCTAGATTTATTTTTTTGTGTAATATGGTAATTTAAAGCTTTTTCACCCTCCTAGGATTAACGTGGGTGCTTCTTGGAGAACCTCCAATTAGTATAGATGTAGTTCCCATTTAACTCGGATTTTAAATTATGTAACACCCCAAAATTTAAAAGCCTCATGCTGTCCATCTTTGCTGGCCCTTTGAATTTTAAAGGAAAATTAAATAGAGTTCAGACCTTAGATATATTTTATTTGAGTTCCCCATAATCTAAAATGTCACCCCAAAAATCTACATAATTTTTGAAGTTGGTGAGCTATTTTAATTAATTCAAACTCTTTCTATGAATTAATTAATTGGAAATCAAATTAAATTCCTTCCATCGCCATGGGCCAAATCTAGCACTATTGGCCTAGCCCAGCCTTGCCATGGCCGACTACGACTTGCGCCCCATCTCTCACTACTGCACAACAGGTCATCACAGACGGTTCGTAATGCTCATCACAGATGGTTTTGTGAACCATCTGTAACTAACTGTCAGTGATGAGAAGGGTCATCACAGACGGTTTACGAACCGTCAATGAAAATGGTCATCACAGACGGTTCTAAACAAGAACTGTCTGTGATGATCGTACATCATAAATGGTTCTAAATAGGAACCGTTTATTATGTAGCCTCGTCACAGACGGTTCCAATTTAGAACCGTTTGTGATGAGGCCTACATCACAGACGGTTCCATGTTGAATTTCCATTTTTTTACACTTTTTTATTTATTGGCTAGCCTCAGAAAATGCTAACCATACCCTCTGGAACAAAAGAGATTACAGAGTATCACCAGCATGTATATTATTATGACATACATTTCAAAAATTAAATCAAATCACATATTACAACGTACATCGCATCTATTTTAGAAATCAACTCAGATCACACATTACAATGTACAACACAACCATTTCAGAAATCAACTCACATATATAAACCAATTGAATTCATAACTACTACTCACAAATTTACCAAGCTAGATCTTGAATATAATGCAAATTAGAACCAATTACTAACCTTAGATGACCTAGAATAAAAGGATCTACAATCACACTTCAAAATCTAGGGTCTCTTTTCACCAGATTGCTTCTCAATCGCAGCCACCTCAAAAATAGCTCAAGAAACCCTAAAAATACAGAGGGGGTTGGAGCTCTTTGCACTTATTTCTAAGAAATGGTCATCACAGACGGTTTTTGGCTAAAACCGTCTGTGATGACACCCCATCCCAGACTGTTTTTGAAACCGTTAATGATGAGGGGTCTAATATAACTCCTTTTTGTAGTAGTGTCTACTGAGCCACCTTCATTTCTGTGCCTTCCTACCGCAAAGACTCCTCGTTGAATCATGCCTTCTCTCCTCCAGGCCTATAAACAAGCCAAGCTCGTGTGAGCCTAGGCACCCAAGCTCAAGCTCTATAAAAGTTGAAGCCGAGCTTGAGTTGGGGTCCAAGCCTAGACCTAGGCTTGAGCTCGATGACAATAAACAATTCAATATGCACTATTTTTCAGCAATAAAAAATGCTCAAGCTCAAGCTCAGCTTGAGTAATCTCGGTAAGAGTTAACATGTAGTAATATTTAACAAGTGATTCATAAATTTACTAGGCTCGTGAGCTATTTGAGCTTGGCTCAGTGAAGCTCGTGAGCTTGGGATCAAACTCGAGTTCGCCTCGTTTGAAGCTCAAATCAAGCCTAGAATGAGCCTTGCTCGAGTAGCTCGCAAGCTTTGAGCTTTTTATAGCCCTATTTTCCACCCCTAATGTCCCAACTCCACCTGTTAGTGCATCTTCCACCTCGCACTCGTCCCTTTGCCCATGTGGCCTCAGTGCACCATGCTCAAACACGCTCACCATCACCCTCTCTACCCGTAGACCCACTCAATCCTGTTGTAGGCCCCGGCTACCACATTACCATTGTGGAGCGATCAGAGTCATTATTTGCTGCCTACCAACTCCAACGTACCACTAAGGTCGCCTTGGCTGCTCCTTGGAAAACCATCGACCAAGGTGGCCACCGTTTTGCCCCGTGGTCCCATCAAGCCCCCGCTTAACCTACCATTTTGTCACCCTCCGCTTGTCGTGTCCAAGCTGAAGAGAGAGAGCTGAGACATGGACCCCTCTACCGACCATGCTCCCAAAATTACCCTCTCCTTATCCCACTACTCGCCTCTCCATACTTAAGCCTCCTCTTGCCACTAGAGGTCCTTATCTCACCATTCGTTGTTCCCCTCTAAGAGCCGAAGCTCTCACTCCTTGGATCACCGGGAACACTAGCGTCATCTCTAAAACAAGAAACAAGAGAAGTGATAATGAATTAGTAAGTGTCATAAGTGCTCTTCCTATCTATCCTACAACCAGCAAAATCTGCATCAAAAAATACTCTAAGGGACAAAAAAAGAGAGGAAGAGTACCAAATACAATAGTCAATGGTAACTCGAAGGTAACTGAAGATGCGCTTCACCGCTTGGCAGTGAGAGGCACAAGGAGAAGCCTGAAATCGTGCACACAGACACACAGTAAAATATATGTCTAGCCTCGAGGCAGTGAGATACAAGAGGGAGCCGATCATGCTCCTAAACTCGTTTTAATCAACTGGCTCACCATCCTCATCAGGCTCCAGGATAGCAGTGGTGGCCATAGGAGTCATCACTAGCTTTCCGTCAGACATGTCAAAGCGCCTTAGAAGGTCTCGACTGTACTTGCCTTGATGCAAGAAGGTGCCCTCCCGAGTCTGCTTGATTTGGAAGCTATGGAAGTAGCTTAATTCTCCAATCATGCTCATCTCAAACTCTGTGCTTATCACCTCTGAAAACTGAGACACAAGAGAGTGCGAAGAGCTACTGAAGATAATATCATCCACATAAATTTGGATGAGGAGAAAATGAGAACCTAGTGTCTGATGAATAGAATCTTGTCCACTATACCAATCTTAAAATCATGACTAAGAAGATAGAACTTAAGCCTCTCATACCAAGATCTAGGGGCCTGCTTAAGTCCATATAAAGCTTTCGAAAGCTTGAAGGCATGGTTTAGGTATTTGGGGTTCTCGAATCCTAGAGGCTGCCTGACATACACCTCTTCCTCAATATATCCTGGGGATGAGTTCGTGGGGCGGGTCTCGCCAGCATTAGAGCTGATGCTAGATAAGCAGTGGGGTGTGGGTGGCGGCAGACGTGATGGAAAATTCAAGTCGAGGCCTCAAGGGGCTAAGCATGGTTCCTGATGAGGTAGGGTAAAGAGATGAGTGGGATCTAGATATAATGCTGATGGTTGGATATCGGTCTGACGGTTAAAGATTCAACTGATGCCTCACCACCCCACTGCCACCACCACCCACCTCTCGTCCACCTGCCATCTTGACCTTCCTCTAAAATTGGGCCCCAAAGGACCCCAAACCATAACCCGGATGAACCCCAACCCTAATGAACGTCGTTGGAGCCTAACCCAAATATCCATTTGGACATCACGATATGGTCTCCAAGATAAAACTCTGAGCAGCGAGTGAATGCTTGGGACTACAAATGTGTAAGATGTCCACCAAAAACATAATGATAACTATAAACATGCACAAGTGTATAAATTAATAAGTATATCTCAAAAAAATTAAAGCATTGCACGAAATACTAAATACAACATACTTAAGGGTAATCAGGTAATCTACTAGCACTACTACAGAACAGCACATCACTTCCGGTTCGAAAACCCCATCACTGCCGGTCATTGACGCCAGCAGTGATTGGTCGACAGTGATACTCGGGGATTATCACTGCCGGCTCAGGAACCGGCAGTGATAAGGATTATCACTGTCGGTTCTACCTACAACCGACAGTGATATTGAACTATCACTGCCGGTTGTAGATAGAACCGGCAGTGATATTGTACTATCACTGCTGGATCAAACGGAAATCCGGCAGTGATGATAATTATCACTGCCGGTTATACATAAAACCGGCAGTGTTATCGAACTATAAAATCCGACAGTGATATGTACATATCACTGCCAGTTTTCTCCAAGAACCGGCAGTGACAAGCTTGCATATTTTTTGTGCAATATATATATTTTTATACAATTGTTTATACAGTGTCCATATGTAGTATATAAAGCATTGTTCAAATCATAATTCAAATATATCCATGTATATATGAAGCATCGTTAAAGTCATAATTCAAATATATTAAATTAAGCATCACATAAATTGTTTTTACAATGATTTGTTTACAAATGTAGCTCGACTACATCTCATCCCATTCGCTTTGATTTTACAAAGAGCCGAAGTAGACATGTCACGGGTCTAGGTCGAAGGAATGAGGGCGATGAGGCTACTCGTGGAACTCGCCGTTTGGATTGATGATCTCATCATGAATGAATCCGGCGATCTGTTCTTGAATTGCTATAATTTCTGTCAGCGATAACTTATTGGTTCTCAGTTTGGAGCGCTGTTTTTGAAGAAAAAAGGAAGTTAATTACTGATGATATTTGTTAAATGAAAAAAAGGCATCAATGTGTAATTACGTACCATGGCTTCGTTATAGCCGACACTCTCCGTGACAATTGAATGCATATTTGTACATACATAGTATGCACATAAATTGTTTCCGGGGTCCTGCCTCATACATGGAAAGTCATTTATATTCCAAAATTTTTCCTGTATGGACGATACCGAATACTTTTCTTGCAGTACCGTGCGAAAGCCCTGTGAATGATTTTGAATAGTAATTAAACTTAAATGCAATAGAATGGAATTTTGCTAGAGTAATAACGCAACGATCGAGTTTACCTATTCAGCATGTCCCAAAGGTCTTGGTGCAGATTAGGTTGTTTTCTCCCGAGTCCAAGACAAAAATCTGCTAGCATCTAAGCTGGATGACGAGGAGGACCCGAGTGAAACCTGCACATATATGTCAACGTAGTCAATTACTCCCACATCGTACGTGTTACGCAAAAATAGTAAAACGATATTAGAAGTAAGGAGATACGTACTTGAAGTTATAGGGTAAAAGTACGGAGGTTTTGTATTGCAGCTTCAAAAAAGTATTAAATAAATAGTCTTCAACGAACTGTGAATTGTCATTCACAAGCTTCTTGTTGACGAGCCCCGGATCGAGGAATGCTAGATTGTCATTGTTATTTCTTCTACATGTCTGTACATAAGAAAGAAGTTAGACATGCAATTAAACAGTACAAAAATGCTCAACGATATACGGACAGACTTACAAAGTCCATAGTCTAATTATGTTCACGTCCAAGGCATCTTGCTGGTACAACAAATACAGCTCCGTGAAAAGAACCCAGCAGATGTTATCCCCATTATGGAAATCTTGCTCTGTGTATCTGACTGCGAACGCCTCCATACCATCGTTGGGCTACTGCATGTACCACTTATGGACGCGCCGCAGTTGTGTTGTAAGGTTGTCGAAATGAGCTGGTTCAACCAGTGGTTTTCCCATAATGAACTTCCACCTGAGACCTTGCGCCAGAGCATCTAGTTGAGCATCCCGCTTTAACGTGTCGGCACTAGCCGCAGGCAAGTATTGCTTTCTGTTCGTAGTCCGACATTTTGCAAGGTTCAGAAGTCTGCCCCGTCTTTTGCACTTTTGCCATACTCAAGAAAAACTTTTGCGCGTCAGCATCAACTTTAGTCTTCTTACGTGATGGCACCTTTTTAAAGTGAGATGTTATGCAGGCGCTTACATGCTTTTTCCGTTCTTCTTCAGTCATGTCAGCTGATAATTTCTTCTGTGATTGTCCTGGGTTCAAAGATGGTTGAGATTTCTTCGAGGACGGTGTCGACTGCCGAGATGTTCCTGGTGTTCGATTCTTTACAGATTTTGGCTGAGGAGTCGGGCTTTTTCTGGTTGGTGCCGACGGAGGAGTTGGACTTTTTCTGGTTGGCGGCGAGAAGGGCGGGAGGTCTCTGTGTGGAGAGTGCGGCTGATTATCGTCGTCGTCGCCCTCATCGTCTAAGCCAAACTTAATCAAGCTCTTGCGCCACGTGAGGAAGGCATGCACGTTTTCTCCTAGTTTTTTGTTCCCATCCTCGCCAGGGATCTCTACCTCCACGCAGTGCACATGATGCAGAGTGCTCGTTTCTTTGCAACCAGCTCGGTCCCTTGGGGGAACTGGAAAACTTGTTTCAGCTTGTCCCATAATGAGTTCTTGGTCATTGGGTACCACCCATGGGTCACCTCCACGGCCAATCCATGATCTATAGCTGAAGGCACATCATCCCTAGCAAGAACCCCGCAGCTGTCTGTCGCCCCAATGATGACTCGTATAGCGGGTTCCCGATATCGAGAGCTCCACTATGTTAAAAATTCCCTTAGGCATCTTGTTCGGACCACGACTTGCGGCGCGCTTCGTTGATCGGATGTCTGAGCCTACAATTTGATCTTCTAAATTATTAGTCGTCTGGGCCTACAATGTTTTGGGAACCACAGTGTACTAAAACTTTACCTCGCCTACGTTAGTAACGTTAGGTAGGTCCATGGTAGGATCCTGCAAGTTCAGATAGGACGTTGGGCTATTGTTCGGGCTACCCCTTCCTCCTTCGACCATATTTTAGGGCCCAACTCCCTCCGGCACTTGTCCTTCGTCGGAGGCCATTCCTAGCAAGTTTATCAAAAATTTCAAATTAACAAGGTCATTTTTGAAAGACACATACAAGTGAAGATTGACATTAAAGTTAATCCCGTGATAAGATGTTTACATATTCCAGGATACATACACATATACATCTTTGAAGAATACATACACATATACATCTTTCGAGGATACACACAAACATACATCTTTCGAGGATACATACACATATACATCTTTACAACAGTTCTAAGTTGCTAACATCTAATCCACATATACATCTTTTTTTTCCGGAATGATATAGCCTTGTTCTTTTTTCTCTTCACTGTACATGGAACACGGCATTATGTGCACATAAAAAATTGAGCATTGCTATTCAGAATGGTAAGTTGAAATGTTGCTCTTTTTCATTTTTCTTTTAATATATACATTTTTACTAATATATCTTCACTTCCACTTGGCAAAACTGTTTTGTCCTATGAGCTTGGGATTACGGCATTATGTGCACATAAAAAATGAAGGCTCGTTCATTATGTAGTATTCTGAAACTACTTCCATACAGCCTCTTTATAATTGTACTGCTGCCCCAAATTTCAAACTAAATCAAGCAATTCTACTGAATAGAAAGCTACATGGCATGTTTATTGAAAGAGGGAGTACTCAATAATAATGTATTCTGTTGTTTAAAGTTTCAGAAAGCTGCAAGGTCAAAAGCCTTAAAGAACTAAAACTTTCAAGAAGGTAGAGCAGATAACGAATCATCAATATTTGAACTTTGCTAAGCAGACCATCAGCTAAGCAAAAATCATACAACATAACCCAAGTTCCATCCAACCTGTATGCTAAATTCTAATAATCACTGAATCATCCAAACCTATTAATACCCACTATGATCAGTACTGCAGCTAGGACATACAAATTTGTAAAAAACGATGCTCAATTCAAACTCCCATACAAATTTGTAAAAAGCGATGCTCAATATGAAGTTATGAACTCCCCTTTCTACGAATTTTATTTGTAATTCTTACATATGAGCAGAATCAATATTTCATAGCAAAATGCACTAACAATGCATGGTTTGATATCCACTAACATGAAAAATGTTGCAATTCCACCTAATTCAATCAATTGCATCTAAGAAAACAGTGGACAAACCATGCAATGTCACATATTTGGTTAACACTCACAACGTTAGTGGTGAATTAGTACCGAAGCAAACAACGGCGGCGCACTCCGAGGCGATGCGGTGCGGGGAGGTCGAGGCGACGGCGGCGCACTCCGAGGGGACAGCTGCTCACTTCGACGCGACGGCGAGGCGACGGCCGGGGCGGTGAGGCGCAGAGCGAGGCGACGACCGGGCGGTGCGACGGGGTGCGTGGTGACGGCGGGGCAGTGAGGTCCAGGCGACAGCCGGGAGGTCGAGGCAACGAAGTTGCGGCGTGAGGTTGAAGTGAGGGGATGAGTGGCGCGGCGTTCGAATTTATAGGGTTGGAGTATCACTGCCGGGTCACCACAAAAACCGGCAGTGATACACTATCACTGCCGGATCACAAACAGAACCAGCAGTGATAGCGAAATTATCACTGCAGGCTCACGCTCAACCCGGCAGTAATACCTATTTTCACTACCGGTCCAATCTAAAACCGGCAGTAATACTATATTATCACTGCCGGGTGTATCTACACACAGCAGTGAAAATATTTATCACTGCCGGTTCAAAACAAAAACCGGCAGTAATACTTGATTATCACTGTCGGGTTAATACTAGAAATCGGCAGTAATAAACCACATCACTGCCGGCTTAATGAGACAACTGGCAGTGATAAGCTCCGGTCACTTATGTCAAACTTTCAATTTATTTCTTTTCAAAGGGTGATTGCTTTGGGATTTTTGAAATCCTATAAAATTTATCGAAATTTTCTGAAAATTTTTGGAGGAATACTTCAGGACATGTAATATTTGATTTAAATATTTCACTTTAGTTTTGACAAAGTTATAAAATTATAAAAATCCAGATTCTTCGACTTGTGCGCCGCAGCCACGTTTAGAAAATAACTCACACCATTAAAAAACTCTGCCCTGCAACGGTCCGTGTCATACATCCACCTTCGGTCCATCTACAATTAATTAAATCAAACATTACATAAGCATATAATTGCAAATAACAAATAATTGTAAACGATTAGATTTAAAAACCTATGTAGCAATTTTGACTATATTAAAACACATCAACCTTTTTCCGTTATGTAAATATCCATGTAGCAATTTTTAGTATTGTAAAAAATGAAAATAATTGTAAATAGTTAGGATATATTTGGACTATATTAAAATATATCAATCTTTTTTCATCGCGTCAATATCCATCTTGCAATTTCTTATTATTTAAAAATTTGGAAAAAATTGTAAATACTTAGGATATACTTTGAGTACATTAAAATACATCAACATTTTTCATTAGGTAAATATCCATCTAACAAGTTTTATTATTTCAAAATTTAAAAATACATGAACCTTTTTCATTATGTAAATATCCATGTAGCAATTTTTATTATTTACAAAAATAGAGATCAAATTACTAACCTCGAAAAGAAGTACAATATAAATTTTAATAGATTTTTCAAAGAAATCGTAGCAATCTACAAATCGAGCAAAGACAGGCGCCTCTGTCTTTACTCGATCGATCGAGGCGGGGTCTCAGTGATATAAACGACTTATCACTGCCGGTTCTGCGCAGAACCGGTAGTGATAAGCTCGGACTGCGCAGGAAAATCATATTGCGCAGGAAAATAATATCACTGTCGGTTCTAGTCTCAAACCGGCAGTGAAAAGTCAAGTACCACTGCCGGTTTAAGAACGACCCGGCAGTGATATATCTCTGCCGGTTGTTGTCTCAAATCGGCAGTGATATCTTGCTTTTTACTACCGGTTGGTTGCATGAACCGGCAGTGATAAGGTCTTCCCCCAACTTAAGTTTCGAACCGGCAGGGATATGTTATCACTGCTGGCTCGGTCCTAACCGGCAGTGATATGCCGACAAAGATTACCTGTTCTGCAGTAGTGTAGGCATCTGCAAAATTAAAAATTAGCTGAAGTAAGTAGACATATGTCGTCTAGGAATGAGAATAGTACTAACCTAGCTAACAATTTAATTTGACAAGTTGATACTACGTAGCTATCTATAGATTGGATTATTAATTGCTTGTCTAAGTGCGTGCTTACTCCGCCAATCAAAGGGACATTGGGTCTTCTCTCAACAACGTGTACGCGGTCACGTCTCTGATCCTTTGCTGTTTCCTGCCTAGTTTTTTATAATGCATTTTACCGCGACACAAATGGTTTTGATTAGCTTTAAAGCATGCTCTTCAGAAGGTATGCAAGACCTAGTCCTTTATTATGTTTTTAATTACAATCATTTCACATTGATTTTGTCAACAAAGGAAATTTTGCTTGATTGGGGGTAAAGACTAACTAATATCAATATAGACTTTGAGCACCGGAGTTTATCATCCTTCAAACACCCCTATCATATAATTGCTTTTTAATTAGTAGTTGAGTTGATTAGAGGAGATATGGATTACTCCCTGCCGTAAAAACTTATGTGCGGTCCTAGGATCAACGTACAATCAGACTGTTTTAATTTTGACCAATAATATCTTCATGAATATTTAGACTAGCCTTATGAAAATGATATGACTATATTTGTCTAAAAAGATATTCTCATAATAGTATAACTTTATTGCACTTTACAAATATTTTGCAATAGAAATTGGAGGTCAAAACTATGTTTTGTAAAAGACCTTCACTACTACAAAAGAACTCATATTAGACTCCTCATCACTGATGGTTTTCAAAAACTGTCTGTGATGAGGGGTCATCACTAACGATTTTTTTACAAAAACAGTCAGTGATGAGCTCCATGCTCCACATCACAGTCAGTTTTAGCCAAAAACTGTCTGTAATGAGGGCGGGAAGGTCATAGACGGTTTTTGGCTAGTGTTTTGGTTCCCTAAAAAATAGGATTTCCACAAGACTCTGACACGTACCGGAGTAGGAAGAGAAGCAAAGTCGAGCGCGAGAAACGGCTAGTAGCCCTGATTGAGGAAATGGTTGAGGAAAGGCTAAGAGCGCACTTCGATAGTCAGCTAAGGAGCTTTGAGGAAATGATGGAGCAAAGGGTTGCTGTGAAGAGGCAGGCACAGAAAGTGTAAGCTCCAGAAGCACAGACGCAGTTCAGCCCAACTAACTGTCGGAGCAACTACGCGTTCGCCCCTGAGACGAACTTGGAAGACGCCAAATTTCCTCCCGGCAAAACCTGGGTAATATACATGTCTACAATGCTCTTTAGATAGACCTATTTGACATGTTAGCTAACTATGTACCCTTATATAGGTAGCCATGCCGTGCAATCTCCAAGTGAGGCTTGCCAACGGTTCCGTTCCCCTTCAGGCTGCTTGGGGGAGCGCTGTAACATCCCGAGAAATACAATAAAATAAAATATATTTTGTATTTGAATATGATTATTTATGAGTTTTCTTGACATTATTGGTTTTTATTTGGATTTCCTTGGATTTATGTCTTATATGAAAAACATTAAACAAATAGAATTAATGAATGGATAATTGTAAAAAGATAAAAAACATAAAAGTAAAATCTTAAAAAGTTAATATTAAATATCTTGACTACTTAGGTAAACCATTTGAGATGGTACATAAATTTTAATGCCTAGCATAGTGAATAAAAAATTGAAAGGACACCCCTTTGACCTCTAAACAGTGCTAGGATAGATTTACTATAAAACTTTCGAACATTATCTGCATCTGTAAAAATTACCATAATTTCTTTGATGCATTATTTACCTCAAGTAAAAATATCAGAAATTAATAATGTAATTTATGTCCTTTTAAAATTCAAAAATAGGAACATTAAAAATCTAAAAATTGGAATGTCAGAATTATTATAAAATAAATATACAATATTTTAATTTGAAATTTTCATGGAAGCATACTTAAGCCAAATTAAACTCTGAAAAAAGTCTCATAAATAAATAATATAATTATCACCTTAAATAAAATAAAATCCGAAAAGAAATTTCTGGACAGTGTCTAATGTCAGAATTTCTATAATTTCTATATAGAATATTTTGACTCAATATTTTTACTGGAAGATAAAAACTACCAGGAGACATCAGTAAAAAAGTTTTAGAAACTTTAACAGTGATTTGATGGCCATATTAATGCAAGTACTAGCTGTCTGAACATGGCTTTTTTCCTTATCTCGTGCTTTGACACTACCATGTGGGCGCCAGTCACTGTGCCGTAACCACGCGCTGGAAGCACCGGAGAAGCCCCTCTCTCTCTCTCTCTCCAGTGGACCCCGACCCTACCTAGCATTCTCCCTTCTCCTCTTCCTTCTTCCTCCCCTAGATAATTTCCCCCACTCTCTCTCCCGAAGTGCGCTTTCCTCTCCTAATCTCTGAGTAGCTACGCCGCCCACGCAATCACTTGCTGCCACGATCATCATTGAGAATCCCGCGACATACCGCCGGTCATTCCTTGTCACCTCGCGCTAGATTAAGCTCCGCCCTACACGGGTTAAGCCTCGCATCGCCTCTCCTCTGCGCACAGAACCGAGCCGCATTGTTCTCCTTGCGTTCAAACGCTGTGAAGCCATCTAGAGCCGCCTATGTATATATTGGGTTAGTGTCACAATGAGCCGCTCTTTTCTTAACAATTCACCAGCTTGAGACAAAAAGCCATAACTCCTCCTTTCCTTTCCCCAATCGCCAGAACTTCACCAGGAAGGAGAAAAGTCGATTGAGCCAACTCGGCGAGAGCTACTTCAATTCATTTCGCCGGAAGCACCTATGCACATCCTTAAGCTTACCCCATGGCTCAATTCCAATTCAGATTACTCGAAATCTCGCTGCCACTTCTTCTTTCATCCTCACGGGTGGTCATCGGTGGCAAGCCACCACAGCCAACCTCTGTCGCAGGAAAAAGGTAAAAATGGATTTCTCCGGACCTCGTGATGTTGATTTTGCTGCCCATTCAAGCTCTGACGCAATTGTTTTTGCTCCCAGTTGATTTCCACCTTTTTTGCCACTGGCTCTCGGTGGGGGCACTCCGATCACCGCCGGTCGCTATAGGGATTTTCCCTGGGTGCGCCACCACTCCCTAGAGCTCCTCTGCTCACTGGCCGGCCGACTCCGTCGTGCCTTCGTCGTCGGCGAGATGCCCTAGAGCTTGCTCTGTTCGGTCTCACTGCCTCCCGGGTCCCAGACGTCAGTCAGTGCAAATGAAACCAGTTCAACAGGTAAAAGGCGCCACCTCTTTATTGAAAGAGTATTTTGCTATTTTGGTTTATTTTCCAGACCCGAGGCATTTCAATTAGATATAACTTTTGAATCATAGATCCAAATTGAATGAAATAAATTTCTATATTCATATAAAATCAAGTACCTTCAGAATATGCAATAATATTTTGAAAATGATCACTGGGAGAGTTTTAAATTCAAATTTAAAGAAAAGGCCTAAAGATATGCTACATATAAAAATGTTGCAAATGAACTTAGAATTGAATGAAACTAATTTTAATGAAATCCTTATTCTTCCAGAAACTCAAATATATAAAAATACTTAAGTTTCAACTTTGTTTGAATCATTTTCTGTTAAATATTAATTTCAATACATGAAATATTCAAAAAGGCATAATCTGTGTAAAAGTATCTAAAATGAGTAAAAATTATTTTTGTATACTAGCATGTCAGTAGAGCTTCTAAATATGTTAAAACATTTAAATAATGATCTTCATTTGAATTGTTTCATGAATAATAATGAGACCCTAGTGTAGAAGATACATATGTATATGCATGTAACTAGCAGTTAAATCTATATACATGTATATATGCAGAATGGACCATGAAACTGAGTTACTTTATAGCAATAAAATATTTAATAAACTTGAGTTGAATAAGTCTTATAATTAGAGTATAGCCCAAATGTAAAAAATGTATGTATATACATGTGTGCATATAATAATCAGTAGCAGTATATATATGCATATATAAAGTATCTAATAGCTATACAAAGATATGAATAGGTATTATAATGAGTAATTTATCACTAATGAAATGTTTTGAATACAACAACAAAAGATTGCATATGCATAAACTTAATTGGCATAAAGACCATAAGCTTTATCTCTGTAAAATAATGTAAATATATATATAAAACCTCATGAAACAAATATCAAATTAAGTAGGGCTAGTCTTAGCATGTTCTAAAGGATATGATCGGCAAAAAGAACTAATTTGAATTTAGTTTATAAAAGACTTTAATCTTCATATGCTTATAAACTATCTCGGATAAAAGCAAAACATCGCGGAATCAACTTTAAAACACTTTTAGAGTCATCCTATACTAATTTCTGAAAAATGGATAAATTATCCTATAAGGTGTAGTCGCAAACTTAAATTGGAAACTAAACCTTTATCGCGTAGATTTTAGAAACACTTAAACCTTTTCGACAGCCCGTAGAATATCTCGTCTAAATGTAAATTTTACAAAGATTAGCCTAGAAATGTTCTTTAGGATATGGACTACCATAATCTAGAAAAATATTCTTATTACAACTTACTTTTCAACTAAATCCTGCTAGTTAAATACCTCTAAGTGTTACGGTCATCAGAAGCACATTATATGAATAGTTGAGTTTATGAAACATATAGTTAATATGCTTGTGTCACAAGAATCATAGTGTAACTATAACCGGTAGCTTGATTTTGTAGATCACAGCATGTGTGAATCACCTTATATGGAAAACATATAAGACTAAACGTATATTGCATCTTACTAATCTGATTCCATATAACGTTAACCTTATAATACCATATAAGCTATTTCAGCAATGAATATAATATCTCATATGAATCCTAAAATTTATAAAATTAGCTTAGGAATACTCTCCAAAGTATAGACTACACTATTCTAAAGAAATAATCTCTTTTCATCATGTTTTGTATATAAATCCTGTTAGTAGAATAACTTTAAGTATTATGATTTCTGAACTTCATTATATGAGTAAACAAAGTTAGTAATAATGAAGAAATTCGTAGCTAAGATATTTGTATCATCATAACCATCTTTAAACCGCAAATATATAATCAGTAACCTAACTTATCAGATATAACATATTCAAAACCGCTTCTTATGCAAAATCAATTAAGTGCTATTCATTCATAGCATTCAGCATAATGAACAAATATCCTAATTCTATTAATCCAAATAATTTTAGCATCTAGAATTCGAAGTTATAAATATAAGAATTCATAATTTTAGCCTCTTGAATTTGTAAAACAAGAATAGATAATTTATAAAAGAAATCGTGTATCACTCAACCTAAAAGCCGTTAACAATATGAATGCTTAATCAACTGGAAAACAAGAATGTGAAATCATCCAACCCAAACCCTAAAATATTCCTGTTTTCTTCAGTGAGCCTTTATTTGGTTCTGCTGTTTTCTTTTGCCCTTATTAAAGTTGGATATTTGCTATATTTCTGTTGAACGACGTGTAGAACCTAACGTCTCTACCTCCATCATTGACTCTGTCAGCTGCGACTTCGAATTATCCGTAAGCAATAAATAAGCAAGACAAGCACCCCCTTTGATCATATTGATCCTAGTATTTAATATTCATTGTGTTTATTAGAATGTTTCATTCATGCGCTTATTTTCTATAAATTCGCTATCTTGTGATACTGATAGATATACTTGTTTTCTCATGAAACCTCCTTGATAAATACTGACATGTGAACCTTGATAACCATAGATTAAGGATAGACACTGCTTAATGTCATCATGGGTATACGCGATTTCACATTATCCATGCTTAGCCATGCTTTAGAACCAACGATGTAAATGATTAGATCAAAATCGTTTCTTGAGAATTTAAAATGTTGGATATGACACTGTTGGTTACTGGTATTTTGATTAAAAACCCAAAAATAAAACTATGGTTTTGATGCGGGTGATTATTGGCAATAGCCGGATGTGTAGAGCGATTTGCACGTAGTGTAGGGTGAAGTATCGCCCGTGTCGGATTAAGGACCGAACATAGTGTTGTATGATCCAAGATAAATCTGTACAACCACAAGTGTTAGGATGGGGCAGCCTTAAACCAATTAAGTTATCTAGTGTAACTTTGCACATTGGTAGGCGAGAGCTAGCATAAGCATTCCTTTCTAATTCTGCTTGTGAGGGGCTTCCACACTTCGGTATGGGTAAATGCATACCGGTGCAACGGTGTACGCCTTGCTATGAACAAAAACGGTGTGTTGGGTGTTACATGAAAGGAACCACGTCTGGGGTGAGTGTTTCTGTTTCTATGGCGAGGGCTTAACGTCCCGGGTTGGTGCAAAGTTAACCTAGGCAATGTAAAGGTTTTCGTCATGAACATTCTAGCCACACGCCAAAGGTGCACGAAACATGCGGCAAAAAGAAAAGGTCATGACTTGTGGGTAAAGTTGTACACCTCTGTAGAGTGTAAATCTAATCGATTAGCCGTTCCCTCGGTTATGGGAAACTTGGTGAACTGGCACTAGTTAAAAGTTTTGATATTTTCTAAAAATGGGTTTTGGTGTTAACCTGTTTAGCATCTATCACTTTATGTCAAAGGGCCGACATTGTTGGATTTTATTATCTAGATTATTCATTGCTCGCGAAGGTCTGTGAGTATTACTTATGCTTTACTTATTTCTTATCAGTCAAACTTGCTCTTATAAATTCCGTTTGCAAATGACAACTTGATTTACAAATTCAATATTGCTTTATGCAAATTAACCGTAGAAGCCTTTCCTTTCAAATAGCCTGCATATATTATAGGTTTTGCTAAAGTCTGCGAAGTATGTAAAGTACTCACCCTTGCTTATATGTTGTTTTAGGTGAAAAAGTTAGCGAAGATTCGAAGATATCTTCCTGTCGCAGGTTGCGGGAATTTTTCGATGATGCAATTTTTCTAGAGATTATGCCTTGTCAGTTGCCTGCAGGTTGGATGGGCACACTACAAGACTTTGCTTCTTTTGCTGCTATATGGTCTGAGTTGTAAGATTGTTTTGTATAATAGCTTCCGCTTAATAATATGTTGTATGGTTGTGATTCCAATTGTTGAAAATGTGCGTACTAGCCACTGATCATGTGACTAGTACTGTATGCGTATTAGATTTCCATTTTTTGCATTTATGTGAAAATGGAGGTCATTTCAAGCTCGTATCCATCCGGTCTAGGGTCAGTGGTGCACGCTCGCAAGGTAGATTCGGGCTACGTGAAGGTCCAGGTCGACGGTGTACATAAAATTTGCAAGGCCGTCACGCTGGAGATGCCTCCAAACAACGATATCGTCACACTAGGGGATACCATTGGCACATTCATCACCAAAGCTACAAGCACTACCACAGCCACATGAGGTGTCGAGACCCTCCTTTTTGGTATGGAATACCAAAGAGGTCTCATGTGCATAATGTACTAGTCCCATGATCAGTAGCTAGTACACACATATTACAACATTGTTATCACATCCATACATAGGTCCATATTACAATAGTAGCACGTAGTTCTTTCAACAAGGCCTATAGGCCGAATTAAATTGCAACAGAAGATACAAGGCCAAGCAGTATGCCTTTGCCCAAAGTACCACACGCAACTGACAAGGAGTAGGTCCTAGAAAAGCTCTTCGGTATAGTCCCCGTAACCTATGACGAAATATATGCCCTTGGGAACTTCGTTTTCCTCATCCACTAAACCAACAATTTAAGCAAGATTGAGTACATTTGTACTCAGAAATACTTATAGTGTATGGCAAATGCATATATCATAAAATGAAGGCTATATCAACAGGAAAGCTTCTACGGTTATTTTGTAGTGAGCAAAAGTGAACATGAATATCAAGTAGAAAGATGCAAAACGGAATTTATAAAAGCAAGGTTGACTGATATGAAAATAAAGTAAGTAAAGAATGTAGTAACAACTCACAGTCCTCCACGACGTGAGCAACGAGACGACCATTGCCAACACATGGCATATTCCAATTATTGCCAACACATGGCGCAACAGCTGATACCAATACATGCAAACACATGGTATAGTATTGTATCACCTGCAGGGTAAGCTTTCTAAAATATACATTTCCTTTTGAAAATGATAAAACAACTAACTATGTGATGACTTTACCAAGTGCCCATGATCGCGGGCGTGGCTTTTCGAAAAGATTTTTACTCTGCAGAGGTGTACAACTTTACCCACAATAAATGATCAGCTCTTTGTGCAAGCTATTAGCACACTTCCTTTGGTGTGCTGCAGAGTGATCATAACATAACTGTTACATTATTTAATCCTAACTTTGCATCAGCCTAATGTTGACAAACCCCTAATATGGCGGTAGAAGATATTTGTACGTACGGTACGATGAATGGTTTCACATCCCACCGTCCCACTTCTACTCCATATTAAGACATACACCGTTATATTGGCAAGTGTTGCTCCCATCACTGTGGTGCGGGCACCCCTTCGAGCAATCCATAATGGAACAGCCCGTACTACTTCGGCCTTCCAACATGCAAAGCTAGACTTAAATAACTTAATAAGTTAAGGCTATCCCATACTAGCACTTGTGGTTGCACTAAATTTTTGACTTGTAAACAACACATTATTCGGTCCTTAACCGACCTAGGCAAGAATACTCCCCTACACTACGTGCAAAATCCATGCACATCTGGCTATTGCCATAATTCGCTCATGTCAAATCATAGTTTTATTTTGAGTTTTTACAGCAAATACCAACACCCTTGATTATCCTATCCCACACTTTAAATTTTAATTTAATTATTTCAAGCTAAAGCATGGCTAAGCACAACTAGTATGTAATCCCATATACCCAGTTGACATTATGCATTGTCTGCCCTTATTCTATGGTTATCAAGGTTCACATGTCCATACTTATCAAGGAAGTTCCATGACATTACAGGTATATCTACCAATACCCACAAACTAGCAAGTTTAAAGAAATTACACGCATGCATAATAGGTTTGACAAAGAAAAATAAATTAATTGAAATATTAGGATCAACATGTTCAAGTGGGTGCTTGCCTTGCTTGCTGGGTTTAGTGGTGAAGTCGGAGTTGACGGTGGCAGTGTCGGGGACGTCGGTGTCTATACGTAGTTCGTCGCGTTGCAACCATAAGAAGCAAAAGAAATCAAATAACATCAACTCCAAATAAAGATTTCAGAAACATAAACTCTGGTTTCATACTAAGTTTTTATTTGCGTGTTCATAAATCTTAAAGTTGATTTAAATGAGCGGAGCTTTTATTTAAGTTTCCATTTAGGGCATCCATCTTACTTATTGATCATTAGATGCAAAACTTATTTGTTTTTATTCCAATTTATAGAGACATAAGGTCATGATTTTAGTGAATTTTAGGCACTGGTTTCATTAATTTTTGAGCTTGTTTGCACAAGTTATTGAATTATGAATATTGACTACATAAAAGGATAAACTTATTTAAAGTCCAGTTCAAATGAGGTTCAAATTTAAATGTTTTTGCAGAATTAGAGTCCTTAAGTTCTCTAGAGTCTACAAAAATTTATTCCATTGATTTTTGAGTTAGGGTGCAACATTTTGTAATAGAACATACCTTAGGTTATAACCAAATTTTAAATTAAAAATTCAAAAATGAGTTCAAAATATAAATATTTCGGATATTCAGATATATATTGATTTTATATTAATTTAGAAACTTGTTTGACTAAATTTGGAGCAAGGGTGCAAAAGATATGGGCAAAAGAATGTGCTAGGGTTACAAAATAATGTGAAGAAAAAAATGAGATATTTCCATTCTGGGAAAGTTCGCTTTCGGAAAAGAAATGCGCTTTATGTTTTTGGCTGGTGACTGTGTCTTAGCGTTGGCGGCTGGGCCTCGAGTGGCAGAGAGACAAGCACATCTCAGAGACCGACAGGCCGGGCCCGCTCGGCAGCGCGCGCGATGCCTGAGACTTGGCGCTGATAGGTGGGACCGGGTTGGCAGCGGCTCGGAAGGGGCATGAGGCCGACAGGCCGGGCCCACTCGCCAATCTCACCGAGATAGAGGAACGACGGTGGAGCTCGCCGGCGGCAAGGGAGGGCCAGGGAGGAGGAATGGGTAGAGGAATAAGCTTCAGCTCGTGATTGCGCATCTAGTGGTGGTGTCGGTGTGGCCGAGGGTGGTTGCAGTCGGCACGCCACCGTGAGGAAGTGGCGGCGGCCATGGCGGCAAGCCGGGAAGGCGGTGGAGCGATGCTTGGCTTCGGAGAAGATGGGGGAGAGCATCCCCAAGGTGAGGGGATCCCATTTTGGTATCTCACCTAGGAGGAGGAGCTCCGGGGAAGGTTGCCAATGGTGGTTGGCCATGGGGAAGAAGAGCGAACGGGCGGCGGTGCTCTGGTGATCGTGTATGCAATCCAAATATGGAGAGGTGTTCAGGGCATCGCAATGGAGCTTCGGCCCAAAAGGATTGAATGGGAGCTCACCTTTTCTCCCGAATCGGGCATTGGCCCACTTCTTTGGAGCTTCTCCGAGAATGGCGATGGTGGCTGCACATGAGCTTCGGCCAATTGCGGGTGGAGCTCAAGGAGAGGGCAAAGGCAACAGCCGACGCTGGGTAAGATTTTTATAGCCAGGAGCAGGGAGTTGACGAGGGCCCCACGAGATGACATCGGGTTGACGCAACCCACAGAGGTGGCATGGGCGTGACGCCTGGGAACTCGGTGGATTGCATGAGTACAGGTCTGGGAAGAAAGATTGACAGCCGTGTTGGGCGCCAGAGACACGGCTTGGCGTGTGCAGGCGAGGGCAGCGGTCGGCCGACTCAAGTTCTGCGGTGACGCAATTGCGTCGTGGCAGAGGAGGGGTGCTGCCGGCTAGTCGTAGCATTGAATTGGCGGAGATGGACGGTGGAGCACTAACGCGGGGTTGTCGAAGTCCTAACACGTGAGAGGTAGCACAAGACTTGGCTGCCACGGTGAGTCTCGGAAGCTGGCGCTGAAGGGCTACTGAAGGGGTGCCGTGGCGGGATTTTAGCTGAGAAAAGGCTTCCATGGTGAGGATTGGGCAGAGGGACGGTAGCTGGTCAGCACGGCATCGGGGAAGGCTGGCTGCCCACGGCTGCCTAGGAGCTGTCGCGGCAAATAAAATCCAGCGGTAACGCTGTCGCGGCGGGTTTGGGCAGGGAGCTCGGGCGAGCGAGAGGAAGAGGGAAGCCGCTGACAGGTAGGGCCGGACCATGCGGTGGCTGCCAGTGGGCTAGGGGATGCAGCGAGATGCAAGAGGCTGACCGGGTGGGGCCCACATGGCAGAGGTAAAGAAAAGGAAATCCCTTTTTCTGATTTTTGGCAGCAGAGGGGTTTCGAAATTAGTTGAGCCCTAACAATGATCTGGAAAATTTTCAAAATTTTTGAGATGGATTTTGACGAGCTATTCGATCTACCATAAAATTTTCAGCTTAATATCTGACTCAGAGAATTCTTCAAAATTCTGACAAGGACACTGACTGGATATTGGCACCTCTGTTTTTGGTTTTATAAAGGTAACAAATTGCATCAAAATATTCTAAAACTTTTACTGGAGGATCCTTAGATACTGGGGACGATACTGTAAAATTTAGATTAAAATATTGCTTAATTATTTTTATAAAATTCTGAAATGTCTTATTTTATAAAATTCCACTTGCTGATTTTAATTTTCTAAAAATTGATAAATTAATTAAAGATTTTATAAGACTGTCCAAAGATGATAATGAGAGCATCGAGGGTTTAAATAAATTTGTTCCAGAGTTTGTTGTAATCGGAGAATTTGAGATTGAGATTTTATAATCCTTGCTTGAGCTATTTGAAATTCTTTTGACAAATTCAGAAAATCCAGAAATTCCAAAAACAATCAAACTCAAATGAAATTAAAAAAATAAGTCCAAATATTTAAATAAACTTCATTATATTTGGGAAGTTACATGAGGTAAGTGTGTGCAATCACTGTCTACATTCATGTTGTAATGATAAATATCATAGATATATGATCCTTGATTTTGTATGTGTAGATATATGATCATGGAAGCAAAAGCAAGGGAACAACCGGTGGGTTTCCTCGACCCAAACGTGGTGTCCAAGCAAACTATGGACCAAGATTTACATGTAATCCATGAGTACGTGGAAAAAGTATTGCTAATTCAATGGGACAAAAAATTCATACTTCTACTCCACAACCCAGGGTAAGTGCTTCGTCTAGTTGCTATACTTGTTTATTTGTACTATGTAACGTAGCTTGAAGTTTGGTTCAATGACTATGGCGACATACCTGTGTAGGTTGCACTGGGTTTTACTTGTAATTATAATAAGACAGAACCAGGTAATTTACCTTGATTCCGAAAAGGGCGGCACCCACGACTTGGCGCCTACCAAAAATTTACTCGACATGTCGTTCGGTGTCTACAAAGCTTGTGGAGGGCCAGACAGAAAGGACCCAGCGAAGCTAAAGCATATTTAAAAGTTTCTGGTATTCGCTGATACGTCATAATCCTTCACACTCCATAATAATACCCTCAAAACTAATTAACCTATTATATTTTGGCAGCGGCACCAGCAGCCAAAGGGCACTAACCTATGTGGATTCTACATTTGCCACAATATGCAACTCCTCATTGTTTCAAAGAAGACCAATGTAATAGAGGTCTGTCAATCTTGCAACAATTGTTTCCACTTATTAATTTAGATACACACAAGACATTACTCTTCCCATCGACAGGCTAGGAAATCTGATGATCTGCGTTGAAATATTTTGACCTGCTAGGTATTCGAGAACAACTCTGTGCCTTCTTGATGCTTGAGGTCATAAATCCAAAAGGCAAATGCCACTCAAGCATCACCTGATATCAGAGTTGTGAATTTGTTAGTTACCATTTTGATTAATTTATAAACCTTGTGCTGTGAATTTGTGAGTTGTAGTTCTGAATTCAATTGGTTTTTATATATGTGACTTGATTTTTGAAATGGAAGCGCTGTACGTTGTAATGTGCGATCGGAGTTGATTTCTGAAATGGATGCACTGTATGTTATAATATGTGATCCGAGTTCATTTCTGAAATATATGTCATAATAATATGCTGGTGATGCTCTGTAATGCTTTTGTTTTAGAGGGTATGGCTAGCATTTCCTAAGGCTAGCCAATAAATAAAAAATAATAAATTCTGGAAAATAAGCATCACAGACAGCTCTTGTTTGCAAACGTTTGTGATGAAAACTACATCATAGATAGTTCCAAACAAGAACCGTCTGTGATGAGGACTACATCACAGACGGTTGCAACCAAGAACCATCTGTGATGTATCCCTCATTACAGATGGTTCCAAACAAGAACCATATGTGATGAGGACTACATCACAAACAGTTTCAACCAAGAAACATCTATAATGAGTTTCTTGGTTGGAACCGTCTATGATGACTATTTTCACAGACGGTTCACAAACCGTCTGTGATCACCGAAGTATAGACAGCTTTTTCACCCTCCTAGAATTAACGTGGGTGCTTCTAGAAGAACCTCCAATTAGTATAGATATAGTTACCATTTAACTCGGATTTTAAATTATGTAACACTCCAAAATTCAAAAGCCTCATGCTGTCCATTGAGCACTTCTGGATTTTGTTTAATTTATTTAGTTTTTCCGTAATTAAGAAAAATTGTTCTTTCCATCTTGGCTGGCTCTTTGAATTTTAAAGGGAAATTAAATAGAGTTCTGTGGGCAACCGAAAATATGAATCGATCCTCACTCGTGAGTTGGACTTAGAGGTGACACCCATACTCCACTTAAGTGTATGCTCACTGTTACTCAAAAGTCCTGTGCACGGAGTATTAACTAGATGGCCCTCACCCAAACAAATATGACCCACCTAGTTGCACCGTACGCACTTACGAAACCAAGAGAGTTTCAATTCCTTTCCGAACATCCATACCATGATTGAAACCAACTCATCAAGCATGACACTCGCCGTCCATCTCAGGACCTTGGTATCGCCCACACTCACCGAGGGGAGCGCAAGCAATAGTCAAGGAACGACGACCGCTCGAGTTTATGCATTAGACGGGTGAAAGCAATTCTAGGTACCCGAATATGTCTAGTGTTAGTTCCCAAGATCAACGCCTAGCACCCACATATCCCACATTCAAGATGCAACATAACAAATACACTAGAAGCTATTATAACAACTTTCTATTACAAGTATAAGGCCGACCGGTCAAATATTACATACCAAAGTAAAATGCAGCGGAATATAAACATAAATCAAAAGAAGGACAGCGATATGCCCATCTATAAACCCATAGGCAACCAACTTGGAAGAGCCCAAGTTCATCCATCAACGTAATTGTCGGACCCCGGAGTAAAGTACGAGTTATCGGGGCACTCTTCCGTACCTTTGTGTATATTATTTAGATTGAGCAACGGTGAGTACACGTATGTACTCGCAAGACTTTAGTGTATGGAAATATAGTAAATGCATGGCTAGAACAAGGATAACAAGTTACTACACTAAGCCTCATTTTCAGCACAAAGTAGATTTTATTTGCAAGTAAGGTGGCGTTTGGTTGGGTGGATGAAGGTGGATGGGATATGGCCGTCCCTGGATTTAGAGTCATCCAATTGTTTGGATGGGTGGATGGATGGGATATGGCTGTCCAGTTTTTTAGAATATTCCTTCAAGATGCTGGACAGAGTCATCCCAGAAAAAAGGCCGAACGTGTTCATCCAGTTTGTTGTACGAAGAGGTATACTCGGTCAAATTCAAATTTCGTCGAAGTGTACTCGGTCAAATTCAAATTTTAGTCAAATTTTGTCCGTAAATTCAAATTTCGGTCAAATTTTGTCTAAAAATTCAAATTTGGTCAAATTTTCTCTAAAAATTCAAATTTAAGTCAAATTTTATCAAAAAATTTCAAACCAAAATTCGAAACCTTTATTACAACTAGCCCATCCATCCTTATCAATGTAACCAAACAAAAAATTAGCTCATCCTATCCACATTCTTATCCATCCAACCAAACAAAAAATTGGCTCATCCCTATCCACCCAACCAAACAATTACTTGGATGGTTTCATCCCATCCAGGTTGGATAGCCATATCTTATCCAACCTCGTCCAGGCAACCAAACGCACCCTAAATGTTTCAACAAACGGTAACAGAAATGTAAAGAGCATTTAATAAGAAGTTAAACAACAGCAAGTAAAGTTCATATACATCTATTCACAACACTCCTTGGCTGCGAACAGTGAGTAAACACAGTCACCCTTGGCTCATAAGTTTTCCAACCCATTCCAACATCATTTCCAAAATTTTTCACAAAAACAAGACAATACTTGACATTATTTTCCCAAGTTACTCATGATCGTGAGCATGGCTAATTAATTAAATTTTAATGTTCACAGAGAATGTACACTTTACCCACATGACATATTTTAGCAATCATGTCAACCATGTCTCGCGATACGTACCGTACCCGATTTGCTAGACTATGATGAAACCGTTCAACTAGCTAAAGCTTAGCCTTGCACCAACCCCGGTGATGTTAAAACCATGCCATAGTTCCGGATATCCTGAACCAACATGTACTGTGCTAAACGATAGTGTACGCCATCAGGTCTTCTCCCCATGGCAAGGCATGTACCGTTGTATTGAAATACTTTGGCCCCAACACCTCGGTGAAGGGAGCACCTATGAGCAACACCGTACTAGTGTGCCCTTACTACTTCAGCCTACCAAAGTGCAACGTAAAACTTCAACTAATCTAATAAGTTTAGATTATACCATACTAGCCCATGTGGATGCACCAAATCACTTAAGTGATAGCATCAAATTTAGTCCTTAACTGAAACGGGTGAAAATCTCCCCTAACTACGCGCGAGGACCTCCTCATGCCTCAAATTTAAGTAATAACTCTCCCGCGTCTAATCCATAAGTTTTGGGTTGGAAATTTTACTAAATTACACGGAAACCATACCTCGGTTTCGTACCATTAAACAAAGTTATTCAAGCCGGAAAGAAATGTGTCCCATCATTTAAAAGACATTCTAGTAAGCATGTCTAAGCATGTACATAAGATAGTTCGCTAGTACTTCCCAAGTGACACTAAGTAATGTATACTCCATATCTAGGTTACAATGGCAGGTAATCAAACAACAAGATAAAGGAAATGCATACAATTGGAATTAGCTACCGGTTCCCACAACATAGCAAGTTTACAATGTACACGCATGCATATAGTTTGATAAAACAACATAACAATGTAAAGTATGGGATCAACATGATCAAAGGAGGGTGCTTGCTTGGTTGCTCTTTGTCGAGGATGTAATCGGGGTCGTAGTCAGGATCATTATCAGCTGAATTTGAAACGTCGTCTTTTACACATTTAAACAACAAGAACGGCGACAAAAACAAATAACAACACATCTAATAGGGCATAAAGAAATCAGATGTAAATACCAAATTAAAACTTACCAAGAAGAACATGGAGATTTTGAGTTATTGAATTATCACTTATATAATGATTTCATTAGTACTTTGCTAATGTGAGGCTTTTCATGAAAGTAGTACCTTCATTCATCGATCTCAAGAAGCTATAGCTGTGAACATACATAAGGTTGTTTACGAATTTAAGAGGCTAAAATTTTGTATCTTAGTATCTATAACTTTGAATTAAGGAGGCAAAACTTATTTGGATTAATAGAAGTAAGAAATTAGTTAAAGAGCTATGTGTGAATAGTACTTAGGCTTAAGTATATTTTGCATAAAAAGTGATTTTTACATGTTAGGTCTGCAGATTTAGGGTACTGGCTGCAAATACATAGTTATGTGATGATTCTTCCAACACAAGTACTTTAACTAAAGGTTTCTCAAGCTCAACTATTCATATAATGTGTTTTTGGCGACCATAACACCTGAGGTTATAGCATTAGCAGGATTCAGATGAAAAGCATGTTGTATTAAGAATATTTTTCTAGATTATGGTAGTCCATACTCTAAAGATCCTTTCTAGGCTAATCTTCTAAAAATTTGCATTTAGACGAGATGTTTCACAAGCTGCTGAAAAGGCTTAAGCGTTTCTAAAGTCTACGGGATAAGGGTTCAGTTTTCATTTTTAGTTTGCGACTGCATCTTATGAGATAATTTAATCATTTTTTAGGCATTAGCAGGAGATATCTCTAAGAGTGTTTTAAAGTTATTTCTACTATATTTAGCTATTATCGGTGATGTTTTTCATATAAATGAACAGTAAGTCCTTATATGTACTTAATTTAACCTTGTGTAAACATGAAATATTTTTTGCATAACCAGAAAGAGTATCATTTTTTTGAGGTCCTAGGATTTGGTTTCATCAAATTTAATGGTCATTTGCACAAGTTATGTCTATTTGAATCTTGCATGTATTGAAATCTTGCCTATTATACACATGGTGAAAACTAAGTTAAAATTTAAAAAAAATTATACATTTGGAACCCTTGTGACATCAGGAGCAGGACAAAATTAGTTTCCTCATTTTTGGACTTAGTTTGTAAAATTTCATATTGAGCACACTTGAGGCCTATATCATATATTTGAACTCTTTTAAATCAAATAGACCAAAACTAAAATATTTTTGCATATTCAGGTTCCACATGATTTTACACAAATTTATAAATTTGTTTCATTTAATTTAGACTTTCCTAGAAAAAGATATTCAAGTTTGAGCACTGTTGGTTTTGGAAAAAAAATAACAGGAAAAAGCAAATACGCTTTCAAAATTTGGAAAACGTACTTTGCCATTCACCCGTGGGATTTAAAAAAAAATGATTCACCGGCTGACGGAGTGGCCCCAGGCTTGACGCTGCCAACCGGGGCCCTCCTATCATCGACAGAAAACAGAGGAGGGGAAGAGAGCTCACCGACGGCAGAACGACGGTGGAGCCGGTGGGCCGTGGGGCTCGTGAGCTCTGGGCGATCCATGCGCACCCGTAGGGATGCTCAAACTGGGTTGGTGATGGCCGGAGATGGGTTGGCACTGCGGAGGTGCTGCGCACAGCGGAGGTGACCACCGGCTGTGGAAAAGAACGCCGCAAGGGTTCAGGTGAGCGTGCAGTGAGCATGAGGGACTGATGAGGGAGCTAATGCGTTACCCCGTTGCGGCAGAGAGAGCTCGAGGAAGCTTGCCACCGAGCTGCTATCAGTGGAGGGGCGATGCAGCCGCGCTGCGCACCATGCACGCCATCACCGCCTGTATGCACGCCGTTGTCGTCTGCATGCATGCCCGCATGCACGTCATCACAACCTGCACGCCTGCGCCGCATGCACGCCGCAGGAGCCTGCATGCACGCCCGTGCCACATGCATATGCACTCCCGCATGCATGCCCTAGACATGCCGCAGGCCAGGCTACTGCTGCCCGTGCGTCGTGCCATGCTCCCGCTGTCGTAGCCGTGCCAAGCCTTTGCCGCAAGCTGCCACAGCTACCCAGCCGTGCTGCGAGCCGCAGCGTCGTCACCGTGGGCTACTTCGGCTGCACCTCGAAAGCGGCCGCCTCAGGCTACTACCGACCAGCCAAGCTGGACCCGCGCCATGCTGCGGAATTTCTGCCAGTAGCGCTCCGCTACTTGGATGGCGCAGTTGCGTTGGAGCCGGCTGCGGCTAGCCAAGAGCTCGGCTGCGTTCTTCACTGTCCCTCCATTCCTATCGTTGGGTTGGTAAGGACCAGCTTGGCATAAAATGCTCTCATGGTCACTCTCCTATCAAGGCTGGTGTATGATGGCATTTTTGGCTGGTGAATAGAAGAGGGAGGCGCTGGAACTTGAGCACTTTTTAGAAATTCTTAAACTTTTTTAGAGAGTTTTTTAGAGAGTTTGATATGGCCTAATATGTCTTGTTTACAATTCTTAAACTTTTTTAGAGAGTTTGATATGGCCTAATATGTCTTGTTTACAATTTTCAGATCGAAATATTGCATATTTATTTTCAATTAATTCTGATAGTGCAGATTTCAGATTTTCATGATTTCGGTATTTGAATTTAATTATTAGTTATTTATATTTTTTTCAGAGGTTAATACTGTTATGAGGGAGACCTGGTAAAATTTTTAGTCAGATATAAACTTTTAGTGTTTTTGTAAAATTCAGACAATCACTGTTTGGCAGTCAAAACATGTCACTTCATACATCATTCCATTATCTTACTGCATTAAAAAGCTCTTGACAACTGAATAGAACTGATGGAGGCTTTTAAAAACTTAATATTATTTTTTTGGCTTTTACCTTCACCTCTTTTACTTATACTCTTTCACTAATTCGATTACTTGATTTTTCTTTGAAGCCAAAAATCTAAGAAAAGTAAATAAATCTAGAAAAAAAATCAGAAAAGATAGAAATTCAAAATAAGATTACTTTTTTTCAACTCATTTTAAAAGTATGTTTATTTTGGACATATTGTGGCAACTTATTCTTTTTTCCTAGGTTAAAATACAAGAAAGTGAAGAAAACGATGATATTTAAGATAAAAATCTTGGTTTCAGTTAAAATTTTTATTCAATTCCATTTTCAAATTTTAAATTTTCATTTTTCCTTCTTTCGAAGTTTTTGGGATGTTACAAACCTACCACCCTTACAAAAATCTCATCCTCAAGATTTGCGGGGACTAGACGGGTTTAAGGAATTCTTTCTCGGTGATGAACTTGTCGTTTTCTTGTTACTTTGTTTTTAGCACAGTTGCTTCATTGAACTTTTTTTTCTTGTGGTTCCGAATTGATGTGCCAAGAATAAGGAAGATTTCTATTCGAGGTTCGCTTTAGTAGATGAATGATATTAGCATGTTCTACATATTTCTTTTGATTAGATAACCAATTTATATTAAGAATCCTTGGCAAGGATATGCTGGTTTAAGGAGAGGTACGGAATATGCTGGAAAAAGGAAGGATGTATAGCAACTATAGTTTTTTTTCCGAGAAGGACCAAATGTTGACATCGCGGAGGGTATTCAAATACAACGGCCAATTTGTATAGTTCAACGAGCGTTGCTTAGGTTAGTTGCGGATAAATATCATTCTAGGCTCACCTCTTAAGCATAGGTGAGAGGTAAAGGTTTAGATTGAGAGGAGGGCAGAGATACTCAAGGATTTGGGTTGAGGTAGGGCAAGAAGGTCAATTTGAGAAGACTGAGAATCTTATTATTTATTACTCCTTGTGGGTGTACTGATGGATCCGGTCACAGGCATCCTGCAACAGTGTTTGTTGAAAAGTTGGAATCGAGGAAAGATGGTCAGATAGGGGTTAACCAGATTATAAGGCAACATTCCATTCATTAAAATATTAATTTAAGAATGGTCTTTACTTGGATTAGGTAATTGTTAGTTAGTTTACAAGGCAACGTTTCGTTCCTTAAAATTTTCATAGCTAAGGTTTCTTATTAAGTAAGGTTGGCACATCATAAATTTTCACCCCGGGGGTTTAGTATTTATGAGAGTAATCCTAGAAGCAGTACAAAAGATCGTACAATAGAATTCCAAAGCACAAAAGATAGCATATTCAAAACCAATACACAGGGGGTCCATAGTTTCTTTCCAGCTACAAACCTAGCGTATTTGGCCTAATGATGTTGCCTCTAATGCGAACACATATTGGGGATCCGCTCCTTGTCCTTAAGGCGCCACTTGCGGTTGATTCACACGAAGCCAGGAGAACAAAGTGTCCTCTCTTTGTTGACGTGTAGCTACTACTCCAAGTCAATATCATCATCGCCACTCTCCTTTCCCGTATTCCTCCCCTGAAACTAATGTGCAGTGATTTTTTTCCTTTCAAAAGGACAATAAAAGAACGTAGAAAATAGAAAAGGTTGGTTTTAATGCATAGGTACATCATGAGGAGTACATAGGACATCAAGGATTTATGAATGACTTGAAAAGGAGAAGAGAACCATGTAGGCTCATCAATTATATTTCCAAAGATTGTTAGAGTGAGAAGATTTGAAAAAGATTTTTGAAGAGATTTGAAAAGACTTGTTGCAGCTATTATAGATAACAATTATCTCAAGATAATGACGGCATCAATGATAAGTTAACATGCTATAGAGATATTTGAGAGATAACACCTGATTTTACAGACATTGTAAGTAATTACCTGGGTTACTAATTGATAGATAGTTCTCAAGATTGGGATTAAGATCAATATCGAGTAGATTTTAGGTAAGGAATAAACATTGAGATCTTGCTTTTTGAAAGTTAGTAGAAACATGAGTTAGTTAGATTTCGCATAGATAATTTGATGATAGATCGATATTTTTCCATCAGACGATTCGTAGGCATAACGATCGATTTGATGATTCATAGACATAGGTGCAAACTTGAGGATTCAAGATCGATTTAATGATTGATAGTAGATCGATGATATAATGATAGATATGAGCTCACATTTGCATAGCTTCGAATAGATAGACAAAATTAAAGATCATAGTTAAATTGATATGAGAAGAATGAAGAGCATTACTCATGATACAAGGATGATATTTGCCTTGTAATGAGATGCACTTGATAATTAGGGTACACTAGTGAGATCCACATTCTTTTATGGGAGTAGATGTAATGTAAATGGGAGGATAACACAGATCCGTAATGATTTATATGATGAGAATATTTTAACTTTGAAAAAGGTATGCGATAAGTCAGGGTGATTGAGATGGAAGTTAAGATGCATAATAACTAGAGTGATCTGGAGAAATGAAGAGAATTCATCTCAGGGAGAGTATACAAGTACGATGACAAATTTGGACAGCTATACGGTTGTTGATGAGTTCACATTAGAGATATATTACATACGCAACATGGAGAACGAAGGTGTTTGATTCAAATTGGTCATTCGTGTTATGAGCAAATTCTGAAAAGGTTACAAAATTTGGAACAATAGATGGAAAGAATAACAGAAATAGTGAATCAAAATACAAGAGAAAATTTAAATTTGAATCAGAAGTAGGGAAGTGTTAACATACCCAATATACATTTTTCTTTTTAAACATATTATAGGAAATTCTGAATATTTTTATTAAAATACATGGCCACAAGTTACATGCACACCATCTTAATGGGATAGCTTTTGTTACAACTTGGTCATGGCAACAAAATAATCAAATATCACCTGGTAGAGGCGTTAATACAGAAAACTGTGATGCTAAAGGTTCTGTCTAGGTAGTTCGTAGAATTTTTAGGCACTAATACAGAGAAGATAAAATCACGAAATTTTTTGAGTAGCTTTCTGGAAGAGCTATGCATCCACGATAAAATTTAATTTTTTTTGCTTTGCCCAATTTACCTACAAAATTGGATAAGCAACAATTCAGTCTAGAATTGCTATTTTGCGCATGCTACCCCATTTTGAATTTCTAACCCCCACTCCTTAGGTTGAAATTTTACAAAATTATACGGGCTTAGTTTCAACACAATAATAATCCATTTAAAATTTTACTGATATTTTTCTATGTCTTTAATTTAGACAAACAACATCCTAAGTTTCCTTAACCTTACACTTATTTGCAGCATATCTAGTCTTTGAAACAACGCAAGGTTACAAAAAGTTTTGCCTCCGAAGGAGATGGTGCAGAGAAAGGTGAGATTAGAGAGCTTCAAGTTGGTCCTATTGAATTTTAGGTTCAAAACTTTAGCTTTTATAATTTTGAAACTCGATTTTGATTAATTTGAATGGCATAAGGAGTAGATAAAAGTTTTATAATGCCATTTTTCGATAATCCAAGTTTTGAAGTTTAAGACGAGTACAAAATCCATTTGAAAGGGAGGATTAGAAAGTAAATCTATAGAAGGGATGAGAATAGCATTCTGTATTTTCTAAAATAAGTTTTTATAACTGAAAATAATCCATTTGAAAGAAAGCTTTGTCCTTAACTATCGACCATGCTAACTAAAGCTTTTCCTACAATAGTATGGGCTGTGATACCATCTCTTGTGGGAACCCAGAAATATGAATCTATCCTCGCTCATGCATTGGACTTAGAGGTGACACCCATACTCCACTTAAGTGTATGCTCACTGTCACCCAAAAGTCCCGTGCACGGAGTATTAACTAGATGGCCCTCACCCAAACAAATATGAGCTACCTAGTTGCACCGTACACACCTACGTAACCAAGAGAGTTTCGATTTCATTCCAAACAACCATACTGGGATTGAAACCAACTCATCTAAGCATAGCACTTGCCGTCCATCTCAGGACCTTGGTATCACCCACACTCACCGAGGAGAGCACACGCGATAGTCAAGGAACAACGACCATTCGAGTTTATGCATTAGACGAGTGAAAGCAATTCCAGGTACCCGTATATGTTTCTAGTGCTAGTTCCCAAGATCAACTCCTAGCACCCAGATATCCCACATTTGATATGCATCATAACACGTACACACATGTCTAAGTAGTTGGCATAGCACAAACATAAACTAGAAGCTATTACAACTACTTACTATTATATGTACATGGCTGACAGGCCAAATATTACATACCAAAAGTAAAATGCCACGGAATATAAACATAAATCAAAAGAGGGAATGTGATATTCCCATCCATAAACTCATAGGCAACCGACTTGGAAAAGCCCAAGTTCATCAATCAACGTAATCGTCGGACCCCGGAGTAAAGTACGAGTCGTTGGGGCACTCTTCCGTACCTTCTATATATTATTTAGATTGAGTAACGATGAGTACATGTATGTACTGGAAAGACTTTAGTGTATGAAAATATAGTAAATGCATGGCTAGAAAGGATAACAAGTTACTACACTAAGTCTCATTTTCAGCATAAAGCATATTTTGATTACAAGTGAATGTTTCCTCAAATGGTAACGGAATTGTAAAGAGAATTTAATAAGAAGTTAAATAACAGTAAGTAAAGTTCCTATACATCAATTCACAACCTTCCTTGGCTGCGAACAATGAGTAAACATAGCTACCCTTGGCTCATAAGTTTTCCAACCCATTCCAACATCGTTTCCAAAATTTTTTAGAAAAACAAGATTATACTTGACATTATTTTCCCATGTTGCTCATGACCACAAGTACGGAAAATTAATTAGATTTTAATCTTTGCAGAGAGTGTACACTTTACCCACATGACACATTTTAGCAATCATGTCAACTATGCCTCGCGATACGTACCGTACCGATTTGCTAGACTATGATGAAACCGTTCAACTAGCTAAAGCTTAACCTTGCACCAACCTCGGTGATTTTAAACCCTTGCCATAGTTTCGGAGATCCTAAACCAACACTTGTTCTGATAAATGATGGTGTATGCCATCGGGTCCTCTCCCCATGGCAAGGCATGCACCGTTGTATTGGAATGCTTTAGCCCCAACACCTCGGTGAAGGGAGCACCTACGAGCAACACCGTACTAGTGTGCCCTGACTACTCCGGCCTACCAAAGTGCAACGTTAAACTTCAACTAATTTAATAAGTTTAGGCTATCCCATGCTAGCACACGTGGTTGTACCAAATCACTTAGGTGATAGCATCAAGTTCGGTCCTTAACTGAAACGGGTGAGAATCTCCCCCTAACTACGCGCGAGGACACTCCTCACGTCTCAAATTTAAGTAATAACTCACCTACATCTAACCATAAGTTTTGGGTTGCAATTTTTACCAAATTACACAAAAACCATACCTCGTTTCAGTACCATTAAATAAAGTTATTCAAGCTGGATAGAAATATGTCCCATCTTTTAAAAGACATTCTAGTGAGCATGTCTAAGCTTGTACCTAAGATATTTCGCTAGAACCACCCAAGTGACACTAAGTAATGTATACCACTCATCTAGGTTACAATGGTAGGTAATCAAATGACAAGGCAAAGGAAATGCCTACAATTGGAATTAGTTACCGGTTCTCACAACATAGCAAGTTTACAACATACACATATGCATATAGTTTGATAGAACAACAAAACATTGTGTAGTATGGGATCAACATGATCAAAGGAGGGTGCTTGCCTGGTTGCTCTTTGTCGGGGATGTAATCGGAGTCGTAGTTGGGATCTTTATCAACTGACTTCGAAATGTCGTCGTGTACACGTTTAAACAACAAGAACCGCGACAAAAGAAAATAACAACATATCAAATTTGGCAAAAAGAAATCAGATGTAAATACCAAATTAAAACTTACCAAGAAGAACATGGTGATTTTGGGTCTTGAATTATCACTTGTATAATGATTTCATTAGGACATTGTTTATGTGAGGCCTTTTATGAAAAACCTACCTTCATTCATCGATTTCAAGATGCTATAGTTGCGAACATAAATCAAGTTGTTTACAAATTCAAGAGGATAAAATTATGTATCTTAGTATCTATAACATCGAATTGAGGAGGCAAAAATTATTTGGATTAATAGAAGTAAAACATTAGTTAAAGTGCTATGTGTGAATAGTACTTAGCGTTAAGTATATTTTGCATAAAAAGTGATTTTTACAAGTTAGTTCGATAGGTTTAGGCTACTGGCTGCAAATACATCATTATGCGGTGATTCTTGTGACACAGGTACTTTAACTGAAGGTTTCTCAAGCTTAACTATTCATATAATGTGTTTTTGGTGACCATAACACATAAGGTTATAGCATTAGTAGGATTCAGAAGAAAAGCATGTTGTATTAAGAATATTTTTCCAGATTATAGTAGCCCATATCCAAAAGATTGTTTCTAGACTGATCTTCATAAAATTTTCATTTAGATGAGATGTTTTACAAGCTACCTAATAGGCTTAAGCGTTTCTAAAGTCTACGGGACAAGGGTTTAGTTTTCGTTTTAAGTTTGCGACTGCACCTTATGAGATAATTTAATCTTTTTTTAGGCTTTAGCAGGAGATGTCTCTAAGAGTGTTTTAATGTTGGTTCCGTGATATTTTGCTTTTGTCGGTGTTGTTTTTCATATAAATGAACATTAAGGCCTTATATGGACTTAATTCAACTTTGCATAAACATGAAATATTTTTGCGTAACCAGAAAGAGTATCATTTCTTTCAAGGTCCTAGGATTTGGTTTCATCAAATTTGATGTTGATTTGCACAAGATATGTCTCTTTGAATCTTGCATGTATTGAAATCTTGCCTATTAGACACATGGTGCAAACTATGTTAAAATTTAAATATTTTTATACATTTGGAAACCTTGTGACCTCAGGAGCAGGAAAAATTAGTTTCTTCTTTTTTACACTTAGTTTGTAAAAAATTCATATTGAGCATACTTTAGACCTATATCATATATTTGAGCTCATTTAATTCACATAGATCAAAACTAAAATATTTTTAAATATTCAGGTTCTACATGATTTTACACGAATTAATAAATTTGTTTCATTTAATTTGGACATTTCTACCAAAAGATATTGAGGTTTGAACACTGTCAGTATTGGAAAAAATAGGAAAAAGCAAATACGCTTTCAAAATTTGGAAAACGTACTTCGCCGTTCACGTGTGGGATTTAAAAAAAATGATTCACCAGATGACATTGTGGCCCCACCTGCCCGTGGGCGTGTGGGCATGACGCTGCCAGCTGGGGCCCACCTGTCATCGATAGAAAACAGAGGAGGGGAAGAGAGAGCTCACCGGTGGTAGAAGGACGATGGAGCCGGCGGGCCGTGGGGCTTGTGAGCTCAGGACGACCTGTGTGCACCCGTGGGGATGCTCAAACAGGGTTAGTGATGGCCGAAGATGGGCTGCCACCGCGGAGGTGTTGCGCACGACGGAGGTGACCACCGGTAGTGGAAAAGAAAGCCACACGGGTTCAGGTGAGCGTGCGGGTAGCATAAGGGACTCAAGAGCGAGCTATTGCGTTACCCCACTGCTTGCCACCGAGCTGCTGTCAGTGGAGGAGAAGATGCGGCTGCGCTGCACGCCATGCACGCCATCGTAACCTGCATGCACACCAGCGCCGCTTGCAGCCGCTGCCGCCTGCATGCACACCCCCAGCCATGCCACAGGCTAGGCTACTACTGCCCGTGCGTCGCGCCATGCTCCCGCTATTGTAGCCGTGCCAAGCCTTTGCTGCAAGCTACCACGGCTACCGAGTCGTGTTGCAAGGCCGCAGCGTCGTCACCATGGACTACTTCGGCTACACCTCGGTGCAGCTACCTCGCGCTACTGTCGACCAGCCGAGCTGGACCGCCGATCGTGGCCGCTCGTGTTGACCGCCGGGCTGCGCCACGCCATCACTACTACGGAATGGTACATCACTATCGCTTCATCTGTGTCGGTTCTTAAGTTTTTAGGAAAAAAACGATTGTGATAGATGACTTAGGAGAGGCATTAATAATAATCACTATCGGTTCTCAGGTTAGAAGTGATAGTGATGTAGCACTGAGAACATCACAATCGGTTCTTATACGAGAAGTGACAGTGATGTGCATTATCATCACTATCGGTTTTCATATAAAAAGCGATAGTGATGAGCACGTACACATCACTATCGCTTCTTCAATAAGAACCGACATCGATGTATACGTGCTCATCACTATCGCTTCTGTGTAGGAACCGATTGTGATGACTATGATAATCACTATCGCTGGCTTATAAGAACCGATCGTGATGTGCATGATCACATCACTATCGCTTTTATATGAGAACCGATAGTGATGTGCCCGTTAGGTTATTTATACCACTCGAAATGAACTCTTCTCTGTTATTGTTCCGGAGGAGGTTTCTCCGCCGCCACCGTAAAAATAGCTCATATTCGTGGTTGGAAGCAATAGTTGGGTGATAAAATTTGGAAAATGTTTGCGATCTCAAAGTATATTTCGCAAAATTTCAAATAATTCCAACTATATTTCTAAAAGTTATGGTATTTTCTCTCTTTGGTCGACATGACCGATAATTCGAGAGAATTCATGTTCACCATGTGAAGGTTACGTTCATCCAATCGGTTTCTTTAAAAAAGCGATAGAAAAATAAAATTATCTGTGTTAGTTTTATTTAAAAACTGATAGTGATAATGGAACATGTGTGTCGGTTTTTGTGGAAAATCGATAGTGATTCTCTATAAATCGGTTTGTGCAGTGCCATACATCTGTATCGGTTTTTAAAAAAAAGCGATAGAAATATAACATTATATGTGTCGGTTTTTTTCGAAAACCGATAGTGATAAGGGAAAATATTTGTGTCGGTCTTCATACAAAACCGATAGTGTTAAATTTAATCATCTGTGTCGGTTTGTATGGAGAACCGATAGTGATGTTCTATTAGTAGCTTTGTGGATGAGACACATCTGTGCCAGTTTTTGTGAAAAACCGATTCAGATGTATATTAGTTGTATCGGTTCTTGTTATAAACCGACACAAATGACTATTTATTAGTTGTGTCGGTTTTTTAAGAAACCGGTACTGATATGTCTTTTGGCCTTTTTGTTCACCGCTCTGGAATCCAAACTCATGCGTCGCCGCTCCTAACCCTAGCTAGCTCTTGCCCCCGTCGCCGCCGCCCGCAGAGCACCCGTCGCCGCAACGGTAGCACCCCGCCGCCTCTACTCCCCCACGCCGCCCCCGCCACCTCTACTCCCCCACGCCACCCCCGCCGCCTCTACTCCCCGACGCCGCCGTGACCTCCTCCCGACACCACCGGGACCTCCTTCCATCGCCGCCTAACGCCACGGACCTCCTTCCGCCGCCACCCGCAGCACCACGTCGCCGCCAGCGTAGCACCCGCCGCATCTACTCCCCACGCTGCCCCGCCGCCTCTACTCCCCGACGCCGCCGTGACCTCCTCCCGACGCCACCGGGACCTCCTTCCATCACCGCCCCGACGCCACCGGACCTCCTTCCGTCGCCGCCCGACGCGCCCTCCGTCTCCGCCCCTCCTCCCGACGCCCCAACGCTGTCCCGACCCTGGTAAGCCTTGCAACCGAGATGTCATCCTTCGAACATGTGATCTTGACCATCTTCGTGTTTCGCAATCGAATGATCCCCTTGGATTGACGCCCACTCTGCTTGTCAGAGGCCTTTTGCAAAACAACCAACTCGTTTAAGGGATTATTGGCCACGCTTACAATCTCTGAGCAAACATTCATCAAATGTTACGCACCATGTCTAGTTGAAGAAAAAGGTTCTCTAAGTCGTGAATGCTCAAGTGTGGTTGATAATGCATCTAAGTCGAGCCATACACCATTCACCAAGGGATGGGTCTTGTGTTTTTAAACTTAGGGCACCTTTTCAATTCCCTCCTCAAAGAAGACTGCACATTGTACCGTATGCATCGCTCATTGTTATATAAATAATTCAATAATCCAGTGCATTTGTCCTAACACTACACTAAGATATATGCATCAACAAATTCTACTGTGATACGTGAAGATACACGGACATGTACAGGATCCATGAAAAATGAACAGCTTTGCAATCATCACAGATAACTCTGCTGTGGAAGCTATTAACTTATTTTAGCGCTCTGTTAATACCACACTGCACTAGCAACGAACATTCCAGAATATCAGCCTCCTTCTCTTGATATGAAAGATCGACCCAAGTTTATTTTCTCAAGTGAATCATGAAATATTTAAGATATGTTGGTATGCTAGTGCTGAAGTAACAAGGATGCTCACTTGATTCTCTATGATTAAAAAAAACAGCTACTTCTGGGGTCAGATGAATGATTTGCTAGAGGGAGGAGATTCCAGTCAGTGCAGGTTGCCAGTATGTAATTGTTGCGATTTGTTGAAATCTGTTGAAGACGTTTTGTTTGATTTCATAGTCTGTCGCTATCCTTTAAAGACAGATTTCTTATTCTCTACTTTATTAAAATCCTTGGGAGATAGACCTGTTTGATTTTGTATGCAGCCATACAGTATTTACATGAGTTTTATGCGAGAAGTGACCTCCAACACTTTGGTTATTCTTATAAACCAACACAGGGATAAGTTGGTATTAGAAAGTAGAACTATTAGTTTTATAGTTGAAAAATAGGGCATCCATGCTTTCTGTTCAGGGTGTGTTATGATTCCTTGGGTAGTGATGTATGACTCATCTTCGATGTGATATGTATCAGAGGAAGTGCATGTACTGATTGTTAAGCATGTTTGTGTTGTATATTGTGAACGATTATGATATATGTGTTGTAATCAAAGTGTTTCTGTTCTGTGAATGTGATATATGCATTCTGTGTTCTGTATTGGGAATGTGATATATATTATGCATACTGTTTAATCTGTGCTTTTTTTGGAGAATTTGCAAAAATGGCACTTCCCCAATGGGTCATCAGAATCGGTTCTTCAAGGGAAGCGATTGTGATGACCCACTCATTAGAATTGGTTCTTTAAGGGAAGCGATTGTGGTGACTCCCTCATTAGAATCGGTTCTTTAAGGGAAGCGATTCATATGACACCCTCATTACAATCGGTTTTTTCAAGAAAGCGATTCTGATGACCCAATCATCAGAATCGGTTCTTGTGCGGAACCGATTCTGATGAAGGGGTCATCAGAATCGCTTTCTTCAAAAAACCGATTCTAATGATGGGGTCATCACAATCGTTTCCCTTAAAGAACCGATTCTAATGAGGGGGTCATCACAATCGCTTCCCTTAAAGAACCGATTCTAATGAGGCTTTATCACAATCGGGCCAAAACCGATTCTGATAGCTCCACCTCATCACTATCTAAAGACATCGTATCGCCACTAGAACCGATTGTAATGCCAAAAAAAAACAGATTCTGATGTATAATTCTGTAGTAGTGCATGCTACTGAATTGCTGCCAGTAGCACTCCGCTACTTGGATGGCACAGTTGCCTTCAATACTACAGAAATGGTTATCACAGACGGTTTGCAAACCACATCATAGATGGTTTTGTGAGCTGTCTGTATCGAAGTGTCAGTGATGACAAAGAGTCATCACAAACAGTTTTGCAACCGTCAGTGACAAAACTCATCACAGACGGTTCCAAAATGGAACCGTCTGTGATATAGAATTATCACAGATGGTTCCAATTAGGAACCATATGTGATAAAGTTATCATCCCAGACCATTCTAAGGAATAACCATATGTGAAGATCCCATCATCACAGACGGTTTCAACATGGAACCATCTGAGATGGTGACCTCATCACAGACTATTCTATATTGGAACCGTCTGTGATGTAGTAACATCACTGGCTGTTCCAAAATGGAACAGTCTGTGATAATATTACATAACAGACAATTCCAAATTTGGAACCATCTATGTTGAGCTTCACAAACGGTTCTTCCTTCGAACCATCTGTGATGTTAATTTTGTATTTTTTATTAGATTTTAATTTATTGGCTAGCCTCAGGAAATGCTAGCCATGCCCTCTGAAACAAAAGGTAGTACACGGCATCAACAGCATATTATTATGACATACATTTAAAAAATGAACTCCAACCACATGTTACACCAAATACAACACATTTATTTCATAAATCAACTCAGATCGCACGTTATAACATATGTACAGCGCATCCATTTCAGAAATCAACTCACATATATACTAACTAATTGGATTCAGAACTACAAATGATAAATTCACAGCATAAGGTTCAAAAATTAATTAATTATGAATGCATGGTAAGTAACAAATTCACAACTCATTGGTTCAGCCCTGAGTGGCATCTGCCCTTTGGATCTAACACCTCACACATGAAGAAGGTACAGAGGTTTCCTCGAATACTCAGGAAGTCAGCCTACTCCAACGCAGATTCAGCGCATTGCCAAGCCTGTCGATGAGATGACTAAAGTCTCATGTGTATATAAATTTAAATTCATAAGTGTCGACAGACCTATATGACATTGGTCTTCTGTGAACCAACGAGGAGTGCCATGTTGTGGCAAACGTAGAATCCACATTGGTCAATGGCCTTTGGCTGCTGGTGGCACTGCCAAAACATAATAGGTTAATTAGTTCCAAAGGTATTATTATGGAGTGTGAAGGATTAATACGTACTATCAGATACCGAAAAGTTAAAAGTATGCTTTAGAGTGGCTGGATTCTTCTTGTGTGGCCCTCCGCGATATTTGTAGACACCGAATGACGTGTCGAGTAAATCTATGATAGGATTCAAGTTGTGGGTGCTGGCCTTTTGGGAATCAAGATAAATTACCCGGTTCTGTCTTGGTATAATTACGAGTAGAACCCAGTGATACCTACACAGGTATGTCATCATGGTCACTGAACCTAACTTCGAGATGCGATATATAGACAAATAAACAAGTATAGCATCTGGACGAAGCACTTACCCTGGGTTATGGGGTAAAAGTATGAATTTTTTGTCGGAATGAGCCAGCATTAGTTTTTCCACGTACTCGTGGACGACTCATTTATCTTCGTCCATGGTTTGGTTGGACACCATGTGTGGGTCGGCGAAACCCACCGGTTCTTTCCGTGCTATTGCTTGCAAGATCTTATATCTACATACACAAAATCAATGATTACATATATATGATATTTATCATTGAGGTAGAAATGTAGACGGTGATTTCACACACTTACAGTGTCCAGCATTTTATGAGTGAGGAGTCGAGTGCTCTGAGGTTGTACAGATCGAACAAGTCAGAGAAGCCAACCACGAAGATGCCATCTAAAAACCGATGTAACAAATGCTCCTACTTGAAGCTTACCGAGATACTCGATGTTTGTTGTGCCACTAGCTTGTTGGCTTGTTGCATGCACCAATCTTGCAATCGTTTGTAGTCTAATGTAAGCGTCTGTGTGCGCTCATCCGTTATGAATGACTGCCCCAGCTCAAATTGCCGCACCAATGGGGCAAACGAAAAGTCACGGGCTGATCTGGTACCTTTCGATTTGCCCTTGTCTCCGCCTCCCCTTCTACCAAATATATTCTTCACAGGAGACGACTGGGCCCGAACTATAGTAACGGTCTATGCCTGACGGGACACGATAGCTGATTTGGCGGGCTCCTTCGGTTGATCACATGGATCCGGTAGTGCTGGTAGCTCTGGCGCATCATGTGGCTCCGGTAGTGCTTGTAGCATCGGTGCTCCTAGGTGGGCGTCGAAGGAGATGTCCTTTTTGGGCACTAGATGAATGTGCCGATGGCATCCCCTAGTGTGACGATCATCGTTTGGGGGCATCTGCAGCGTGACGGTCTTGAAAATTTCATGTACACCATCAACTTTGACTTTCGCATAGCCTGGCTCTAAAGAATGACCGTGAATAAATGCCCCTACGCTGGATGCGTACGCTTGTCCCCAAGCAGCCTGTATGGGAACAGAGCCGTTGGCAAGCGTCACTTGTAGATTGCATAGCATGGGCACCTACATAAAGGTACACAAGTAATTAGCTAACACGTCCAACAAGTCTATCTAAAGAGTATTGCAGGCATCTTATCCGGGTGTCATCAGGAGGAAATTTGGCTTCATCCACATCCGTCTCAAGGGTAGACGCGCAGCTACTCGGACGGTTGGTTGGGCTGATGTAACATCCCAAAATTTGCTCAAATAATATTTTATTGCTTAATTGTGCATTTATGATCTTCTGGAGTTTATTTGGATTTTTTTGGATTTATTTGAATTAATTTTAAAGTAAGAATATTAACCTTTTGTTCAATTCTATTTAAATTATTGCAAAGTTAATATAACGTTTTGCCAAAAATATTTCATTTGAGTCCAGAATGTCTCAAAGTATTTTTGAGATTTTTTTTGGATTTTTCCTAATAGTTTTATTGCCTAAAGCAAATTAAATGAATTTCTGTAATTATTTGAAATGAGAAATCCTTTAAAAAGCTTGGTGAACAATGTCGGGCCCTGGTCATGTATGCCAGACAACCCCAAGACGACCAGTTTTGTAACACCTAATTTTTGCTCTAATTTGAATTTTGAAGTATTTTTGATTTTTTTTGTGAATTTTTGGGAATTTATTTAAGTTAATTTGGATTTATCCAAATAGGACTTTTCTTGAAAACAATTAAATAATGGAAAAGTTTTTGCAAAGTTTTATTGCAAATATTTTAATGGAGTTCCAAACATCTCAAAGTAATTTCTAGATTTTTTCAGGAATTTTTCTGCTATTTTAAAAGCTCCAAATGATTTAGTTGAATTTCGGAATTATTTTAAATGTGAAATGTTTTAAAATCACATGAACGAGAATGGGCCGAGCCCATTATCGCGCGTGTCGTCGGCCCAACCGCGCCAAACCCTAGCGCCGCCCGACCAAGCCGTCCGATCCGGATCGAACGCTGTGAGTGTGCCACGTCGCTCGCGACGCTGAGCCTTCGGATCGTCGCCGCGACGGACGCGCGCGGATTGCGCCACGCCGGCCGTCTTGGCGAGATCATCGGAGCTAATGCCGCCCGACCGATTCCGCTCGTTCGCGCTTTGAAGCGCGCGTCGCCGAGGCCCCTTTGCGCACCGAGTAGCGCGTCCGGCGAGCTCCTTCATTGCGTCTTTTGACTCCTCGCGACGCACGCCGAGACTCTCTCTAGCGCTGAGCGAGCTCGCCAGAAGTTGCGCTTTGTGCCACCGTTGTTTTTGCTTCCTCTCGTCGCCGTCCGTCGCTTTCGCCGGTTCGACCCGCTCCGAGTTCACCGGCAAGACGACGAGTGGACCACTTCTTCGCCGAGAAGCCCGCGCAGCCGCCGCCGAGGTCATCTTCCCGACTCGGCAACCTTCGCTTCTTCGCCGCCGTCAACCTCGTCGAACACGCGGCCGTCCGATTTGCATCGTTCGGTTCGGTGAGTCGGCGTAGCCTCCATCTCTGTAGATGTTTAGATTGAATCGTGGCGTTGGATCTTGATGTGTACGGCTTGGATTAGATCTAGTTTCTGCGATATGTTTTTGTCTTAGCCGTTGGATCGTTAGTGGATGCGTAGGTTTGAGCCACGTCGCGCCATGAGTAGTAAACCGCTCGGGTACCGTAGGCCGTTAGATTAGATCTAAACGGTAGAGATTGGATCTGGTTTTGCCCTAAGGATCCGCGCCGTTCAGATTTGAACGTGCGGTGGAGATGGCACCGTACCCTCGCCAAATCACGTGTTGACGCGTGGGCATTTTGACTGGGGCGGAGACCAGATCCAGCCGTCGATTTCGGGCGTACCGTCGCGATTGCGCCGCGTGTCGCCGCTGAACCGAGATGTCGCGATGGCGGCGCGATGCTTGGCCGTTGGATCCGGCGCGCCGCTGGATGTGCGACGCGGAGGCGTGGAGTGCGGCGCCGCCGAATCGCGCGGGGAGATCCGACCGCTTGGATGAGCGAAGCGGATCTTGCCGCGTGTCGCGTCGGGATTGGCTCGCGATCGCCGCCGACGCCACGGCTTGCGTCACCCGTGCATGAACACATCTTCGCCATCCACGGTGGACCGAGCCGAACCGTGGACCCGACCCATGAACCGAAGCAACATGGCGGCACTAGAGGTCGCCACGTGTCGTCCGACGTCGAGAATGACGCCATATTTTTTATATATAAAAATATTTCGACCAAATTCATTTCGTGTCTGACGTCATCATGACGCGATGCTGACGTCATTTATGCGAATTTCCAGTATAAAAATAATTCAGAAAATCGTATTTTCTTAATTTCTGTATTTTCAGATTTTATTCAAACTTCAAATGACTATAACTTTTGCATTTTAACTCGGATTTGGGTGATTCAAATTTCTAAAAATTCATAACATTATGAGCTATTTAATGGTGAATTTTATTTGAATTTTGAGGTCATCTAGTCTTCTGTATTAGCTATTTATTGTATCTTTTTGTTTGTACGCGTAGACGCAAATTTGTCGGAAAGTTTCGAGGAAGAATTCGTCGCTCAAGACCAAGCTTCTGAACACGACCAGCAACTCTTTGAAGGCAAGTGATGCTTTGATCATTTTGATCCCAGATTTTAAAATGTAATTTATGCTTTGAAACTATGCATGCTAATTATTTAAAATGAATTTAAATTAATTTGGGATAATGTAGTTAATCAACCCATTTTGTTATGCCACCTTGAATTATTAATTGTATGCCCTAAATCATTGTCACCCTAAGTTTGATTATATTAGTTGGATGTTAATATTGTGCCAACACGGGAGGCTAGACCGTGAGTAGATGCTTAGCCTTGCAGCGAGTCATGAATGATCTTTCAGAGAAATGCTACAAAATTGACTAATGGAATATTGAATGTATTTTGAAAGTGGTGTGATGATGCCACATGATGATATGGAAGTATGGTGACCTGTGTGGTTCCATATTGATGTTGAGTTATTGCTGGCATGTGTTGCACAATAATCAATGGGGTGGGAAATGTTTTAGATCGGGGCAAGTGGCAAGAGGTCGTGTGCTGGTGGGCCTGTGTGCGATGGGTTGATGAGTGATGTGAGTCCATGTGCCACATTGGGTGTGTGCCACTTTGTTGAGTGTTGGAAGTCTTGCCTTGGTGATTAAGGACTTCACCTTGCAAGCCTTTGATCTGAGTCACCGTACAACCACATGTCTCGATATGGGACAGACACTGGTTGACTAGGGTTCTACGATATCTTTCCTCCGATACCTCGGGGTGACAGATGTGGGTGTATCTGTATGGGGAGCGTACTGTGCTACGGCTTGGTGCCCATCCAACGGTGATTGGCGGTCCTATACTTGGCTCTGTGTGAGGGAAGTGATAGTGAAGGCAATCACCGAGAGGTTCTTTAGTTAAGGTAGAGGTTCTGAAAAGCTTTGTTGCGGACAATCACTGTGTGGTGAGCGGTCAGATCTTGTGGGTAAAGTGTACAACCTCTGCAGAGTGTCAAAACTATTCGAATAGCCGTGCTCACGGAATTGAGCATTGCTCGGGGATTACAGTCAAGGGGTAGATTTTCATAAACAAAACATGGAAGGGGTGTATGTGCCAAGTGTTAAAATGAACTATTAAGGTCAGGTGTAGAAACCTCATGGAAAAACCATTTGGAATTATTATTACGTATAATCTGTTCTCTTTGCTTTAATCTAACTAAGATATTGGTTAAAAATGCCGCTTGATGCAAAAGAACCATTTAAGCCAATCCTTTGGAACAAGATCGCATATAGTAATAGTGCCGCATTCTCATGCATTACTTGTTGAGTGCCTTGTGTACTCACCCCACCTTGCTTTCAACCCCAACATCGCTGGAGGAGACTACACCGCTTGGGAGGAGGAGTACATCGAGGACACGATGAACTAGGGGCAAGCCCGATCGGTTGCTGTGGCAAGATGAAGGCTTCCACGACCTTTTTTTATGTTCATTGCTATTTCTTTACTTTGATTAATGTAAGCCTGTGGTCGACCTATCTGTAAGGAGACCATAAGGTCGTACAACTCGGTTTATATACATGTTTGCACTATTTATTCTTATATCTTCGTGAATGTCCGTGATGTGCAACCTCGTATGATGTGTGTGCTAGCGTGTTCTGGGACCGCATGTAATACACGTAGGGTCCGGATTGCGTGTTCGGGTCCCGACAGAGGTGGTATCAGAGCAGGCTGACTGTAGGCCTTGACCCTAGTTTGGTTGTGCCTAGGAGGGTAAAAACTATTTTCTAAAGACCTAATCAACTTGAGCAAGAATGTCAAAGAAATCTCGACTTATCTCTTCTCCCTTATTCATACCTATCTTTGAATTTTTATTATTCTCTATTTAATTTAAACAAGGTTTGTTTTGGCAGATGAGGATGATCCATACCTATGGAGAGCGCACCGAGGATACGCCGCAGAGTTATGGCGTATGATGCAGGTTGCTCGGAGGTTTTGATGCACCATCATGACGAGGGACTTCGTGGTACGGGCAGGACTTGACGTCGCACTCGATGTCAAGATCACGATGTATGCTCGGAAAGGACGAGGCGAGCCGTCCTATCTACATTACGGTCGGAGGTCTTCTTTGAGGCCGGAATCCGGGAGACGGCGCGACAGCGATGCGCAGATTGCCCGCACTTACTCCGCAGAGTTGAGGGCACCGCTTTTCGTCACCATCCGCGTCGGGACAACCATTTTGACAGGATGGAGCTCGTGGAGGAGGACGCCACTATCACCCACCTGGCGAGGTACGTCATCGCCCAGGAGGACGCCTTGGACGAGACAGTCCAGGAGCTGCAGAGGACCCGCGCCGAGGTCACAGAGGCGAGGATCCAGCTGCGGGAGGGCTTAGCTCACTCCATGCAGAAGATCCAGGAGTTGGAGATGGCTCTGTATGGACCCGAGCCTGAGCCAGTCCTGGAGTTACACGATCCAGATCCGGAGGAGCCAGAGCAGGAGGCACCAAAGGCGAGCGGCAGCCACAGGACCAGCGGAGTCGATGGGGTCTTTTGCACCAGCTGCAGTAGGTCACCAGGACCAGTTCGCCCCGATGCCAGAGCACCCACCAGTGTATGCTCCGGGGGAGCCGCAGTCGGGTTGGCTCGATGAGTGATTGAGTCTAGTAGGGTATAGTGTCGAGACTCGAAGGTTGAGTCGCGTCTTTTCTTCAGAGTCACCATTAGGTGTGAGTCGTCATGGGTTCTTATGTTTGCTTACTTGTTTTGGTTGTGAGTGTCTCAGATGCGTTGCATTGCCCTTAGGCACTTGTGAGCAACCATACGACTTTATATTATATCAATAAAGTGGCTAAATAAATTAAGTTACACCTGCTTCCCCACATAAATTCTTCTACTTGTCTATGCTTTCTTCTTTTCTTAACCTTGAAACTTGCAATGGATGGTGAGGACACGTGGAAATGTTGGAGCCAAGTGAAGTGGAGCTAACTGAGATGGATAACTGAATGAAGAGCCGATTCTCAACCGCCGCAGTCGATATGCAAAACACAGGAGCCTTCTTGATCGCCTGACTCAACTTATGAGCACAATGGTTCAAACCATGCGGCAGATATCCAACCAAGGCTGCTGCGAATGTTCAACCCAGGGGTAACCATGGATCACACCCTACTCAAGGTTGTCGGAGTTTATGAGAACCCGTCCACCTACCTTCTCGAGCATCGCCAATCCACTGGAGGCGACGATTGGCTAAGGACAATTGAAAGGAAGTCGCACATTACCCGTGTGTAGGACATGAGAGGGTACTCTATGCCTCTCATCAACTCAAGGAACCGCCGCAGAATGGTGGGAAAACTTCTGCGCGACTCATGAGGACCCACAGAGTATCACGTGGGAGGAATTCACCTCGACTTTCGCCCGCATACCATGTACCCGAGGGTATCATGGATCTCAAAAGGAGGAATTCCGAAGCAAGCAGGCGGCCAACCGCGGTCGGTGGCGATTACGAACAAGTTCACCTAACCGCACGCTACGCACCGGAGGACGTGGCTACGGATAAGGCCGACATAATCCCGCTTCATGAAGGGATTGAATGCGAGGTTGCAGTGGACCGATCACCCACACATTCCTCGACTTCCAAGAGCTAGTTAACAAAGCTCTTATATTAGAGGACAAGCGCCGAGAGCCGATGACAACAGAAGCGCAGAATGGCACAACAAGGAGGTCGCTCGGGGCGGCAAAGGCGGAAGGGCGGCACCTCAGCGATTCATCCGTATCACCCGCAGGAAATGATAGGGTACCACCGCCGGCAAATCGCCCGTGGGTCGAATGTTCGCACTCGGCCCGAATCGTAGCACGATGGAGGAACCTCTCGAGCGATGGGAAGACGTTGCTATCATTGCAATGAAATGGGGCATTTTGCCAATAATTGCCCCAAGAAGGAGGTGTCACCGGTCCGCTTTAACACGGGAACACACGGCAAGAACTCCCGCGCCAATCGTGAACCGCGGGGCATCAACAAAGCACAACTCCATCCCAAGGAACTGCACGAGGACGAGTCAACCACATTACGACGGATGAAGTGCGTAACGCCACTGATGTTGTCTTCGGGTAAGTTCCTAGTAAACTCGCATCACCATCTCTTGCTTTATTTGATTTCGAGCTTAGCATTCTTTTATTTCCGAGATTTTGCTGTTCAAAATGATATGGAAATAGTGAATCTTAAATGTGTGCTCATAGTCCAATCCACGGATCGAACTCCGATCTAAAGTAGGATGTTCTAGGTAAGACTAATAATTAATGGGGTTGAGTTCCTAGCGAACTTAATCGCCTTAATACCCAAACCTTGGATGTTATCCAGGAATGGATTGGTTAACCAAACACAAGGCGAAGCTTGGATCATGGAAAAGAGTCATATCGATCGAGAGCCGGATGGAAAGAAGATTGAGTTTGAAGCAAAATCGCATGCGGGATGGACAATTGATGGTCAACGACATGAAGACTGCCACTTAGAGGAAGTGCCCATAGTCAATGAATATCCGGACGTTTCCGGAAGATTTACCCGAATGCCGCCGATAGAGATATCGAGTTCGTGATAGAGTGGTTCGTGGACAGCTCCCATAGCTAAGAGACCTTACAGGATGTCCACAGAGGAATTGGTGGAAATGAAGAAACAAATTGAAGAGTCTTTGGAAAGGGATTTATAAGGCCTAGTTCATCGCCATGGGGAGCACTGTCTTATTCGTCAAGAAGAAGGGCGGGAGTTTTAGGATGTGTATAGACTATCGTGCACTCAATGATGTGACGATAAAGAATAAGTATCCTCTACCGTGATCGATGATTTGTTTGACCAGCTAAGAGGAGCAGAGTCTTCTCCAAAATTGATCTCCGATCGAGATACCATCAATTGAAGATCCGATCGGAGGATATTCAAGACGCATTTTTGTCAAGATATGGACACTCTGAGTTTAAAGTGATGTCCTTTGGTTTGACAAATGCACCAATATTTTATGAACTTAATGAATAAGGTTTTATGGAATACTTGGACAAGTTCGTAAATCAGATTCATAGATGATATCCTTATCTATTCCAAGGCGAGAAGAGCACGCCGAGCATTTGAGGCTAGTCCTTGAAAAGTTGAGAGAGCAACAGATTGTTTGCAAAATTTAGCAAATGTGATTTACGGAAGAATAAGGTTGAATTTCTTGGTCACATAATGACCGCAGCGGGAGTTGCGGTAGATCCAAAGAAAGTGGAGACGGTTCTGCATTGGGAGCAACCCAAGTCGGTAACCCAAATCCGTAGTTTCCTTGGAATGGCGGGGTATTACCGTCGATTCATCGAAGGATTCTCTACGATTGCGAGACCTCTTACGCAATTGTTGAAAAAGGAAAGGAAATTCCTATGGACACCTGAGTGTGGGAAGAGTTTTCAGGAGTTGAAGAAAAGATTAACATCGGCACCTGTACTAGTTTTACCTGACGTTCATCAAGACTTTGACATCTTTTGTGATGCATCGCGTCAGGGATTGGGATGCGTGTTGATGCAAAATAGGAAGGTAATTGCCTATGCATCGAGGCAATTGAGACCACATGAGGGAACTATCCGACTCATGATTTGGAATTAGCCGTGGTGCATGCACTAAAGATATGGCGTCATCATCTCATCGAAATAGATGTGAAGTGTATACGATCATAAAAGTCTTAAGTATATCTTCACGCAAGTGACCTAAATATGAGGCAAAGAAGATGGTTAGAGTTAATCAAGGATTATAATGTGGGAATTCACTACCATCTGGTAAAGCCAACGTAGTGGCGACGCTTGAGCGTAAAGAACCACGTTGTTAATATCTTTGATGGAAATAAGTCGAGCGAATTGTGTAAGGATTTCGAAATTAGAACGGAAATGGTACCGGAAGGATTCCTAGCAACTTTGGAAGTAAGGCCTACTCGAAGATCGATCAAGGAAGGCGGAAAGATGATGATAAGATCAAAAGAATTAAGGGCAAAATGGATGAAGGCAAAGCAAAAGATTTCAAACTAGATGAACAAGGTACTATGTGGTTTAAAGGGCGATTTGTGTAATCAACAAAAAGGAGTTGAAGCAGTTAATTCTAGAGGAGGCTCATGACTCCAGATACTCAATTCATCCAGGAAGTGCGAAAATGTATCAAGATTTAAAGGAAAGATTTTGGTGGCCAAGCATGAAACGAGAAGTCGCCGAATATGTTGCATTATGTGACATATGCCAAAGAGTCAAAGCTATGCACCAAAGACCAGCAGGGCTATTACAACCCTTAAAGATACCTGAATGGAAATGGGAAGAAATTGGTATGGATTTCATAACCGGATTACCCAGAACGCAAAGTGGATATGATTCCATATGGGTCATAGTGGATCGCCTAACCAAAGTGGCACATTTCATACCGGTGAAGACCACTTATTACGGAGACCGGCTAGCAGAACTTTATATGGCACGGATCGTGCACTTGCACGAGTACCAAGAAGATAGTATCGGACGGAGGTACCCAATTTACCTCCGCATTTTGGGGTAAGCTACATGAGGCAATGGGGACTCGTTTGAACTTCAAGATGTGACCTACCATCCGCAGCGGATGGTCAAGCCGAGAGGTTAACCGGATATTAGAGGATATGTTGAGGGCATGTGCCTTAGCATATTCCAACTCATGGGACAAGTGTTTGCCTTATCTTGAGTTTAGTTACAACAACGATTATCAAGCAAGTTTACGGATGTCTCCATTTGAAGCTTTGTATGGTGGGTCTGTCGAACACCATTGAATTGGAATGAGACAGTGACGACACGTCTTTGGACCGACATTCTTGAGAAGCGGAAGAACGGATCATACGATCGGGGAAAGATTGAAGATTGCACAATCAAAGCGTAAGAGTTATCCGACAACCGTCGCAGGAACCGAGCTTTGAACCCAAGATTTTGTGTACCTTAGAGTCACACCTCTCAAAGGAGTCGGGAGGTTCCATGCAAAGGGAAACTCGCGCCTGTGGATCGTCGGACCATTCAAGATCTTGAGCCGCAGAGGTGAAGTTGCTTATCGATTGGAGTTACCACGGTCTTTGGCGAGAGTGCATGATGTATTTCATGTATCACAACCAAGAAGTGTCTTCGAGTCTGGGAGGAGCAAACACCTTTGGAGGCAATTGATCTGCGGGAAGATCGACTTACAAAGAACATCCGATGAAGATTACGGGCGTAATGGACGAGAGACAAGGAACAAGTCAACACGTTTCTGCAGAATTCAATGGAGTAACCATTCGAAAAGTGAAGCCACGTGGGAGCGCCAAGAAGACCAAGAAGGAGTTTCCTAACCTATTTACAGTGAGCGATACGAATCTCGGGGCGAGATTACATTAGAGGGAGGTTTGTAACACTCTAATTTTTGCTCTAATTTGAATTTTGAAGTATTTTGATTTTTTTGTGAATTTTGGGAATTTATTTAAGTTAATTTGGATTTATTCAAATAGGACTTTTCTTGAAAACAATTAAATAATGGAAAAGTTTTGCAAAGTTTTATTGCAAATATTTTAATGGAGTTCCAAACATCTCAAAGTAATTTCGGAATTTTTCGAATTTTTGCTATTTTAAAAGCTCCAAATGATTTAATTGAATTTCTAGAATTATTTTAAATGTGAAATGTTTTAAAAATCACATGAGCGATAATGGGCCGAGCCCATTCTTGTGCGTGTCGTCGCCGCCCAACCGCAGAAACCCTAGCGCCGCTTGACCAAGCCGTCCGATCCGGATCGAGCGCTGTGAGTGTGCCACGTCGCGCGCGCGTGAGCCTTGGATCGTCGCCCGCGACGCGCGGGATTGCGCCACGTCGGTCGTCTTGGCGAGATCACCGAGCTAATGCGCCGACCGTTTCCGCTTCGTTCGCCGCTTTGTAGCGCGCGCGTCGAGGCCCCTTTAAGTGCCGAGTAGCGCGTCCGATGAGCTCCTTTCGCTGCGTCTTTTGACTCCTCGCACGCACGCCGAGACCCTCTCTAGCGCTGGCGAGCTCGCCGTGGTTGCGTCTTTGTGCCGCCGTTGTTTTGCTTCCTCTCGTCGCCGTCCGTCGCTTTCCGCCGTGCTCAAGACCCGTTCGAAGTTCACGAAGCAAGGCGCGTCGAGTGGACCACTTCTTCTCGCGGAGAAGCCCAGGCGCCGTCGCGAGGTCATCTTCCCGGCTCGGCAACCTTCGCTTCTTCGCGCCGTCAACCTCGTCGAACCGCGCGACCGTCCGATTTGCATCGTTCGGTTACGGTGAGTCGGCGTAGCCTCCATCTCTGTAGATGTTTAGATTGAATCGTGGCGTTGGATCTTGATGTATGCGGCTTGGATTAGATCTAGTTTCGCGATATGTTTTGTCTTAGCCGTTGGATCGTTAGTGGATCGTAGGATTGAGCCACGTCGCGCCATGAGCGATAAACCGCTCGGTACCGTAGGCGTTAGATTAGATCTAAGCGGTAGAGATTGTATCTGGTTTTGCCCTAAGATCCGCGCCGCTCAGATTTGAACGTGCGGCGGAGATGGCACCGTACCCTCGCCAAATCACGTGTTGGCGCGTGGGCATTTTGATCGGCGGAGACGGATCCACCGTCGATTTGAGCGTCTGTCGCGATTGCGCCGCGTGTCGCCGCTGAACCGAGGCGTCGCAGATGGCGGCGCGGTGATGGCCGTTGGATCTGGCGCGCCGTTGGATGTGCGACGCGTGGGGCGTGGAGTCGCGGCGTCGCCCGAATCAGCGGGGAGATCCGGCCGTTGGATGAGCGATGCGGATCTTCGCGTGTCGCGTCGGGATTGGCTGCGCGATCGTCGGCGACGCCACGGCTTGCGTCACCGGTGCATGAGCACGCGTCTTGCCACCCCACGGTGGACGAGCGAACCGTGGACCCGACCCATGAATCAAACAGCGTGGCGGCACTAGAGGTTGCCGCGTGTCGTCTTGACGTCGACAATGACGTCATATTTTTTTATATATAAAATATTTTGACCGAAATTCATTTCTGTGCTGACGTCATCATGACGCGATGCTGACGTCATTTATGCGAATTTCAGTATAAAAATAATTCAGAAAAATCGTATTTTCTTAATTTCGTATTTTGATTTTATTCAAACTTCAAATGACTATAACTTTTGCATTTTAACTCGGTTTGGGTGATTCAAATTTCTAAAAATTCATAAAATTATGAGCTATTTAATGGTGAATTTTATTTGAATTTTGAGGTCATCTAGTCTTCTGTATTAGCTATTTATTGTATCTTTTTGTTTATGCGCGTGAGACGCAAATTTGTCGGAAAGTTTCGAGGAAGAATTAGTCGCTCAAGACCAAGCTTGAACACGACCAGCAACTCTTTGAAGGCAAGTGATGCTTTGATCATTTTGATCCCAGATTTTAAAATGTAATTTATGCTTTGAAACTATGCATGCTAATTATTTAAAATGAATTTAAATTAATTTGGGATAATGTAGTTAATCAACCCATTTTGTTATGCCACCTTGAATTATTAATTGTATGCCCTAAATCATTGTCACCCTAAGTTTGATTATATTAGTTGGATGTTAATATTGTGCCAACACGGAGGCTAGGCCGTGAGTAGATGCTTAGCCTTGCAGTGAGTCATGAATGATCTTTGGAGAAATGCTACAAAATTGACTAATGGAATATTGAATGTATTTTGAAAGTGGTGTGATGATGCCACATGATGATATGGAAGTATGGTGACTGTGTGGTTCCATATTGATGTTGAGTTATTCTTTGGCATGTGTTGCACAATAATCAATGGGGTGGGAAATGTTTTAGACTGGGCAAGTGGCAAGAGGTCAGTGTGCTGGTGGGCTGTGTGGCGATGGGTTGATGAGTGATGTGAGTCTGTGTGCCACATTGGGCATGTGTGCCCTCGTTGAGTGTTGGAAGTCTTGCCTTGGTGATTAAGGACTTCACCTTGCAAGCCTTTGATCTGAGTCACCGTACAACCACATGTCCGATATGGGACGGACCTAGTTGACTAGGGTTACGATATCTTTCCTCGATACCTCGGGGTGACAAGACACGGGGTGTATCTGTATGGGGAGCGTACTGCTACTGGCTTGGTGCCCATCCAACGGTGATTGGCGGTCCTATACTTGACTCTGTGTGAGGGAAGTGATAGTGAAGGCAATACGGAGAGGTTCTTTAGTTAAGGTAGAGGTTCTGAAAAGCTTTGTTGCGGACAATCACCGTGTGGTGGCGGTGTATCTTGTGGGTAAAGTGTACAACCTCTGCAGAGTGTCAAAACTATTCGAATAGCCTGCTCACGGAATTGAGCATTGCTCGGGATTCTGATCAAGGGTAGATTTTCATAAACAAAACATGGAAGGGTGGTTGTGCCAAGTGTTAAAATGAACTATTGAGTTGTGTGTGAGAAACCTCATGGAAAAACCATTTGAAATTATTATTACGTATAATTTGTTCTCTGCTTTAATCTAACTAAGATATTGGTTAAAAATCTTGCTTGATGCAAAAGAACCATTTAAGCCAATCCTTTGGAACAAGATCATATAGTAATAGTCTTGCATTACATGCATTACTTGTTGAGTGCCTTGTGTACTCACCCCACCTTGCTTTCAACCCCAACATCGGTGGAGGAGACTACACGGTTTGGGAGGAGGAGTACATCGAGGACACGATGAACTAGGGGCAAGCCAGTCGGTTACTGTGGCAAGATGAAGGCTTCCACGACCTTTTTTTATGTTCATTGCTATTTCTTTACTTTGATTAATGTAAGCCTGTGTGGTGACCTATCTGTAAGGAGACCATAAGGTCGTACAACTCGGTTTATATACATGTTTGCACTATTTATTCTTATATCTTCGTGAATATGCATGATGTGCAACCTCAGTATGATCTGTGTGTGCTAGCGTGATCTGGGTAGCACGAGAATACACAGAGGTCGGTTGCGAGTTGGGTCCCGACAAGGTTCCTCTGCGAAACCCTAATCCCTCGGTAATCCGATCGCGTCACTCGGACGAGATCCGCAGCTGCGTAGGAGCCGTAATCGTGGCCGTTGGATTGCGGCGTGTATGCGGGCAGAGCGTCGTCGTCTCGTTCGAGGATTGAGTCGCCGTAGTGATGGCGCCGAACTCCTTCGCCGTGTAGGGCTCGAGCAGAGGCTATAAAAGGAGGGTAGCCGCGAGATTTCGCAGTGTCGCGCCGCGGCTTTTGGTCGGATCGTTTGCGCGAGCGACCCTAGAACGCGCGCGAGAGCTCACGGAGTTGAGTTTCTAGTCGCCGAGGTTTTTACTGCGTTAAATGCGCCTCCGTCAAGCGCCTTCCGTCGCTTGGGCGCGGGATCGATTTTGCCGTCGTGCGCGTCGGATTCCCATCGTCTCGTCGCGAAGACCGCGGGAAGCGCCGCTACCGGTGTCATCTTCTCCATCACCGGTGAAAGCGCCGCGCTCCATCGTCGTAACCTCGCGCTCCACGTTCGACCGTCGGATCTGGGGTAAGCCGTTGGATGAAAGACGCGTGGTTCAAGCCGGATTGAATCGTAACCGTCCGATCGAACATGCGTGCGGATCGCTGCGGCGCGCGACCACTCGCGTCTTGCCGCGTGTTAACACGTTCTGCGGCGCCGTGGACCGTGTCTGCGGTGGACGAGCGATCCGTGAGCCGAGTCCATGGACCGGGGCAGCGTGGCGTCATCGATTGGTGACATCGGGGCTGGCGTCGGCATGGCGTCAACTTGCGCAATAAATCTGTTTTCAATTTAAAAATAATTACGGTAATTACGATTTTCTAATTTCAAATTTCGATATTTATTCCAAATTTCAAAAGGCTATATCTTTTGCATCTTAACTTTCGGATTTGAGTGATTCAAATTTCTAAAAATTTGTAAAATTGAGATCTATTTAATGGTGAATTTTAATTGATTTTTTAAGTTCATTTGCTCGCTTTTTTGATATTTATTTGCTTTTCTCCTTCGATACGCGTACACGTTGAATTGTGCGACGCTTCGGAGGAAGATCCAGCAACTCAAGAGCAAGCTCCAGATCAAGATCAGAACCTATTCCAAGGCAAGTTGTGCTTTGATCATGTTGAACCCATGTTTATAAAATTGCTATAATTGTTTTACCCTATTTCATATTATTTCAAGTATACAATTGTTTCAAATTAAATTGGGACTTAGCTATTATACCAATTTGATCTACACCTTACCCTGTCATTGTATGTCATAATCTATTGTCACCATAGATTGGTTCATTATAGTTGGTTAGTAATAATAATCAACATGGGATGGTTAGACCGTATTAGTTGCTTAGCCATGCCACGTCATCACATGTGATTGAATCATTGATAATTAATCTTGACTAATGGAATATGGAACGATGTTATGAACTTGTGTGTCATGTGGGATCACGATGAGATTGAGTTGTTGTGGCGAGTCATGTCACGCATAGCGATGTTGAATTGTTGATGGCACGTGGTGTAGTAATCAACTTGGGTGATATTCACTTAGATTGGGGCAAGTGACAAAGGAAGCGAGTATGCCAAGGTGGGCACGATGGGCGGAGGGTATGTGGAAGTCTTGCCTTGATCACTCTAAGGACTTAACCTTGCAAGCCTTTGACTGAGTCAATCATGCAACCACATGTACGGTGTGGTCCAAATTAGCCGATTAATTTGCAATGTCTAATTTTGGTACTATCGTGGTTGGTGTGAGTTCAGAGTTATGGAGTAATTCACATGGCGCAAGAGGGGGCCACGGATATAGTAACCAGTCCCACGATGTTGAAACCTTAGCGGGTGGTGCAGGTTAAGCCAACGCATTGTAAAGGCTTTGTTATAATCACTCGCCTTGGTGGTGTTTGGTTGTATCGCGTGGGTAAAGTGCATAACCTCCGCAGAGTGTCAAACTATTCGGATAGTCGTGCTCATGGTATTGAGCAATGCTCGGAATTCTGATTAAGGGTTAGCTTAATTAAATGGACAACTTGGTTGGGATGGCGGAATGCCATGTGGAAGATGGAATTTGAATTAGAATTGGAAACTTGGTTTACTTGAAATCTTGAATCTATTTATTGTTATTTGTTTCTGATCTTTACACTCTATTTATTATATTTGTTCACAAATCTTGCTTATTACAAAATAGCCATGATAGCCTATCCATTGGAATAAGCCTTGCATATAGTTACATAGAAATGCATTACATGCACAACTTGTTGAGTGCTTTAAGTACTCACCCTTGCCAACAACAATAATCAGCGTCGAAGAATCTACACTGTGTTGGAGGAGGAATTCCGGAGGACACGAGTCATTAGGGTGCGAGCCTTGTCGGTTGCTGTGGTGAGCGATGAGCTATCTACATTTCTACTTTCCATTTGCTTAATTCTTAGCTTATATTTCCCGTTTTGCCTGCGTGGCTTAATAATGTAAGTCGATCATAAGATCATACACTTAGCTATATCAATAAATGGAGTAATATTCTATTATCGTTGAGTATGATGTGATATGTACCGATGTTGAAATTTGTGCACTAGCGTTGATCACAGGACTAGTCACGGTAAACACGATGGGTTGAATCGGTGGATTCGGGTCCTTACAGGTGGTATCGAGCATCTTGTTGTAGGTCTTGGCCCTAGATAGCATGGAGGTGTCGAGTTGTGTCCAAAACTATTTTCTAAAGGAAAATTTAAATTTGACTAACAAAACACTCTCGACTCATCTCATTCTCTACTTCTCGTCTTTCTTTGAATTCTGGTTTACTTGCCGTTTGGTGGAGAACTTATTCAAAGTTCTTATGGAAGCGGAATGCGATCGTTTCGACCTTTGAGGAGTCGTGGTGTCTACGCCATGGAGCTGTGGAGAGTTCTTGAGCGCTTGGAGGTTTTATCGTCCGCTTTATCGAGGAGGCGGTGGACCGTTAATGGTGTTCACCGAGGATTTGTTTGCAAGCTGATCATCTACGCTCGGAGAGCGAGGAAGCTAGCGGCCAATCAATATCTCCGCGAGAAGATTCTCGTGCGAGGTTGCGATCGGAGGTTGCCCGACTTGCTCTTGGCCGTGTCTGCGCGACTCGCCCGGCGAGCTTCACGACTCGATGTTTGACTTCACCACGATGTGCAAGCATGCTGGCCGACGAATCGTGGAGGGCGAGTGTGCTCTTTGCGGTACACCTTGGAGTTCACCCTTGCCGGGAGGAGCATATGAGAGAGACCACTCGGGAGGAGGCGATTATCGAGGCACTCAGTGGCGGAGCGAGGAGCTTGAGAGACCCATCTTGCTGCTATCCGGAATGATCACCGAGCTAGGAGAGCTCTGAGGGTTGAGGGCGAGTTGGGCGCGTGACTCGAGGCTCGAGGAGCCGGTGAGAGTCAGGAGGATCGAGAGGAGGCGAGTGGGAGCTAGAGGAGTCACGGACCACTGTTGTTGCTAAGGCAGCGATGGAGTCATCGGGATAGGTTAGCTCCTATGCCAGCCCACCAGCGGTGTATGCACCATCGATCTCGGCCAGGGGTGGTGGATGAGTGAGAGTCAATCTTGGAGTTGTGTTGAGACTCGAGTGTTGAGTCGCGTCTTTAAGTTTTAGTAGACGTTAAGGTTTCATGTTTAGTTTGCTTCTTTGTAATGCTGAGTGTGCAGTATGTGTTGCAAAGCTTGTAGGCTTTTATAAGCAGCCATACCAAGAATAAATAAAGAATTATTTCAGTTGGGTATAACTTATCTTCCCCGCTTAAGAAATTTTTGCTTCTTATCTATGCTACATCTACCTTTCCTAACCCAAGAGGCAATCATCAGATGGTGAATACTCATGAACCAGCGGTGCTCGGGAAGTGGACTACGCGAATGAACAACCCCAATGATGGAGGCCATCCCCAACCACCACCGCCAAGTGGACATGCAAAATTTGGGGCGTTTCTTGCGCGCAGACTCAACTAATGCGGACTATGATCACGGCGGATGCAGCAGATGACCAATGTAGCGACAAACAACAACAACCATGCATTCGGAACAACAATGGTGGACCTCGACCTTACTCAAAGTGTCGATTTCATGAGGACTCGGCCGCCAACCTTTCTTTGGAATGCTAATCCTTTGGAAGCCGATGGTAGCTTAGGACCATTGAGAAGAAGCGCATATTACTCAATCGAGGGCAATGAGAAGGTGCTCTCGCTCTCATCAAGCTGGAAGGAACCGCCGCAGAATGGTGGGAGAATTCTCGTGCGCACATGGAGCCCCGCAGAGATTACAGGATGAGTTTACTACCGCTTTCCGCCAATATCATGTCCCAGAAGGAATGATGGATCTTAAAAAGGAAGAATTCAGGGCTCTGAAACAAGGAGGCCAGCCAGTGGTAGAGTATCTGAATAAGTTTATCCAGTTAGCTCGCTATGCCCCTGAAGATGTAGCGACAGATAAAGCTAGGCAGTCTCATTTCATGAAGGGGATGAATTCAGGATTGCAGGTGGGGCTGATCACCCACAATTTTCCAGATTTTCAGGAGCTAGTTAATAAGGCTTTGATTTTGGAGGATAAGCGCAAGGAGTTAGGTGAAAACCGTAGCGATTGATGACTAATCGGTGGGCGTTCAAACGTTAACCACCTACGCTTTGAGATGTCACCACGCGGTTGCGATTCCAACCGCCACCGTAGTGAATAAGGCGGCAACCCTCGCACCTCGCCCCGCTAATCGAACTTTCAGAGCGCCAAAGACAGGCGGTAATGCGAGGAGAATCGTGATGCGCAATCAAGAGATGCTATACATGCAATGAGCCGGGCACTTTTCTAATAGGTGTCCATAGAAGGAGGCATCACGCCGATTCGCTTTAATTTGGAAACAACACACCAAGGCACCGCGGCCAGGAGGAAATCGTGCGCCGGTAAAGGCTGGAGCAACCCCTCAATCAACAGTAGCGTGGTAGGATCAACCACATCACCGCAGATGGAGCTCAGAGGCTACGGACATCGTCTTGGGTAAGTTTACGTTAACTCGATTGCCGATCTGATTTATTTGATTACGGAGCTTCGCGTTCGTTTGTTTCTCAAAGTTTTGCAACCAAGAATGGGTTTAAAGTGGTGAATCTTAAATGTGTGCTATTAGTCCAAGCCGAGATTTGAGCTTAGATCTAGCCTCGGTGTTTGGGAGTTAAGTTGCTCATGGATGGGATAGAATTTCTAGCGAATCTTATCTTGTTAGATGCACAATCCTAGATGTTATCCTCGGAATGGATTGGTTGTCTAAGCATAAAGTGTTTTGGATTGTGGCCAGAAGGATTGTATCTGGAAGGCCCTAGTGGCAGAAAGGTGGAATTTCAAGCGGCCATGATTCGTGATGAAGCGATTAGTGGTCAGCAGCGTACAAGCCATCGAGCATAGAGGATGTGCGATGGTCAAAAAATACCGGATGTGTTTCGGAAGATTTACGGGTTGCCACGGACGCGATATCGAGTTTGTTATCGAGTTGGCACGGGGACAACACCGATATCAAAGAGACCTTATCGGATGCCTACGGATGAGTTAGTGGAAATGAAAAGCGATTGAGGCGCGCAGAGGAAGGTTTCATTAGACAAAGTTCATCACCGTGGGGAGCACCGGTTTTGTTTGTTCGTAAGAAGGATGGAAGTCTTAGGATGTGCATTGATTATCGTGCACTTAATGAGGTAACGATCAAGAATAAGTATCCATTGCCCAAGATCGACGATTTATTTGATCAGTTAAGAGGAGCCGGAGTTTTCTCCAAAATAGATCTTCGTTCAAGATACCATCAGTTGAAGATCCGAGCGGAGGATGTGCCTAAGGCTGCGTTTTCTACGCGATATGGATACTATAAGTTCACAGTAATGTCATTTGGATTGACGAATGCCCCTGCATATTTCATGAACATGATGAATAAGGTTTTAATGGAGTATTTGGTTAAGTTTGTTGTAGTCTTTATAGACGATATCATAGTTTTCTCGAAGACAGAGGAAGAGCATGCGGAACATTTGAAGATGGTTTTAGAGAGTCTGCGAGAACATCACCGTATGCTAAGTTCAGCAAGTGTGATTTTGGAAGGAGAAAGTTGAATTTCTTGGTCATGTAATGACTACTAAAGGAGTTGCAATTGACCCAAGCAAAGTGGGCGCGATGTGCATTGGAAGCAACGAAGTATGTTACTCAGATCCGTAGTTTTCTGGGAATGGCGGGATACTACCGTCGGTTCATAGAGGGATTCTCGACGATTGCTAAACCCCTGACGCAGTTGTTGAAGAAAGAGAAGAAGTTTGCATGGACGGCAAAGTGCGAGAAAAGTTTTATGGAATTGAAGAAGCGTTTGACGACAGCCCCCGTTTTAGTGTTGCCGGACGTGCAGAATGGATTTGATATTTATTGCGATGCCTCAAAGCAAGGCTTGGGGTGCGTGTTAATGCAGAATGGTAATGTTATTGCTTATGCGTCGAGGCAGTTGAGACCGCATGAAGCAAATTATCCGACGCATGATTTGGAATTAGTTGCCGTGTTGCATGCTTTGAAGATATGGCATCATTATCTCATAGGAAATAGATGTGAGATATATAATGACCATAAGAGCCTGAAATACATTTTCACTCAAGCAGATCTTAATATGAGACAACGAAGGTGGCTGGAGTTAATTAAGGATTATAATGTAGAATTCATTACCACCTAGAAAAGCTAATGTGGTAGCCGCGCTCTAAGTCGAAAGAGTCATAGTGCAAATCTGATGTCAATGGAGGATCGGCGAGCTATGCGAGGAATTTGAAGTTAAAGTGGAGGTCGTTCCACAAGGAATTGTAGCCGCACACTAGAAGTAAAACCAACCTTTGGAGGATCGGATCGAGAGAGGCCGGAAAGATGATGAGAAAATCACTAAGATCAAGTCCGGGAAGGACGAAGGCCTAGCAATGGATTTCCTCTAGATGGCGAGAAACTATGTTCTTCAAAGGCGAATTTGTGTACTGGATAAAAGGAGTAAACAAGCGATTCTTGAGGAAGCTCACGATTCTAAGTACTCAATTCATCAGGAAGTGCCAAAATGTATCAAGATTTGAGAGAGATTTTGGTGGCCTAATATGAAGCGTGAGGTGGTGAGCATGTTGCTCTATCGATGTATGTCAGAGTAAAAGCCATGTACCAAAGACCATTGGTTTATTCTGTAGTTGAAAATTCTGAATGGAAGTGGGAGGAAATTGGTATGGACTTTATCACCGGTTTACCTAAGACTCAGAGAGGTTATGATTCTATTTGGGTCATTGTGGATCGCCTGACCAAGGTTGCTCACTTTATCCCGGTGAAGACCACCTACTCAGGAGATCATTTAGCAGAGCTGTATATGGCAAGGATCGTATGTTTGCATGGAGTGCCCAGGAAAATTGTGTTAGACAGAGGTACCCAATTTACCTCAAGATTCTAGAACAAGTTACATAAAGCAATGGGAACTACTTTGAATTTGATCTGACATATCACCCGCATGACGGATGGTCGAATGTAGAGCAGGTAAATCAGATTTTGGAGGATATGTTGAGAGCTTGTGCTTTAGCTTATGCTACATCTTGGGACAAATGTTTGCGTATCACGAATTTAGTTACAATAATAGCTATCAAGCTAGCTTGCGATGTCACCGTTTGAGGCATTATGCGGACGTGTTTGTCGTACTCAGTTAAATTGGAATAAGGCGGGAGAGCGTTTGGTGTTTGGACGGATATTCTCAAGGAAGCGAAAAATCAAGTTGCGATGATCGAGAGAGGTTGAAGATAGCACGATCAAGGCAAAAGAGCTACGCAGATAACAAATGGCGAGATTTGAGTTTGAGCAGAGGATTATGTGTATTGAGGTTACCCCTCTTAAGGGTGTTAAAAGTTTCACGTTAAAGGAAGCTTGCACCAAGATATGTTAGTCCGTTTAAAATTTTAAACCGTCGAGGAGAGGTTTCCTATCAGATGGAATTGCCTCAGTCTTTGGTAGGAGTACACGGCGTGTTTCATGTGTCGCGACTTAAGAAATGTCTCGAGTGCCAGCAGAACAAACCCGTTGGGCGCAATAGAGTCTGCGGAAGACTTGACTTACAAGGAAGCGGCCAATGAATTTTGGATGTTATGGGCGCGAGAACCCAGAAGCAAGTCTATTCGCTTTGCGAGTTCGGTGGAGCAATCATTCAAAGCGAAGCAACACGGGAGCGTGAAGAAGATTTGAAGTTAGAGTTTCTAAACCTATTCTCTAGTTAGCCCTGAATCTCGGGGTCGAGATTACGATGAGAGAGGTTTGTAACATCCCAAAATTTTCTCAAATAATATTTTATTGCTTAATTGCGCATTTATGATCTTACGAGTTTATTTGGATTTTTCTGAATTTATTTGAATTAATTTTAAATTAAGAATATTAACCTTTTGTTCAAATCTATTTAAATTATTGCAAAGTTAATATAAAGTTTTGCCAAAAATATTTTATTTGAGTCAGAATGTCTCAAAGTATTTTTGAGATTTTCTTGATTTTTCTAATAGTTTTATTGCCTAAAACAAATTAAATGAATTTACGTAATTATTTTAAATGAGAAATCCTTTAAAAGCACAGTGAACAATGTCGGGCGGCCCACAATGCGGCCAGGCATGCGATACGCCCAGTTCCTCTGCGAAACCCTAATCCCCGCGTTGTCCGTCGCGTCACTCGGACGGATCACGCGCGTAGGAGCCGTGTCGTGGCGTTGGATTGCGGCGCGTGTGCGGCAGCGTCGTCGTCTCCGTTCGGATTCGGAGTCGCCGCCGTGATGGCGCCGAACTCCTTCGCCGTGTAGGGCTCGAGCGCCGAGGCTATAAAGGGAGGGTAGCGCGAGATTCGCAGTGTCGCCGCGACTTTTGGTCGGATCGTTTGCGAGCGACCTAGAACGCGCCCGAGCTCACGGAGTTGAGTTTCTAGTCGCGAGGTTTTTCTCCGTTCGCGCCTCGTCAAGCCGCCGCCGCTTGGGCGCGGGATCGATTTCGCCAAATCGTGCGCGTCAGTTCCGTCGTCTCTCGCGAGAAGACCGCCGGAGTGGCACGTGTCATCTTCTCCATCACCGGTGAAAGGTGCCGCCACGCCATTGTCGTAACCTCGCGCTCGCGTTCAACCGTCGGATCTCGGGGTAAGCCGTTGGATGAAAGACGCGTGGTTCAAGCCCGGATTGAATCGTAGCCGTCCGATTAAACCTGAGCATTGACTGAAATAACAGCACTGCAAGGCATGGAAGTGGCAAGAGAAAATAAATTAGCTCCATACTCTGGACTGACAGAGGGTATGGGCTTTAACTGAGAGTTCAAGACGATTCAAAAATTTTGACAATTTTTGTGAGGGATCTAGAGACAGTTTTCACCCTACTATAAAATGTCATGTCAAAATATGTTACAAAAAAAGTATGGTAATTCTGACAATTCTGACTGAGCATTATGTTGTTTTCATTTTTTATTTTGTTTGAGGATGAAAATGGATCCAAGAAATTCTAAAACTTTTTTGAGAGAGTTTTACATGGGCTAATATTTCTTGTGTAAACTTTTCAGATCAAAATATTGCATATTTATTTTCTATTAATTCTGACATTGCAGATTTCAAATTTTCATGATTTCTGTATTTGACTTTCATAAGGTATTAAATATAATTATTAATTTTTGATATTTTACCAGAGGTTAATACTATTAGGAGGGAGACCTCGTAAATTTTTTTAGCCAGATATAAATTTTTAATATTTTTGTAAAATTCAGGCAATCACTGTTTGGCAGTCAAAACATGTCACTTCATACATCATTCCATTATCTTACTGCATTAAAATGCTCTTGATAGCTGAATAGAACTGATGGATACTTTTAAAATTTTAAAATTATTTTTCTGGCTTTTACTTTCACCTTTTTACTTTTACTCTTTCACTAATTCCCTTACTTGATTTTTCTTTAAAGCCAAAAATCTAAGAAAGCTGAATAAATCTAGAAAATTTCAGAAAAGATGGAAATTCAAAATAAGATCACTTTTTTCAACTCATTTTCAAAGTTTATTTAGTTTGGACAAAAAATTTATTGTTACAACTTATTCTTTTCTCCAAGGTTAAAATACAAGAAAGTGAAGAAAACAATGATATTTAAGATAAAAATCTTGGTTTTAGTTTAAATTTTTATTCAATTCCATTTTCAAATTTCAAATTTTCATTTTCCCTTCTTTCGAAATTTTCGGATGTTATAGTTTTAGACCTTAGATATATTTTATTTAATTTCCCCATAATCTAAAATGTCACCCCAAAAATCTACATAATTTTTGAAGGTGGTCCGCTATTTTAATTATTCCAAACTCTTTCTATGAATTAATTAATTGGAAATCAAATTAAATTCCTTCCACTACCATGGGCCAAATCCAGCATTATTGGCCCCGCCCACCCCTGCCACGGCCGACTACGGCCCGTGCCCTATCTCTCACTACAGCACAATAGGTTATCACAGACGGTTTGTAATGCTCATCATAGACAGTTTTGTGAACCGTCTGTAACTAACTATCAGTGATAAGAAGGGTCATCACCGACGGATTTTTAACCATCAGTGAAAATGGTTATCACAGACGGTTCTAAACAAAACCATCTGTGATGATCGTACATTACAAATGGTTCTAATCAGGAACTGCCTGCGATTTAGCCTCATCACAGACGGTTCCAATTTAGAACTGTCTATGATGTATGCCTCATCACAGACGAATCCAATTTAGAACTATCTATTATGAGGCCTACATCACAGCCGATTCCACTTTAGAATCGTCTGTGATGTTGAATTTCTAATTTTTACATTTTTTTATTTATTGGCTTGCCTTGGAAAATACTAACCATGCTCTCTAAAACAAAAGAGATTATAGAGCATCACCAGTATATATAATATTATGACATACATTTTAGAAATGGACTCAGATCACATATTGCAATGTACAGTGCATCCTTTTCAGAAATCAACTCAGATCACACATTACAACGTACAACACATCTATTTAAGAAATCAACTCACATATATAAACCAATTGACTTCATAACTACAACTCACAAATTTACCAAGCTAGATCTTGAATATAATGCAAATTAAAACCAATTACTAACCTTAGATGACCTAGAACAAAATGATCTACAATCACACATACAAATCTAGGGTCTCTTTTCACCAGATCGTCTCTCAATCTCAGCCACCTAAAAAATAGCTTGGGAAACTCTAAAGATACAGTGGAGTTCGGAGCTCGCTGCACTTATTTCCAAGAAATGGTCATCACAGACGGTTTTAGCATGAGGAGCACATCATAGATTGTTTTAGCCAAAAACCGTCTGTGATGAGGGGGGATTATCACAGATGGTTTTTGGCTAAAACCGTCTATGATGTGCCCCTCATCATAGATGATTTTAGCCAAAAACCATCTGTGATGAGTATGGGACTCATCACTGACTATTTTTGCAAAAAACTATCTATGATGACACCTCATCACAGATGGTTTTTGAAAACCGTCAGTGATGAGGGGTCTAATATACGTCCTTTTGTAGTATTGTCTACTAAGCCGCCTTCATTTCTTTGACTTCCTCCCGCAAAGACTCCTCGTTGAATCATGCCTTCTCTCTGTCAGGCCCGTAAACGAGCTGAGCTCGAGTGAGCCTAGCCTCCCAAGCTTGGGCTATATAAAAGTTCAAGTCGATCTCAAGTTGGGGTCCAAGCCTGGACCCAGGCTTGAGCTCGGTAAGAATAAACAATTCAATATACACTATTTTTCAACAATAAAAAGTGCTTAAGCTCGAGCTCGGCTCGAGTAAGCTCGGTAAGAGTTAACATATAGTAATATTTAATAAGTGATTCATAAATTTACTAGGCTCATGAGATATTCGAGCTTGGCTCGGTGAAGCTCGCGAGCTTGAGATGGAACTCGAGTTTTCCTCGTTTTGAGCTCAAATCAAGCTTAGAGTGAGCATAGCTTGAGTAGCTCGCAAGCCTCGAGCTTTTTTATAGCCCTACTCTCCGCCCCTGACGGCCCGGCTCCACCTGTCAGTGCCCATCTTCCACCTCGCGCTTTCACCTTCGCCCACGTGGCCGCACTGTGCCATGCTCAAACATGCTGACCGTCACCCTCTCTACCCAACTACTGACCTGTAGACCGACTCGACCCTATCGCGGGCCCTGGCTACCACATTACCATTGTGGAGCAATCGGAGGCATTGTTTGCTGCCCACCTACTCCACCGTACTACTATGGTTGCCTCGTTCGTTCCTTGGAAAACCATCAACCAAGATGGCCACCATTTTGCCTCATGGTCCCATCAAGCCCCCGCTTAACCTACCATTTTTTCACCCTCCGCTTGTCACGCCCAAGCTGAAGAGAGATAGCTAAGACATGGACCCCTCTACCGACCATGCTCCCAAAATTACCCTCACCTTGTCCCACTACTTGCCTCTCCATACTTAAGCCTCCTATTGCCCCTAGAGGTCCTTAGCTCTCCATTCATTGTTCCCCTCCAAGAGCCAAAGCTGTCACTCCTTGGATCACCGGGAACACGAGCGTCATCTCTGATGCTAGTGAGCATGCCTTCCTATTCAGTCATCTCTGGTGAGCTTCTCCCAGAGTCTATTATTTCATTTTGTGCCCCTCTCGATAGCATGCAAAACCCTTGATCAACTTCATTGCAAAATGCTGTAGCTTCGGCTTGGGCTCAATCTTCTTTCTCCAATTCGGCCGTCGCCATCCTTCTTAGGCAATTCCGACCAACTGGTGAGCTTCCCGTGCAAATCCTAATCCCTCACCATCTATGACATACAGGTGTAGTTTCACCTAAGGCCCCTAATGCTAACATGATGACCCAGAGTTTCTCATTCTAACTTCCATTGCCTAGCATGTCGTGAACCTGAGAAGCCACCACCCAACGCCGCCGCACAACAAGGCTGCTCATCCACCACAACCCTGCTTTAGTTGTGGCTGCACCATCTATTGGTCTCACACCTATCACACCCCAAAGCATTTGGTGGACTTTTACATGCAAATCCACTAGGAAAATCAAGAAGACCGAGGGGAACAAGGCTGAGGCACAATTCACCGCTCGACCTGTTGTTGACAAGGACACCAAGAAGAGTGATGATATGATTCTTGATCCCATGGAGGAGGACACTAACACTCCAATGGATCAAAACGATCTTCTCGGAGTTGAGCTCAAGGAGATCACGAAGGACACCCGTGACTTATATTGAGACCTATAGTAGTCTCCTAAATATTCCTTCGCTTTGCTAGTCGATGCCAAAATTTTCTTATGAGTCTCCTTAAGAGCATCTTTATCAGTTTAGTTTTAGTTCTCGATGAACTTTGGTCTACAATCCTATTGAGAAATTATCATTTAAATTGAATAAATTGTTATTTCCTAGAATATTTGACTCATTCATTTGTTGTGTTATGTTTGTTCTATATTTTATAATATATTCCTGATGTGACAATTGTTTGATTGTGAAAGACCATGTGGAGGTCTATCCTTGTTTTTGATGAGTATTTGACTATATTTGAGCTAGTCGTACTTGAGTTTAATTTGAGTTTGTGTCAAATGTGAAGCAATTTGATGTTTTTCAATCAGAGGCGGTTGTACTGTGGTGCGGTGCTACCGGCCTCAACGAGGCGGTAGTCATTTTCCATAGCGCATTGTCTCGGGTTTAGTCTGACTAGCACTATCGGCCCTAGGGAGCAGTACTGTCAGCCAAGCAGCATTACCGGCCTCTTGGAGGCGGTAGTTATTTTCCAAAGAGTGCCTACGCTGGTTTTGACTATGATTGGCACTATCGTCTACAAGGGGGTGGTACTACCGGCCCCTAGTTGGTGGTAGTACTAACTTTCACTATGAAGTGTGATCTGATTTTTGCAATGAGATGATTAATTGCATATGTTGTTGGGTATTGCTATGTGATGAGTTTCCTTGTCTATGATGGTTGTAATACTTGGTGCTAGGTCATGGTGAGGCGGAGGAGACCGGAACTAGGCTAGGAGAGCTGAGGGACAGAAAGTTAGGCAGCGCTGAAGATGACTGAGGCCCAGGGTCATTTCAAGTCGAGAAGACAACTGGACAGATGGAGATGCTAGCTGGAATCCTACTCAAGGGAAGGAGGATCGTTGGATCAAGGTTCGGGGGTTGAGTAGCGGTTAAGTTAGTGTGCTTTAAGAAGTATGCAAAACCCGTTATGTGTGTGGGTTTCATTTAGCCCATGTATGAGTGAGTGAGTTAATCCCAGCCTATAGTGAGGTTCCTTATGGATGAAGGAAGCCATCGAAGGGTGAAGATTGACTCGGTTGAGCTATAAATAGAGGGGTAGATATGCCTCTTCCCTATGTCTTTAGAGATGATTTTTGGTTTTCATTGTGCTCACATTTGCCCACCTGTAGTGTGGCTTTGTAAACCTTCCTCTGAAAGCAATGCAAGATTAAATTTCTTATACATTACGAAATTTATTTTTACTTCTTGCATTTTACCTACGTGCACTTTGGATCTGACTCCCCTCCTTCTAAGTTCTTTTGGATCTTTTGCCAAGGATAAAAGATTGCTAGTTAAATCTTCTATATGTCACATCCCAATCATCTAGGTAATCTACAAGCCCTTCTTCTAAGTTTTTGCAGAAATTGATCTTTGTACTTGAAAGAAGAAATATTTTTGTAGATCGTTTTCTTGATTGTTTGAGGGATTTTTCTTTGGTGTTCTTGCTTGCTGTGATATGTGGGTGGTAAGTTAAGGTCATCTTGAACATCAAAATAGCACGAGCATGCCCAGAACAACTTGTTTGGTTTTTGCATAGTTTTGGTGCACTCTTCCTTTGATTTGAAAAAGATCGAAACTTTGATGTAAATCCTTGCAATGGAAGGTCGGAATAGGTTCCTGATATTCAGAAGGAGTTGCATAAAAAATTTCATGGGTATAGGACCAATCGATCTAAAGTTTTATTGATTTTTGTTTTGAGATCATGTTGTGTTCCTGTTTTTCCCCTGGAGCCGGCACTACCTCCCAAGAACAGCGGTAGTACTGCACATCTAGCACTACCGGCCAAAGAGAGCGCTAGTAGCGCAAATTCATCACTATCACCCCCTGTGCTACGGTACCACCGCCTAGAGACAATTTCTTTTGATTTTATTCTTCCGCGCTTAATTGTTCAAGTGGGGTTTTTGGTTTGATCTTTTATAGGGGGGAAAAATTTGTGGTGATCATTCACCCCCCTGATCACCAGTTTGATCCTTCAAATTGCTAAATCATACTTTTAATATAGAACAATGTATGATCCAACGGTGGAGAAGAAAATCTATCTTGTAGACAGTTGCACTACAAATTTAATTATTAGGGAAACTAAATATTTTAAGATTTAGACTAAGAAAATAGAAAATATTATTATCATCACTAGAAGCGATGCCCTCATTGTTGGCACAGGAAGGGCCATCATATTTTTCCATATGGATACTCGTATAATAATAGAGGATGCTCTCTTGTATCATGAGTCCAGCCATACACTATTAAGTTTTAAAGACATTCATTTGAATGATTTCCCACATGGAGACAAAAAATGAGGATGGTACACAATGCCTACTCATGACTAAGTTTAATGGGTATAATAAATGTGTGGTCGAAAAACTCACTCCCTTCTCCTCAGGATTATACTATACATATATAAAACCTGAAGTTTATGTTGCGATGAAAACAATGCTTAAAAACCCAAAACTCGTAAAGTCAGGCATGATCGACTGGGTCATCCTGGGTTGAACATTATGAGAAAAATAATAAATAATTTTGCTGGTCATAACATAAAAACTATAGATTTCCCTAAACCTGTAGACTTCTTATGCCCTGCTTATGATGAAGTTAGGAAAGGATCACAGAGTTTCTTGGAGAGAATTCAATGTGATATTTGTGGACCTATCCAACCCCTATTGGACCTCTTTAGATATTTTATGGTACTGACAGATGATTCTACTATATGGTTTGATGTATACCTATTATCTACCCAGAACCATGTGTTTTGCTAAATTAATTGCACAAATTATTAAATTAGCAGCCTCCTTTCAAGATGAAAGGATTAAATCTATTCAAATGAACAATGCTGGCGAGTTTACCTCAAATGCATTTAATAATTATTGTACAGCTCTAGGCATTAATGTAGAGCATTCAGTACCTCATATCCACAAACAGAAGGCCTTGCGAAGTCAATAATTAAAAGAGTAAAAATTATTATTAGGCCACTCTTGCAGAATTGTAAGGCACCCACCCGTTGTTGGGGCAACACAGTGTTGCACACCGCTATATTAATTCAACTCATAGCAATTGCATACCATGATATTTCCCCTTTGCAGTTAGTTTGTGGGGAAGAACCGATGATTTTTCACCTGTGAAAATTTGGCTATGCTATATACGTGACAATTTCACCACTACAGTGTACATCCGTGTCTCTCACTGGAAATTGGGTATCTATGTATGTTATGAATATCCGTCAATTATTAAATATCTAGAGCCTATGATAGGGGATCTATATACGGCTCGGTATGCTGACTGTACCTTTGATGAGGACATTTTTACACCATTAGGGGAAGAAAAGTATCACACTAAAAAATGCTGGGAAATATATTGGAATGTCACAGCATTCAGTCCTTAGACCCACGCACTAAAGATTTCAAACTTGAAGTTCGAAGGATAATAAATCTGCAACAGAGATATAATAATCTGCAAATGCCTTCATTAATCATAAAGGAGTGACAAAATCTCAAGTACCTACAGTAAACACACCAAAAATAGTGGAAATATCACAGAAGGATATTGAATTCACTCTTACCCCTCGTGATAAGAAGATGGGGAGACCTTCGGGCGCACGAGACTCAATTCAACAGAGACATCGACAGAAAAAAGAGAATAAAACAAGTCAAAAATAGAAGCACATCTTGATGTTGAGAAAATTCCTAAAGTGAGCCATCCTGATGATGGTAACCCTAGCGAATATTTGCACACAAAATATGACACTAGGAGATCGGAACATGGAGCTCCATCATTGTGGAAAATCACGAGTAGCTAGAAGAAAGTAATGAAAAAGTATCCATAAATTATATTGATTCAGGAGAGTTGTATAAATGAAAGACTACAAAGTTTGCCTCAAAACTTACGAAAAATTTTGATCCGACTCCAAAACCAAAGTCCATGGTAGAGTGGTAGAAGTGCTCAGATTGGGTTAAATGGAAAGAAGCAATTGAGGCAGAATTTGTAACATCCCAAGAATTGTGAAAATAGCATAAAGTTACTTCATATGACTTTTTAATGAGTTTTTATATTTTCTACTGAATTTATTTATTTATTTAAGATTTAATTGCCATATTTAAATTCCTTTTCACCCAAGGGCATTCAAAAGAAACTTATAAAAATTCCAAATAACCCAACCTAGGAAATAATTTTATAAAATATTAGAATAACAAAGATGGCTAAATATAAATTTTTCAAGATTTTTACACAATATTTATGTGCCTTAAACATTAAGTTATAGTTCAAAATAGCAAAATTCCTAGAATTTTAGTTTGAAAACTACAATAGAGAACTGAATGAAATTAAGGAAAATGGAAAATACAATAACCGAGCTACCTCCACAAATTTTTCTAGAATTTTTCAAATAAGCTAGAACCACATTGAAACAACTATAACTACCAAACCGAATTACGTTTAAAATTGGCAATGCTACAGTGCGCCTACGACCTGCTTGATAGAATACCCACAAAGCCATCGCTGCTAGTGGGCTGAGCTAATCAGGTGACCCACCGGCCAGCCTCTCCCCTCTCATCTCCCCTCTCCCTCTCTCCACCTCACCCGCCACGCTGCCGCAGCCAGCCGCGCCCTCGTCGACTCCACTACCCATGTCGTGTCTCACCTGCTCCATGCACACTACCATAAAGCCCATCGAAGCCACCTCTCCCTCTTTAGCTCAACCGCACCTTGCCCCCCATCACCGAGAGCTTGCCAAGCTCGGGACGAGGCCGGCGAGCATGTTTTCGTGAAATCTATCGCCATGTAAGCTCTGTAGCTGATTCTACCTGCCATGAGACCCCATTTAGTCCCCTAACCCTTCTCCTCACCATAATTGCAGCTTAAATAGACTGTAGCGCTATTGTGGCTCTTCCTTCTTCCCCGCCTCTGTGCCAGACCAACCCATAGCTCCTCCAATGCACCAAGGTAACTCATCTAGTTCCCCTTCATCCCCTCATGCTTTATCCCCACTTAGTCGAGCTTAAGCCGCCATCTTCTCCATCCATGGCTACGGCCGCCGCCATGCACCGCTGCTCTCCGTCGCTAGCACGCCTTGCCACCCCTCGACTGCAGCCAACCGATGCCCTAGGATCCCCTTGGCTCCCAAGTGCTCACCGAACCGCCAGCCGGGCCACGCCGCCACTTGCTCACCACCGACGAGCTCCTGTCAGGACCTGAATTTACCAAGTCGGACACTCTGTGTATACCGCACTAGTCTAGGATCACACTAGTGCACACGAGCTCAACATCAGTAAATATCACAATCATACAGAACTATATAATAAATAAGACTCCATTTATTGAATATAACTGAGTGCATGACCTTATGGTCAACTTACATGAATAAGCCGCACAGGGCTAGACTAAGAATAATAAACTAAGACAATGTAGCGGAATACAAAGACGTAGACAACCTATCAGTTTACCACATGCAACTGACAAGGCTCACACACTAAATACTCGTGTCCTCCTAGTACTCTTCCAAAATGGGTATAGACTCCTCAATTGTTGATGTTGTTGTTGGCAAGGGTGAGTACTTAAAACACTCAACAAGTTGTGCACAAATACAATTCCATAATAACTATATGCACGGCTTATTCCAAAGGAATGGATAGCATAGTTATTTTGCAGTAAAGCAGCATTGAATATAGTAATTAGATTGTAAAGACAGTAAAACAAATAACAGTAATAAGTAATTTCCAGAATTACTCAAGTAAACCGAGTATACAATCCTAAGTCAAGTTTCCAACGTCCAATGGCATCCTGCCATCCCATCCAAGTTTTTATTTGATAATATCTAACCCTTGACTGTAATTCCCGAGCTATGCTCAATACTGAGAGCACGACTATCCGAATAGAATTACACTCTTTGCAGAGGTTACGCACTTTACCCACATGATACAACCATTTCACCACACAAGTGAGTGATTATAACAAAGCCTTTACAATTCTCTATATTAACTCAGTACTACCCACTAAGGTTTCAACACTAAAGGGTTAAACCATCGCAACAGGGCCCCCTCCTGCGCCAAGTGAGTTAATCCGTAATCCCAAAACTCACACCACCACTAGTAGTACCAAAGCTAAGATATTGCTAATTAATCAGCTAGGCTATCCTACACCAGACATATGGTTGCATGTTTGACTCAGGTCAAAGGCTTGCAAGGTTACATCCTTAAGATGACTAGGCAAGAATTCCACATACCCTCTGCCTTTAGTCAGAACCCGAATATGTAAATTCAGACCCTCTGTGTATATCACACTAGTCCAGGATCATGCTAGTGCACACAGGCTCAACATAGATGAATATCACATTCATACACAGCGGAAACAAGATAAAATACATCATATATTAAATACTACTCATTGAATGACCATAAGGTTGAACATACATGAGTATGCCTCGCAAGGCTAAACTGAGGATAATAAATTAAATTGCAACGGATTGAAAATGCAGATAAACTCCTCAGTATACCACAGGCAACTGACAAGACTCGGACCCTAAATATTTGTCTCCTCTTGATACAACTCCTCCAGCACTGGTGTAGACTCCTCAACTGGTGATGTTGTTGTTGGCAAGGGTGAGTACTTAAAGCACACAACAAGTTGTGCACATAATACAATTCTAACATAACTATATGAAAGGCTTATTCCAAAGGAATGGCTAACATGATTGTTTTGAAATAAAGCAGCATTTGTAAATGAACACAATAAATAGATTGAAAAGACAGTAAAATAAATAATAGTAAATAGTAACTTCCAGCATTTTTCAAATAAACATGGCATCCAACCCTAAATCATATTTCAACTTTCCTGCAACAACCTGCCATCCTAACCTAAGTTTTTATTTTACAAAATCTAACCCTTGATTGTAATTCCCTATCATTTCTCAATACTGCGAACATGGCTATCCGAATAGATTTTACACTCTACACAGATTATGCGCTTTACCCACACGACATGAACATCTCTTTGTGCAATCGATATTAACACACTTCTTTTGGTGTGTCGTCAAGATATCATAATAAAGCCTTTACAATGATCTGTCTTAACCCAGTACTATCCGCTAAGGTTTCAACACTGAAGGACTGGTTACCACACTCATGGCCCCCTCTTGCGTCATGTGAGTTTATAAAATGGCAAACCTCACACCACCGCTGATAGTACCAAAGCTAAGACATCACAAATTAATCAGCCAGGTATGTCCCATTCTAGACAAGTGGTTGCATATTTGACTCAGGTCAAAAGCTTGCAATGTTAAGTCCTTAAGATGACTAGGGCAAGACTTCTACATACCCCCTGCCCTTCAGTCCACCTTGGCACACTGCCCCTTGCCACTTGCCTTAATATAAATGATTACCACCCCAGTTGATTACCAAGCACCATGTGCTATCAACAAATCAACATTGTTGCATGACATCCCTCGCCACTATAACTCAATATCATTGTGTGACAACACCTGACACACCAATACATAATCATGTTCATATTCCATTAGTCAATATTAAACTTTGATAATCCAAGTACACGTGATGATGTGGCATGGCTAAGCATACTAACACAGTCTAACCTAATATTAACCAACTAGTAATAATCCAATATAGGGTGACAAATAAATCATGGTGTACAAATGACAAGGTAGGGTATAGATCAAATAGGTAGATTAGCTACCTCCCAATTTAATTTGAAACAGTTATGTAAATGAAATAACATGCAATAAGGTAAAAGCAAAGTGGCAATTTTGTAAATGGGTTCAAGATGATAAAACCACAAATTGCCTTAGAAAAGCCCTTATTCTTGCTTTGGACCTGGGTTTTGAGTCAATGATTCCTCGGATACTCCGAACACTTCGACGTCTATGCGTAACAAGAGAGAACACCAACTAAATACCAAAATAGAAATCAAACAACCTCTAAAAATCAAATAAAATTGACCATCAAATATATCTCAATTTTACAATTTTTGTAAATTTTAATCACTTCAATCAGAGCTTGTATGAGGGAGAACGGGCTCTCGAAAAATTCAAAAATAAAGAAAATACCAAAAATCAGAAAATCTATATTTATTTGAATTATTTTTATATTGACAATTCATTTTATGATGTCATCATTATGACACCACTGACCGGACCAATCGCATGCTAACACGTAGCGCGGTGCATGCACCCAGTCCATGAACCCAAGACGATTCGCTGTGGACTTGGTTCATACCGCATGGAATTCCGTGCGACACGTGTTAGTGTATGATTGGGACACGACGATCGCACGATCTGAGCAGCCCATCTAGAATCTAATAGCCCACATCTACTAGCATCGATTCGGGCACGTGGCGTGATGCGATGGCGTCCACGTGGCACGCATCCACTACACCTACATGGATCCGACGACTCCCAAAGCTCTAGGCCCCGCGACATGGCGACGGCGGCACCCCTTACCGGCGCAGAGGAAGATGATGCACGGCGAGGTGAAATGGCAGTCTTTCGGCGATGGCGTCCCACGAATCTAGCGCATTTTGGTGTGAGCAATACAGATTTGTCCTTATCTTCAAGTGAGACTGCTTTGCGGTGACAAAACCCGCAAAAATCCACGACGGCGCGCAATGCAAGTCCGATGAGCATGATCTTCATGGAGGGGGCACCTCGAGTGATGGTTCCTAGGGAAAAAGTTGTGGCTTGAGACGGTGGTTCTCGGGTGACCTTTGACGTCCTTTATAGCACTAGGATGCGTGCCCTACACTGATGCCTAGTAGCGCAGGACGGAGAAATCCAAATCCATGGCGGCGGCAACGACTCAGAGAAGAAACAATCTCCACTGTCCATGGGACCAGATCGAACGGTCACCAATGACTCTAAATCGAAAGAGTCGTAACCACCCACGTGTCGGCAAACCAACAGACTAAATGCGGTTAGGGTTTGAGAAATGATCTCAACTATTAATCTAAATCAATGGTCGAGATCCTAGGGTTTTGCACAGTTGGGCCTTGGTGGCAAACTAGGCTGCACAAGACCAGGCCTGCCCACTACTCTACAATGTAATTTTAAAAGCTTTTTGATTTAAATTCATTCTCGAAAATAAACAAAGCCAAATAAAATAGTAAAAATATCAGAAAAAATCTCAAAAATAAATTGAAATATTTGGAACTCAAATAAAATATTTTGGATAAAACTTTATTTTCACTTTCTTATTATTTTAATAGTTTTCACAAAAGGCCATATTAACTAATAATTAATAAATTCAAATAAAATCTAGAAAAATCCAATAAATTGAGAAAATTCATAAAATGCATATATAACACATTAAATTAATAAAAAGCAAAAATTGGAATGTTATACCCTTCGGCCCACCTTAGCAAACTGCCACTTGCTCCAATCTAAAATATTACCACCTAGTTGATTACCAAGCACTACGTGCTATCAACAATTCAACATCGTTGCGTGACCTCCTTGCCACAACAACTCAATATCATTGTGTGACAACACCTGACACACCAATTCACAATCATGTTCCATATTTCATTAGTCAGGATTAAACTTTGAAATTCTAACTACATGTGATGATGTGGCATGGCTAAGCATATTAACACGATCTACCAAACCCATATTGATTTTAGTATTAACCAACTAGTAATGAACCAATCTAGAGTGGTAAATAAATCATGGCGTACAAATGACAAGGTAGGGTATAGATCAAGTAGGTAGATTAGCTAAGTCCCAATTTAATTTGAAACAGTTATACACATGAAATAACATGCAATAAGGTAAAATGATATAGCAATTTTATAAACTGGGTTCAACATGATCAAAGCACAACTTGCCTTGGAAAAGGTCTTGTTCTTGGTCTGGAATCTGCTCTTGAGTCAACAGATCTTCCTCGGATGCTTCGAGTACTTCGATCTCTACGCGAAACAAGAGAGAAAGCCAAATAAACACCAAAACAAAGAAAAAACAAACTCCAAAAATCAAATAAATTTCATTAAATAGATCTCAAATTTACAAATTTTTAGAAGTTTGAATCGCCTTAATCGAAGCACATATGAGGGAGAACGGACTCTCGAAAATTTAAAACCCTAAAAATCATAAAATTGGAAAATCAAAATATAAACCAAATTATTTTTAAATTGAAAAAGGCTTTTATTGCATCACATTTACGTCAGTATGACGTCATTGCTGAGCCAGACCAATCACGTTGTGACACATCGCCTCGGTCCATGGACTTGGTCCACGGGCCTCATCTGGTCCATCGTGGACGCGGTCGAGACGCCTTGGGCTCTGTACCTAACACGTGGCGCAACACGATTGGCTATAGCACCGCCCGAGCCAGGCTTCCTATGGCTGACACACGGTGAGATGTGGGCTACACACACGTCGCACATCCTGCTACCCCGATGGATCAATGGCCAATGCGCATCCCAGCATTGAGAACACGTTGTGAAGCGCGAAGCTAGCCACGCGTTGAATGGTTGAGACCTCACGCTACCCCGATGAACTTCCCACGACGGTGCCATTGACAGAGACAAACACGACGACCTTAACTATGACGTACCTCATCGAATCGATCTCAGATTGTGTGAATCTGGTGGAGTTGAAGACAGCGAGTTCAACGGTGGCTTCAACTCAACCCAAAATGCAACAGCCAACAAGATCCGACCACAAAAACCACGGTGGCTTCTTCTTCCCCTCTGGCGACCTTGCAAGCTCCAACGGTGGATCTGCAGGTGACAAAAGTCGGGCGATTGAAGCTGCTTGGAATGGGGATCTCGATATGGGTGCTAATGAACCTTTTAAAGGCCTTGGGCGCCGTGCACAGGCCAAAAATCCCAACCAACACGGCGGTGGTCTCCTAGTTTGTAATAGCCCAAAATTTAATAAAGTGAAAAATGAAAATTCAAAAGCTTTTCTATGATTTATTCTCTCATTTTCTGGTTTTTATTGAATTATTATAATTTCTTTTGGCTTTTTCCTATTTAAAGAAATTCAAGTAAGTGTTATGGTAAATGGTAAAAGTAAAAAAGCTAAAAACCAAATCAACAAAAATCTGCAAAAATCCTAAAAAGATGCTGCAACTATCCGGAACCCTAACTATGAAATTTCTAATGATCTAGATCAATAAAATATAATAAAAGTAACTACAATCATTAAAAATATCTCAGTCCAGATCAGGTTAAGATTTTCGTAGAGATCTCCAGAACTCACCTCAAGCCAAAACTTTTATCATGCTGACATTATGATCTTATATACCTATGGTAAAAATATTAAAAATTAAATCTTATATTGAGGCTTTTAATAATTCAAAAAAGAAAATAAATAAAGTTGAAAATAGTATTGTTAGAATTATTAAAATTAAAATATCAAGTATTAAAATATTAAAATTTTATATAATATAAATAGTGTAATTTCAGATAATCATAAAAATATCCATAAAATAATAAACTCATTTTTATCTTCAATTAAATAGAAAACAGAATAAGCAGAAAATGAGAGGCATGCATTGTTAGAATGTTAAGAAATTTTCTACCAAGAGTTTTTAATTGAAAATTTTACTGGATTCTTACCTTTACCTTGCTGACCTAGATACAAATTTTCAAAAATAAAATAGTTGATTTGATAGCCTCAATCGTTGTGCTAAGTTGGTCCAGAGATGTAAAAATAAGTTGTGACTATGTCGCTTACACGTGGGCACGGGGGTTTTTCACTCTTGCCGATAGTCCTCACCGCCAGTAATGCCCCACCTGTCGGCCAGCTGCCCCAATCTCCACAGTCTTCTTCAGTTTTCTCCTCTTTGCTCTGTCCCGCGCGTAGAGACCATCCGCTTAGTCTCGATTTTTCACCGCAGCTCTGTGCCTGCGCCAAACAGACCTAATCATCTATATAAAGCTCTGCAAGCCTTAGCTGAAACCCATATTTTCCTAGCTCACCTCATAGCCCAAACACTGCTCAAAAGCCGCTTCATCTCCTCCAACTCTAGTAAAACCGAAAAAGGGGGAAATCAGGATTGACCCGTTCCAGTGGAGCGCCGCCCAAACCAGTTAAGATAGAGCATCCTAGTAGCATCTAATACACATTCCTGACCCCAATTGAAACTCTTCTTCCCCGGCGAGCCACCGCACAGCACCTTCTTCCGTCGCCACCGCCCCCGCACGGTGAGAACCTAAACCACCATTTATTTTCTTGAATAAGTGACAAAACTGGAATCCCTATAGCACGGTGATGCCCTTAGTGGTGATAATGCATAGTAAAAAGCCCTAATTTTATTCCTCACCGGTCGGCCATGGCAGTCGCCATAGGACCACGGTGGCATGCCACTTTTCCATGTCGCCGGCCGCCAAGGTGACCACCCCCGTGCGCGCAACCACGTGTTGAAGCTCATGGTGGAATCCATTCATCAGTTCTAGCAGGGCTTCACCGTCGGTGAGCCAGAGAATCAAACACTCTGCTCTCTGAGGCTGTCCGGTGGGACCTACTTGTCAGTGGGGGATCGAGCCACTTCTCACTACCGAGTGGGCCGGCAAGTCAGTCTCATGTGCACGACTGTGTCACTGCCAGATGGGCCCAGCCTGTCAGTGCCTCAGCCCAATGTCTCCCAAAAACGGAAAGCTTGTTTTGATCTCGAAAGCGTACTTCCCTTTTTCGCAATTTTCCAATTTTCAGCATTTTCAAAACCCTAGGTTATTCCATTGCTTATAACTTTTGCAATTAAACTCCAAATAAAATGAAGCAAATTTATAAATTCATCTAAAATCATGTGGAATCATAATATGTAGAAATATTTTGAAAATGAACCACATTTAAATTTTAAATTCAAATTAAAATAAAAAGGTTAAAATATGCCATACATAGAATTTTTGCAAATGAACTTAAAATTGAATGAAACAAATTTTTTTAGACCCCATGTACCCTTAGGAACATGAATATGCAAAAATATTTAGGGTTTACTGTAGGAAATACTCATGTTATATTATAAGAAAAGTAACAACCCAATATTAATCCAAATGATTTTAGGCTCTTAAGATTGGAATTATAAATAATAAAATACATGATTTTAGCCTCTTAGATTTGTAAAATAAATAAAATAATTCATAAAGCAATTTTCTTTATTACTTAAATTAAAGTTACTAAGATATGCATATTTGTAGAAAGATATAATCAACTCGCATGAACACAAAAAAACCATACCTGTTTTGTGTAATTGTTTTTATTTAGTTCTTCTATCTGATTTCATTTTGACCTATTAAAATTTTTTATTTGTTATGTCATTGCTAAACGACGTGTAGAACCCGATGAATCCGAGGTAGTCGTCGATGATCAAGAATTCGACTTCGAGAATAATCAACAAGGCAAGCACCCCTTTGATCATGTTGATCCCAGTTTTGCAAATGTTTTCATTAAATGTTTTATTTGCATGCGTATCTTCATTAAATTCTGCTGTATTGTGGGTAATGGTAGCTATACCCGTAGACACATGGAATTTCCTTGATAAGTATGGATTTGTGAACCTTGATAACCCTAGAATAAGATAGACAATACTTGATGTCAACATTGGGGTTACTCACACTTGGTAGTCATGCATAGCCAATGCTTACAAAGAACCTTATGCTTTTTAAATGGTTAAAAAATGTTGGATATGACAAAATGTTTGATAATGACCTTTCTTTATGGTTGGTATTTTGGTTAAAATGAAAATAAAATTATAGTTTTAATACGGACAATTATTGGCAATAGCCGGATGTACAAGGGACTTGTATGTAGTGTAGGGGAGATTATTACCCGTGTCGGATTAAGGACCAAACTATGGGTTGTTTTGAGGCCAAGAAATATGTACAACCACAAGTGCTGGTATAAGACAGCCTTAACCAATTAAGTTACTTAAAACTAGCTTTGCACATTGGTAGGATAGAGTAGTACAGGCTGTTCCATTATGGATTGCTCGGAGGGGCACCCACACCAAGGTGTTGGAAGTCACGTTTGCTGATACAACGGTGTACACCATGCTATGGGGGAGAAGTGGGACAATTTAGTGCATTACCATTTGTCGTAGTATGTACACATATCTTCTGCCGTCATAGGGAGAAGTGGGACAATTTGGTGTACCACCCTTTGTCTTACTAGTACACATATCTTCTATCACGAGAAGTGGGACAATATAGTGTATCACTATTTGTCGTACTATGTACGCATATCTTCTGGCGCCATAGTATGGGTATTTCGTCACTAGGCTGGTGCAAAGTTAGGGTTAAGTAATGTAACAGTTATGTTATGATCTCTCTGTAGCACACCAAAGGAAGTGTGCTAATAGCGCTGCACAAAGTGATGATCATTAATTTCTTGTTGGTAAAGCTATACGCCTCTGCAGAGTATAAAACTAATCGATTAGTCGCGCCCGCGGTTATGGGCACTTGGTAAAGTAATCACATAATTAGATGTTTTTATTTTCACAAAATCTGGTTTCTACTATGTGTTGGTGGGAAATGGTTCGTGGATGTAGTCATATCACCCAGGTTCATGATTTTACTTATTCGTACTTACATACTGTTATTTTTTTATTAAGTCAGCTTTTACTTAAATTCCTTTTGCAATCTACTATTCAGTATTTACATTTCAAATTTAGCTTTATGCAAATTAACCATGGAAACATTTCCTTTGAAATGACCTGCATGTATTATAGGACTTGCAGAAGTCTTGCGAGTACATAAGTATTCAACTTGCCTTTATTGATATTTTTAGGTGAAGATACAGATTACCCCGACGATTCATACCTTCACATTCATGCCTTGACGCAGGATTCGGGGATATTAACGACGAATTTTACTAGGGTTTACCTTGTCAGTTGCCTGTGGGGATAGTGAGTTAAAAGGCATACTACAAGATATTTGTCTCCACTGCAATCTTTTACTTTTGGTATTGTAAGAATAATATGTAATCTGCTTCCACTGTTGTAATAAAGTTTATGTATGGTTGTGGTATCAAATTGTGAATGTGCGTGCTAGCCACTAATCATGGGACTAGTATAGTATGCACATGGTACCCATTATTGATATTTATTATCAAAAATGGGAGCCTTACATATTTCGATACAGCGGTGACCTCGCACGGGAACGAAGCACAGCAACCGTTCGATTCGAAAAGAACGGCCACAATGCAACCACATGTGAAACAATCCTACCTGCACACGCGTTGAATCCTAACGGTTTGGATCGGATGAGTCCCGAACTGGTACGCTCAAATCATGACTGCTTGATGCTAATCCGATGGCTAATAACACCTACATCTACCTAGATGAAAATGGCCATGTGATTACCATCCAACAGACGAGATTCATCCACGAATGTGGCTTGAAAATGGCCGTTGGATTACAATCCAACGAACAACCCTTTAGCATCTAGAAATCAGGCCGATAGGCTGGCATGCATAGTGATGGGCTGATTCGGGCTGAACCATGGGCATTCGGCCTAAGCACTATTCACCAGTTTTCCCAGGATTTTCTCAATTAAAGTAATTCAGGTAATTAAATGTTTAAGGCACTAAAAATATTAAGAAAAATCCAAACAAAATCTCAAAAATACTTTGGGATATTTTGAACCTGAATAAAATATTTTTAGCCAAACTTTATTTTAAATTTGTCTATAATTAATTAGTTTTCACAAAAGGCCAATATACTTAATTCAAAATAAATTCAAATAAAATAAAAAATCAATAAATTCAAAAAAATCACAAAATGCATAAATAACATAATAAATTAATAAAAAGCAAAATTTGGGATGTTATCGCTCCCTAATCTTTTCCTCTATTTTGAGCCACCAAGAGGTGGGCCCAAGCTGTTATTGACCCGTGTGCACGCACCCACTGACGGGTGTGGCCGCGCTATCATCCAGCGGCTTAATTTAAAAGCTCATGCAAAAAGCCAAAATACATCTTCACAGTTGCAAGACGTATTTTCGATTTTTCAGGAATTTTCAAAGACTGACAATATTCAAATGAATATAATTCTGCTACGAAACTCCAAATCCAGAGAAATTTTTTTCTAAATTTGTGAAACTCATGTAGATTCTAAATATAGAAAAAATATTTTTGGTTTGAACAATGTAGAGTAAATGAGCTCAAAGTAATGCTTTAGGCCTAACATGTGCATAATACGAAATTTCCACAAATCAAATCTAAAAATGATGAAACCAATTTTACCATGTTCCTGAGACCACAAGCTCTCTAAATATATTAAAATATTTAGATTTTGACTTAGTTTTATGAAAATACTTAAATAGGCTAATTTCAACACATACAAGAATTCAAATGATCTTAAATTGTGCAAATAAACTTCAAATTCAGTGAAATCGATTCCTATGTTCTTTCAAAATGATGCTCATACTGGTTATGCAAAAACATTTAAGTTTTATGCTCTATTTACACATATTTATGGCATCGGAACAGATCCACAAGACTATAGTGAAAATAGGTCGCCTATAGTATTTTCATTCAGGATGAGGATGAAGTGGAAGATAAATCAAAGCATGACAACTTTCAGGATGAACTGTGGATGAAATTGGATTTTGCCTTGAATCCATCAACATTAGAATAAGAAAGGGGATGAAGTGCTACAAATGTTCATATTTAAGACCATCCTCATCAGACAAGCTGTTGCTTCCATACATCTAGGATGTTTTGATATTCAATTGCAAAATCTATAACTAGTTGTGCCTTGTAAATGTTGTTGTAGAAATATCTAAGGAGAATAAAATTTCAAACAACAGATAAAACCGTATGTGATAAGCTCATATCACAGACGGTTCAATTCAAAAACTGTCTGTGATCACACTTATCACAGATGGTTCTAGTAAAAAACTGCCTGTGATATGTGTTTTCATAGTCGGTTTGGAAAACCGTCTTTGATATGTGTCATATTATCACTGACACACGATTACTGATGGGCTAGAAAATCGTTTGTGATGATGTTTTCTAATCGTCTGTAATAGCCTTCTATGTAGTAGTGAGAACCTCAACTCCGCCATGGTATATGGTGGGATGGCAGCCATGTCGTCTCAATCACACATTAATAGATCCATTGGACGCTGATGATTGGCTTCACGACATTGAAGGCAAGCTTGACATCGTGAGGTGCAGCGATGAGGAGAAAGTGCAGTACGTTGCATACTACCTCCAAGGGGTCGCCACGGCTTGGTGGGATAGCTACAAGGCTATTTGCCGATTGGGCCAAATAACCTCTTGGGAGGCCTTCAAGGACGCTTTTTGCACCATGCATATTCCCTCGAGCCTTATGGAGATTAAGAAGAGGGAGTTTTACAACCTCAAGCAAGGATACATGTCCATCATGGATTTCCTCTGTTGTTTCAATTACCTAGCTCGGTATATCACCGATAAAATACCAAGTGAGGCAAGGAGGGGTGCTCTCTTTCAGGAGCAACTTAATGAAAAAGTGCAGCACTCCCTCGTTGCTCTTGATATTTCCTGTTAGTGCTATGCCCTTGAGGCAATCATTTAGATGATTGTAACATGACTATGTTTATGAATAATAATATGATTATTGGTCCAATGAATGTATATCATTGTATTGATCAACAAGTATGTGACTTGCTTACGAAGCTCTTTACTTATTGATATAATTCGATAAATATCTCTGATCGGATATCATCGTATAGGACAACGATGAATAGATCAGCACATGTAGTGATCGATGATCATGCTTCATAGATCATGGGATATAGAGATATCATCTATACATTGTGGACGCATGTTGAAGAACATGGGTTAGATAGACCCGCAATTGGACACTTCGAGAATGTTTCATTCTTATGTGTCATCAGTGTATCTCATACCTAGTAGATGTATGATCCTCAAACCTGAGATTGTCATATTCCCTACATGTGTAATAGTTTTCCTTGGGGCTATCAAACACTACTTCCTAACCGGATAGTTATAAAGGTAGCTTTCATGTTTACTATGAAACATGCAGAGGGAAGTGAGCAGTCAAGATGGAATTTGCCATTCCAATGAAACGGAGATATATGACAAGGCCACTCGTCATATGATTAAGGAAGTGCTTGGCCATGCCGTGATTGAGGAGTCAATCACAACTTATTAATATATCACGGATACGAGAGATGGATTGAATCATCAAAGGATGACATGCTTCTCGCCTTGAGTTCAATCTTCATATACTTGGCAAAAGGATTATTACATGAGTACTTTTGATAGGTTCAGTCCGATTTGATCATAGTATGTTTGGGAGTTGGCATACTTTGCAAGGAGCCGCTACCAACTTTGGATTGAAAAGGAGTTTTTTGAATCCATGTCCAAACGTACGTGAACCTGCAGGGTCACACACTTAATGGGCTGGGACGCAATAATTTGGATTGGATCCATAATTAATGGACATCGTGGGTTTAGCACGCTGATGGGCCTTGGTTTAGGGTTTCATCTCATGGCTATATAAGGAGGGGAGGAGGGTGGGCGCAGGGTGTGCTTTTCCCACGGTTTAGAAGTGATTCACTCAAACCCTAGCCTCCTCTTCTCGCTGCCCTCGCCGAGCTACCAGTGCTTGCACACCGCATCGACGCTCCATCCCTAGACATGTGGACTCATCGGACGCTGGCTGCGATCTGCGAGCGTGGGAGGATGATCCACGGTGAGGCGAGGACGATCCGCCCATCGACGCAACGATCTGCGGCGAGGACGATCCACTACATCGACGTCGCGGCGGATTCCGCAATCGCGTCTAGTGGTAATCTTATCTCGTGATCCCTTCTTGCGGTAGCTCGTTACGGTTCGCTGTAGATTTTTTTGTGCTAGTGTAGCATATCGCGTTCCTCTTCAAAGGGTATCGAGCCATCTCGTATAGTTTTGTGATCCGGATGTTGCACATATGATGTGTGAGGTTAGTAGATTGGATCTATTACATGTTCAATTTGGTTCATGTGATGAATTGTCGGCGAACCATCGATGAGATCGATCGGTTTAGGGTTTGAGGAAAGTGCAAACCGACTCAATCTTGATTTGGGTGAGTCCGTTCATGATACGACGTTACCCTTACCAGTCGGGTTACCGCCATCATAGTTTCTAAAACGTATCCATATGGGACCAAGCCAATCAGATTGAGTTTGATTGGGTCAATCTAGTTGATCCATGGTAAGCGCAAACCGATTCAATATTGATTTGGGTGAGTCCGTTCATGGTACGACGTTACCCTTACCGATCGGGTTACCACCATCAGGGTTTCTGAAACGTATCCATATGGGACCAAGCCAATCAGATTAGATCGGATTGGGTCAATTTGGTTGATCCGTGAAAAATTTTGAGGGTGTTTTCTTTTAACAGAAGACATGCCCCTTGGACCCCGCCAGGGGCGCTGCCCCTCGGACCCCGAAGTAGTAGTGTTTCTTTTGTTTAACTCGTTTTTGCAGGAAATTATGTGAAATAGTATGACCTATGTGTATGTGATGTATGTAATTTCCACATGGCCTGCTTGCCGTGTCAAGCCATACGGCTATTTAAATTGTATAACGACCTACGTGTCAACTTGTGATGCTTCAAACCCTCATGTAAAATTCATTATCAAAAGTTGTAAGGTGTTGCATCCATAATTATGAAGACGATGGTATCAAGCAAGGTGGCTACGTGAACAAATCAAATAAGGTGGCAAGGTGAACAAACAAGCATGATGATGGAGATCTTAATGCTAAGGGCCATGCTATTTCACAGCTTATTTTGATTTTCTGTGGATGTGTGTTTAATCCTTGCTATTTTCTTTATGCTCATTGCATGTGATGCCATGTTCTTAGTAGATTTTGTTCATCCCTATAGTTAAAATTTTAAATAAAAATGTCCATCCAATTGTTGCACCTATCAAGAATTTAGATCGTTATTGATATGACTGCCAAAGTAGTATATCAATGGCTATCTTAATAGATGATAGGGATGTGTTGGACACATCACGCATAACAATGGTAGATTTAATCAAGCTATCAAAACGGTTTTGGGCTTGAGGACATAAGTGGTTGGGATTTGATTTAGTAATGAAGGAACCTATACAAGACAATTGGTGTCTAGGAAAACACACATGAGGCAGGTTTCTTAATTGGCACCGAATACGGAAGTGCTCCTCCTCATGTGAGCCCTAGGGCAGGTTGACTGGCCATGAGTCAAGTTGACTGAGGCATTCATTACTTATTTTCATACTCAACAAACAAGAGTTACATAAGATGTAATTAGCAAAGGTGTTGCTTACCTATGTCATTAAATTTCTAGCAAAGGATGCCAAAGCTCACTAGTGTTTGATGAATATGGATCTTGAATACTCACTATGTGTCTATAAAAGGACATAAAATAGGAGTGTCTTTTATTAAAATGTTTAATAAAATTTTACATAAACATAGTGCTTAGAATCTTTGCATGTTTTTGTTGTAGTTCAATGGCACCTTCTCCTACTCCTGCTACACTGGTTTTGCTTTGAGATCAGTTTTGGAAAGGGAAAAACTTAATGGAACTAATTTTGTTGATTGGTATCGCAACTCGAGAATTGTTCTCAAGCATGAAAAGAAGGACTACGTTCTAGAGAATCCAATTCTCGATGAACCACCTAAAATGCTCCTCGCAATTTGAAGGTTGAATATGAAAAGCATGTTAATGCTTCAGAGAGGTCACTGTCTCATGCTAGTCACCATGGACTCGAGCTCCAAAAGCAATATGAGGACCAGGATGCTTACAATATGATTGTGGGCTTGAAGGGCATGTTTGGGAATCAAGCAAGAGCTGAGAGGTATGGTATCTCAAAGCTTTTATTTGCTTGTAAGTTGGCTGAAGGCAGTCCAGTCAGCCCTCATGTGATCAAGATTATTGGTTACATTGGGAGATTGGAAAACTTGAGTTTCCCCTTAGCCTCGGTTTGGCCACAGATGTTATTCTCCAGTCTCTGCCTCAGAGCTTTGAGCCATTCATTATGAATTTTCATATGAATAGCATGGAAAAGAGCCTAACCGAGCTACATGGGATGCTCAAGGCTGCCGAGAAAGCATTAAGAAAAACCCAATCATGTGATGATGGTTCAGAAAACAACTGCATTCAAAAAGAGGAAGGCTAAGGCTGGGGGAACGGGAAAGAGCAAGGGCAAGGGCAAGGGCAAGGCTCAAGATGAGATCGCAAGCCTCAAAAATAAGCTTCATAAGCTTAAAGTTGGCCCTCAACTCGATACCCAATGCTTCTATTGCAAGAAATCGACATTGGAAACGAATCGCTAAAAGTACTCGCGCAGATAAGAAAAATGGAAATGTGGTTTCCACTTCGTATTAATGTTATAGAAATTAATCTTGCTACTTCTTCACTCGACTCATGGGTATATGATACGGTTCGGTTGCTCA